>ML777010.1:177852-268108 GCA_009831015.1 Picea engelmannii | reverse complement strand
GTTTGACACATACATCCTTGGATTGGGATTTGTAAGAAGCAGGGCTGATCACTATGTATATTCCAAGCAGGTTGGTAATCACTTCATTTATGTAGTGTTGTATGTTGATGACATGTTGTTGGTAGGAAATAACATGGATGTTAACAAGGAAGTGAAATCACAGCTATCCTCCAAATTTGACATGAAGGATCTCAGTGCTGCTAACTTAATTCTGGGAATGGAGATTAAAAGAGATCGTGCAAACAAGAAACTCTGGTTGAATCAAAGAAACTATGTTGAGACGATATTGCAGAGGTTTAATATGGATGGAAGTAAACCGGTCAAGGTTCCTATTCCTATAGGTGTAATGTTATCTGCAGATCAGTGTCCCAAGACACAGGAATAAGAAGAGGACATGTCCCATGTTCCATATGCCAGTGCAGTTGGCAGTTTGATGTATGCAATGGTTTGTACTAGACCGTAAATTTCACATGCAGTGGGATTTTTGAGCAGGTATATGTTAAAACTAGGGAAGGAGCATCGGACAACAGTAAAGAGGGTCTTCAGGTATTTCCGTGGCACCGCCAGTTATGGATTGTGCTACCAAGGAAGACCGGGATTAGAAAGAGTGGTGGACATACATGGCTTTGTTGATGCAGACTAGGCTAGAGATTTGGATCGCAGAAGATCTACAAGTGGGTATGTGTTTTACCTATTTGGAGGAGAAATCAATTGGATGAGCAAAAGACAGGCTATAGTGGCACTCTCAACTACAGAAGCTGAATACCTGGCAGCCACTCATGCAAGCAAGGAAGCAATATGGTTACAAATATTGTGTCCAGGTATTGGTTTGGTACAAAAACCAGTGAGATTAGACTGTGATAGTCAGAGTGCAATATTCCTGGCAAAGAACCCAGCTTATCATTTGAATACAAAGCATATTGATGTTCAGTATCACTTTGTGAGAGACATGGTTGAGGAAAATAAGGTGTTGTTGGAAAAGGTTGACACTTTGAAGAATGTTGTAGATTCATTGACAAATTCAGTGAGCACATAAAAGTTCTCCTGGTGTAGAGTAACAATGGGCATTGCTTCCCTGGATTGTTGACTATATAATCCCCTCGACCCCTGGATGCAAAGAAAACAACAAGTGGGAGAATGTTGGGTATGTGTTATATTCTCTGCATGTGTGTGTGTGTGGGTGCGTCAGATATGAAAACTGTGTCTGACGATCCCTTCCTAGGGGGGTCCCAGGGGGGGGCAAGTATGCCCCCCCCTAGTTACGAGCAATTATTAGAGCAACGCCCCCAAAAAAATTTTGGGGGCGTTTTTTTCTATTTTTAGTGGATTTGTAAATTAATCCCGGATTAAGGGATTAGGGTTTTGATATCTATGAAATACCTAAAAACATTGTATATATTGTATGGCGAATGGTGAAATTCGAGATAATGAAAATAAGAAAGTTTTTCTCGGTTGAGGGTTTCTGGTATAAAATCTCTGTGTACTTGGTGTATGAGCCATTGATTAATTTATGTATTGCTTAAGAATCTATATGTATTTCTTTACTTCGTAGGTTTAAAACTTACAACTTTGACTGCGAATATATTTCAATCTGTAATTGCGTTTGATGAGTCGTTTGCGCTATTAGAAATCTTGAGACATGCTCTTCACGACCATTTCATTTTCATTGAGTTTTGGGAACTGTGAATTTTTTACCTCTCTCTGTCTACTGAGGCCATTCTGAGTGTCCCGAGTTTCCTTTGTGAGTTATGAGTTGTTCTTATCCTTCTATGGATCCTTTTTGGATCATGCCTTCCCACTGAGAGATTTTTGGACCACCAAAATATTTCATCAATCAATAGGTAAGTGAGGGAAGATTCCCCTCAGTTTGTCCTTCTCTATCCACTTTGCCTTGCTTGGATGTGTGCCCTTTAAGCCTACTCAAAGATAATCAAAATCACCCCTGTGTGAATTTCTCGTCCTTCTGTCCAGGATGATATCTTCTTGTAACTCATCTAGGTACTCAGGTGAAAAATCATCATATGAAGATATTAAAACTTCCACATCTTGATCCATGATCATGGGAGGCTCAAAACGTTTTAAGTTCTCGACATTCACAACTGAGTAAATCTGCATATAAGGTGGAACATCCAGACAAAAAGAATTAGTACCACTTTTCTCCAAGATAGTGAAGGATCCATAACAAATGGGATTGATCTTCTTTCCTTCACCCTTCAGTCTCTCCTTTTTTATATTAATCCATACCCAGTCTCCAACCTAGAATAGATGATCAACCTTGTGCTTGTCATGTCGAGATTTATACCATGCTTGAATTTTCTCCAACTGTTCCCTAACTACCTAGTGTATCTGTTGGATACTCTGGATGAACTTGTAGGCTCTATCCTCTGTTTGTTCTTCATTCACATCGGCATCTCTCCCATACATCAAGTCTAGAGGAACCTTGGGTAGGTACCTAAAACATGTATCAAAAGGTGAACTCTGAGTGGATGAATGTAAATCTCAGTTGCAATTATGTTGTAGATAGGGTATCTGTTCATCCCATAACTTGGGATGCTTGCTGCAGTAGCCTCGAAACAAAAGTACCACTATTCTATTTACCACCTCTATCTTTTCCTCAGTCTGTGGATGGAAAGTTTTTCTCTTCTTCAATTTGGTGTCCATCATTCTCCACAAGGTAGTCCAAAATTTCCCAAGCAATCGAGTATCTTGATCCGAGACAATGGATGTGGGTAACCCAAAGTGAACCCAAACATGCTGAAAGAAGAGATTAGTAGTATGCTCAGTAGTGATATGATTTTTACATGGCATCAAGATACACATCTTGTTGAACCTATACACTACAAAATACAAATAGTCATGACCCCCTTTGGTCATTGGTAAACCCCCTACAATATCCATGGAGATACTTTCCCATGGATGGGATGGAATAGGTAGTGGTGAGTATAGCCCTAGTTTTCTATTAGTGGGGTTACAAGTAGAACAAATCACACACCCATTTACATATTTTGTTACAATTTCTTTCATTTGAGGCCAGTAACAAAACCTATGCAAATGAGTCGTAGTCTTTCCTACCCAAAAATGCCCAGACACAAGAGAAGTGTGAGCTTCTCGTAGTATATGGACTCGTTCACTTGTAGGAATACATAGCTTCCCAAGATGGTAGAGTAGTTTTCCTTGCACACAATAGTTCTCTACCTGTGAACCATGGGTTAGATTTTCATATACTTCTTTAAAATATTCATCAATGGAATATCTTTCTATATAGCTACCGTGAGATAAATAAGTATTATTCAAAATAATAGAAGCAACAATAGGAGGTCTTGAAATCATATCGGCTACCTTGTTACTTGTACCATTTTTGTACTTGATGAACAAATGAAGTCATTGTAGATAACCCATCCATATGTAGTATGAGCCATGATATATTTAGAGGAAAGAATCAAATAATGAAGTAAAGGACTGGTGGTTCAACAATCAACCACCCCCATGAATGGAAACATGGGCTATCAGCCCGAAGCACCACAGAGACCTGTAGACCCAAGCTTCCTTTTGACAAAAGGAACAAGATAGGTCAGAAACCTCCCTAATGAAGGAAGGTAATATACATACAGGGGGATGGTAAGAGAAGAGACACCAGATGAGAGTGCAAGCTCAGAAGGAGATGCACGAACTAAAAGAAAGTGTAGAGAACATGACCTGAAGGACGCGAAGGCGAGATTGATGTTGAGGAAGCATCTGATAAACCTCATAGGGATACTGTGATAAAGAGGACGTCTTTGGGAGATGTCATAGTTTCGTAGTGATATAATGGCTTGGAACGAGGGTGGAAAAATTGCTACGGATGAATGCCTCTAAGCCTATGGTTGGGTGGAAAGGCACACACCCACAGTCAGTTAATCAGCTGTAACTTGTAATAGATAAGTATTCTCCTACCCTATGTAATTGAGTTGTAACTTTGTAACAAAATTGGATATACTTTGAATGTTTTCAAGGATGTGTATGATTCCTTAATGAGTATATTGTATCCCTTTTATTTCTTCTTGATTGTGTAATTAGGCAAGTAATAAATTATATGGTTTGGACATGACTTGCACCTGTAAATGCTTGAGCCCTGTGATGGCTTAAGCTAGAGCCACAAAATGTGAGTTCATCGACCTTGGGCACAGTTTCACATATGCATGTTGACACTCCTAGTCATTCTGAGTCCATTGGATGGAGGAGTCTATTAAAGCTCAGGTGAGATAGTGCACATATGCACAGGATCTTTGTGAGGTAGGAAGAGATTGAGAACCACTTAAGTTCTAGAGTTGATGAATGAGCACAAGGGGTGCATGAAAGAATTCTTCTAAGTGTTAAGTTCAAGAGAAAGAGAACAAAGCTCTTAAACCTTTCAAAGATAAAAAATCTCAGGATGAATAGGGAGATTGAAGTGTCGAAAGGGAAGGTTCCTTTGTATGGAAGACGAATGAACAAGATCTGTTCGGGAATATCCAAGTTTTGTTGTGACCATTGGATATGGGAAAGAGTGTCGGAGTTAACCCCTTGAGTCCTTCAGACTTTGCGAGTTCGACAAATTGAGTGAGTTCACTGTAAGGGAGGTAAAATCACCGAAGTCCTGAAGTCCTAAAGTTAATATGCACCTTAGATCTGAGCATACCCGGGAGCCATCCTGACCATCAGATCTAGGAGGTAGTTAGTCCGGCGTTAATCGTTTCAGGAGGATAGAAGCTTAGTAACACCAAAACCCCCAAAGAACGAAGTAGAGAAGTAATGTGGATTGTGGATCTATGGATCCTTCGACACCCCTCTCGACTGTTTGATCGAGGGAAGGTGGTTATCTTATCAAGAGCACTGTTGTGCTACTTATATGTGTAATATAATGCAGTCATTAATTATCAATCTGGGATTCGTAATCAACAGAGTTACAAGACACCAGTAAGGAAGGTAATTTTAATTTCATGAGTACATAACTATTCTATATTATGAATGATGGAAACAAAACAAACTAGCAAATCAAACCACACTTTGGTTGTCTTTCACAGAGAGGCTATCTACTCCATTATGGCACATGCAAGTATGAGATGGAGTTCTTTTGATAGATCAACTATGCTATCTGACCCAGAAAACTAACTATGCAATCACACTTTTGAAAGGGAAATCACACATCAATCATCAAGACATAGCATGGGTAGTTCAATAGTCAATGTACTAAGTATGTTGTGGTTCACACTGTGCTGTTGTGAACTTCACTAGTTCTCCTTCAAATATGTATGACTACTGCTACAAACATTTATGTCCATGAAAAGAAATCAAATTCATAAAAATAGAAATAGAGCATATGCAAAAAGGATTTCTAAGCAATCGAAACCTAAACTGAGCTATATTGTTATCATTTGAAAAGATCAAAGCTTCATCTAGTCTACCATTTATACTATTGAAATCAACTGCTAACACTAATCTATAAGGATGTTGAACTTTGTTGAGAGGTGGGCCCTTACCACTTCAATAGGTCAGGGACTGGAATCTAGAGTAATATTTTTTTCAATCCACACACTCCTCTTACTCAAATTTCAAAACATAGAATTAAACTATGCTAACAACTCAACTCACATTCATTCATAAATGATCAAGACCTGGAAATAATTGACATCCTTCTATTAAACTTCAACTCAAAATCTATTCTGCAATATGTAACACTGCTTCACATACTGTGCTATGCTAACTCTCTACTACTTCCACCATCCTTTCCATGACTATTTAAACAGTATTAGTCATGAAACACAAGGAGGTGAAATCTTTAGAAGATCAGACAATTGTCAAATTTATATATTTGGTTACATATTTTAAGATTCATCCTAATGACACGAAGTGTATGAGGATGAATAAATAAACAAACAATCTTATCATAACCTTGCTAGAGCTTTAATGATTCAGAAAACATCCAACAATTATCTTTGGTACGATCTAGATCTAAACTTGGTATATTTTGCTTCGTATATTGGTACTAGATCATGACAGGTGAGATTCGGTAAATGGTACCGGATCCGAACAATATGAAAGTGGTTGGTACCATACTATAACAGTCTGCGGCCGTTGGTACCGGATAGTGACAGTGGATGGTTCCGTAACGAATCTGAATGGAAGGTGCACTTGGTACCGGATTTAGACAGTGGAAATCTGCCGCATAAGTATTGGATGGCTGAGTTGGTACATAAAGGATGGACTCATCTAGAGGTCAAAGGTTACACATGGAAAATTAAAATATTAGTACATGAAACATTTAGTCTCCTATCTCAATAAACCACAAAAGTGCATGAATTAATTATACTTTACCTTATGACCTCATCAATGGCTAATGGTAGTGTTCTTTGTCATTTATCCAATCTTAGGTAAGCCAAAAAGGTATATATGAGGAGTATAATAGGGTAGTGGGGATGTCAATTTATAGGCTCAACATTCCCCCATGCCAAAATCATTGCATGTCCTCATGCAACTAAAACAAACCCAAAATTTTTCAAAATTATAGACTCCATTCTTTACTTTTGTGGATCAATGATGTTGATGGCCAAGGCTTTTGCTTTCAACTCCCTTTTTATGACCCTAATGTATTGTAAGAGTCTTAGTACCTTATTTAGCTTATTAGAAGTCTCTTCATGGTCATCTTGAAGTTGTTGGTTGGTTTCCTTCAGTTGCTCGTTTTCCTTTTTGATATACCTGTCTAATAGTTGGTATTCCTTCACTTCTTGTTTGAGTTCCTGGTTTTGTTTTTGTAGCTCCCCAATATTTTTCTTCATCTATTATTTTGTTAAGGTTCTTGTTGACCCCATTGTTTCTGGCTGGATGTATACTCTTTCCTCCACTTCCTCCCTCATCCCACATAAAGTAATAGTGACTTGTTCCTCAGTCAAGCTAGGGATGTCATCCTGGACTAATAGGTCTTCAGAAGGGGAGGTAAGATCTATTGGATCTTCATGTGTATGAGGACTGACAATTTCTTTTCCTTTCTTTTCCATGCTCCTTGTGGTTCTTTTACAAGGGGGTAATTGATCAGGGGTGCTCACAGGATTCCTTTTATTCTTTTTTGTTTGTGGAATGGTTACAGGGGGTTGTTCTATAAACTGTTCACTTTTATTTTCTGAGATAATCTTCTCTTTCCTCACAGTTTTTGTCTTATGACCCTTCTCCTCAATTGCTACTGTTGAAGTCTCCTCTACTAATTTGGTTTTACCTTTTGATTCTTGACTTTTAAAAATCTTATCGATTGTGGAAGAGGACCCTGCTTGTTTACTATCTTTATCTTTTTTGCTCACTGTTCTGGAGGATGATGGAGTTACCTTATCCTTCTTTCCCTTTTTCTCTTGAGGCTCCTTATCTTTCTCTAGAGAAAGATGGGCTCCCTCTACAAGTTTGTTTTCTGTGGGAAGGTGTTGAGTGAAGAGTACTTTCCAGCTAATCCATTGCTTCTTGATTTCATGTATAACTAACATCTTAATAAGACCTTGATGATAAATGCTAGTCTTATTAGTTTTGGATAGGGATTTGACACCTCTTACCATCTTGTTCAGACTCATCCATAAAAATTATGGGAAATCAATTTCAGGGCCTCCTTCAAAGTGTAATAGAAGCCTAAGATGATATATGAAGGTTACAGCACACTTGCCCTCACAAGTGAGGAATAGTTGAAGACTAGCAAGCATTGGATGATATTCTTCCTTGATATAGTTCCTAGGAATCCACTTTTTCCAATCAGTCTGCTTATGGTCTTATTTCAAAAATCATTGTCACATTTCCTTATTGATTCCTACTCCTTTGAAATACTTGTCTCCTCTATTAGGTAATCTCGTGGCTTCTGTTAGGATTGCTTCATTGATTGTTAGCTTCAGATTTCCTATGTGCGAAATCTCTCCATCGTAACACTGAATAAATGCGTGAGATACATTCTCATGACAGCCTATGAATTTCTCCAAAAATGGCATCCATCCCGCTCTAGCATAATTCTCTCTACATAGTTGGAACTCCTCAGTCTCTCTATAAATCTGGAAGACTGGTTCATGTCTACTTACAACCATCTTTATAAATTGTGAGAAAAGAATTGGGTTGTAGCACAAGGATTTAGTCAGCTGATGAGGGTAAGGGTTTGGTACCACAGATCGCAGGGAGGATTAAGCTAGAAACTGGAGAAAAGTTGGTAACAACAAAAAAACTATGGTTATGGCATTGCTAATTCAGATAGTGAGTTTAACTAAAGATGTCGTAAAGGAAAATTAAGACAAGATGAGGCTCATCTGGATGGCTTCACCACCTAGATAAGCCATTTCATTTCTACCCATTAGTGCAATGATGGGGATGGAACGTTGGGTGTCGAAGAATCATTGTTGTTTGGGATAGGTGATTGGACTTTTGAGCGGTGAATTTGATGTTGAATCGTGGCTCATGACACGATATACGTTCGTGATTGCTGAAGGATGAAGCACCTTCATGTCTCATCATTGCTAGACATGCTCCATATTCACTCTTTTGACGTGATTTTACCTTCAATCATTTTCAAGTGCTTATGTGATGAGAGGATTGATTAAGGTTAGGCATATGGGTATGATGAAAGTGATAGTTAGGTGCATGGTTTTAATATTAAGGTCATAAGATCTAGTATACATTTTCATACCTCTTGTAGTTTTATAAGCAAAAGGAAAATAAATAATACCATGTTACCTTTCTTTTTACCATTGTATAATCAATACCCATAACATATGTATCTTCCTTTGTATTTGAAGCTTGCAGATTGTCAGAGTTCATCTTTTTTAGGTTGGAGTTTTCTGGAAGCTTGGTACCGGAATTTCCTGTACTTCATGAGACTTCTTTATTATGTTCTTGTCTTCTTTTGTGTCTGGTTTTGTAGTGTTGTAGGGTGAACCTGTTGGTTTCTGAGGATGAGGTGTGAGTCTGAAAAAGAGTTCTGAAAATAGCTCTTTGACCCTCCCCCATGCCAAGGATGTTGCATATCCTTATGCAAGAAGATCTAACATCTTGTATCATAATGGAAAAAATGACAAGAGAAAAGAAACCAAATCAAATTCCAAAAGTACATTTATCACCTAGCATACGATCACATGCCTAAGAAATTGAAATTGCCTTTCTTTTGATGACTTATTAACAAGGGTAGCATTTAGCAGTGAAAACGGGGAGGTTTTTATATTTTTTCCAGAAGAATAGATCCAACCTAACTTTCTTAAGATATTTACTATCATTAGATGTTATGGATAAATTTCACAGTATAAGTAGATTAGACTCCCTAGTTAGGGCTCCACTCTTAAGAAGTTTCCTTCTTAGGTAATGTAGGCTTTAGATGTCAGACTGGTAAAGTTGAATTAAGGTAATTCTCAAATGGAAATTTTCTTGTAGTAATTGTCTTTTCTTGTAATCTGGAGTTTGTATCTCATAAATGTCAACAGTGACCTTTGATTGTAGAGTTCATTTTTTTAGATGACAAAAGTGAATTTTTTTATCAGACAAGACATTTCTCAACCAGAACCCACTACTAGCAAGCCTGTTCAGTACTCCAGTGGGGTAGTTGTGATAATTAGTGAGAGACATCCCTTCCCCAGGCAGAATGCCCCATTGCCAACATGCATGTTCAATACCCTGATGGGTTTGCCTAGTCATACCACAGACCGCTACCCGCTGCTAGCATACCTGTTCAGTATCCCAGTGGGTTAGTCTCTTAAACCCTTTTTCCATCAGAGGCTTCTTCTCCATAGCCACCTATTTCGATTTTTATTAAAGAGTGCTTTTGCATTGTGATAGGGGAGGCTCATCTGAAAACCTTTTTACAGGCTAGGATGGTATTAGGTTGGAAGGTATATTCTCTTATTTGGATGTCTTTAAATATTTGTCTGAAGGAAAAATAAACTTATGTATTGCACATTAGATCCAGATGTATAATTTTGTCTGAGTTTGTCCATAAGAGAATGACCTAAAGTTACCTTAGGGTACTGATACATCCTCTTCCATAAAAGTTTTCCTAGTGTTCCCATGACAGAGAGTGTTCATATACTCATATGTTACTCTTTAGAAAAATAATCCAATGACTACTATTGAAGTCTAGTTAGGGTGAGATAGTTACTTGTAGGCTAATATAGTTTTTATCCCTTTAATCATGCTGAAATACTGGATAAAGGCAACCTCTAGACTTTAAAGCAGATTAACCATGGTTCTTTTAACAATCATAGGTAAAGATTATGTCTTCTTTGTCAAGAAACAGAACCAAAAGAAATTAAAATACTTCCTTTTAGCTAGCAACAGAACCAAAAGAAATTAAAAATTCTTCCTTCTAGCAACAGAACCAAAAGAAATTAAATATACTTCCCTTTAGTCAACAACAGAACCAAAAGAAATTATTTCTTCATAAGGGTTGCCATTTGATGCTGCATTCGACTTCTTGGTTCCAGCTAAAGTGGTTGTTGCATGGCTTCATACTTCATATGAATTGACATGCGATTTTTAAATATGCGTAGCATTCCTTGTCAATTAGGTGATGTGTCCTAATAGCACCGTATAAGGATAGACTTTTGGTACCAGACTAGCACAGGACAACTAGTACCAGACCAGAACAAGATTTTTGGTACCGGAGCAGAACAGAGTATTGATGATGCCTACAAACTGATGTTTAGCAAGTTCTTGAAGGATTAAATAAATTATAGAAATCTACTTACAAAGATAAAATGAAAAAGTAAAAAAAAAGGAGGTAAGAATCCCTTGTTACCTTTAGCTTATTGACAAAACAAAATCCACACCTATGTACAAAAGTTTAAAAATAAAACAATCAATCAATGTGGATCAGTAGGAAGGTCTTCTTCCTTATTGATCACCTGCATATCTGAATTCTATAGTATACGAGTAAAAAAATCCTCTTTTGATAGGGGTTTGTTATAAATTCTCAACCAATGACCATTCAAAAGTAGTGGTGTCTTTTGTTCATCAATTGTCTTTATCCTGATTGAACCATCGTCATAGACAGTGTCAATTTCATAAGGTCCCATCCAATGAGTAGTTAACTTACCTTTGAATTCATTGAATCTGCTGTCATACAATAGGGCCCAATCTCCTTGTTGAAATTTTTTCTTTTTGAGATACTTGTCATGCCATTTTGTTCTCTTCTCTTGATTGAGGGTGGTTCTTTGAAGTGCTTCCTGCCTAATTTCATCCAACTCATTAAGCTGCAAGAGTCTTTGTTGCTGGGCTTCATCCAAGTTCATACCAACTTGTACTGTAGTCCTAAAGGTTTTGATCTGGAATTCTATGGGGAGAAGTGCATGCTTCCCATACACCAACTCATAGGGTGTATGTTCTGTTGTATTCCTCTAGGTGATTCTATAAGCCCATAAGGCTTCTAGTAATCTGTCAGCCCAGTCCTTGTGGTGTAGCTGTACTGTTTTGGTAAGAATGGACTCAATAACTTTGTTCGTAGATTCTACTTGTCCATTTTCCTGTGGATGGTAGGGTGTAGATTTCCTGTGTTTAATTTGGTACTATTCTGTAACAGCTTTGACTAGATTAGAGGTAAATTGAGTTCCCTGATCAGTCACAATTTATCGAGGTACACCAAATCTAGTAAAGATGTCATTAAAAAGGAAATCTACCACTGATTATTCACTTGCAACTGGTAAAGCTTTTGCTTCAACCCACTTAGTCACATAGTCGGTACATACAAGTATGTACTTTTTCTTTTTAGATGCAGGGTTAATGGGCCCTACAAAATCTAACGCCCATTTCTTGAAAGGCTCAATGGCTACTTGGGCCTTAAGTGGCATTTTATCTTGTGCAGTGGGCTTACCCATTCGTTGGCATTCGTCACAATTGGATACATAGGTTTTAGCATCTTTGAAAATATGAGGCCAATAATAAACATATTGTAGAACTTTATAAGCGGTTCTCTTGTCTACGAAGTGTCCTCCACAAGGACCATCATGGAAGGCTTGAAAAATATCATGTATTTTATCTTCCCTTACACATTTCTTGATTACCAAATGTATTCATGCTTTGTAGAGACAATCATCATGCCACATGTAGTTTTCACTTAGCTGAATTACTTTCTGTTTTTTTTCTAGGAGACAATTTATGAGGCATCTTCCCTATCACAATATAGTTAGCTACATGTACACACCAAGGAGTGAATGTAGAAATAGAAAACAAATTTTCATTAGGAAAGTTATCTTCTACTAGTGTGTTATCTTCGAGATGAATCATTCTAGATAAGAAATCAACCACAAGATTATCCTTACCAGGTCTATCAATAATGTTGATATTGAACTCTTGTAATAATAACAACCATCTTGTAACTCTAGGATTTGTTAGAGGTTTGTTCATTAAGAATTTGATGGTTGAATGATCAGTGTGTACAAAATCTTGATATCCTGTAATATAGTGTCTAAATTTATTGATAGCATGAACCACAACTAGCAATTCTTTTTTTGTGACCGTATAATTAACTTCAGTTGGAGATAGATTTTTACTGACAAAGTAAATAGAATAAGGCATTTTATTTTCCCTTTGTCCAATAACTGCCCCAAGGGATGTGTCTGAGGCATTGGTACAGATATGAAAAGGAAGGGACAAATTTGGTCCTCTTAATACAGGGGTAGTTGACAATTTCTATTTTAGAATCTCAAAAGATATTGGGCATTCATCATCCCACTTAAATTTGGCTTCTTTAGATAATAACTTGAATAAAGGGGTAGCTAGGCTTGTAAAATTCAAAATGAATCTTCTATAGTAGCTAGCATGCCCTAAAAAGCTGCAAACTTCCTTTTGTGAGGAAGGTATTCTGATTTGTGTGATAATATGAATCTTTGCTGAATCAACTCTCATTCCAGAACCAGAGATGTGGTGCCCCAAAACAATACCTTCAATGAGCATCATCTTTGACTTTTCATTACTTAGGGAAATATTAGTTTCCTTCGACCTAATCAAGACTTTTTCTAGACTGGTCAAAGCTTCTTGGAAGTCTTTTCCATGGACTGTAAAGTCATCAATGTAGACTTCCACGCAATCATTAGTCAAGTCAGAGAAAATGGCTAGGACAACCCTTTGAAAAGTGGTTGGGGCATTGCAAAGTCCAAAAGGAAGAACCCTATAAGCATAGGTTCCCCATGGGTAGGGTAAATTGGTTTTCTCCTGATCTTGGGGTGCTATTTGTATTTGGTTATAACCACTAAACCCATCTAGGAATGAAAAATAATTCTTTCCGGACAAGGTATCCAACACCTGATCAATAAATGGTAAGGGGAAATAATCCCTATGGGTGGATTTGTTCAACTCCCTGAAGTCTACACATATTATCCACTTACCATTTTTCTTGGGAACTATGACAAGTGGAGACACCCATTGACTATCTGAAATGGGGTATATGAGATTGGCTTGAAAGAGATTTTGCAATTCCTCTTTTACAATATCTTTAAGGGTTGGATTCATCCTTCGTTGAGGCTATCTAACTGGTCTGATTTGGTCATTAGTGTAGATATGATGTGTCCATGTGTCAGTGTGAATGCATTTCATGTCTATATAATCCCATGCAAAGGCATCAAATTGTCTTTGGAGCATTTCAATTACTTGTGTCTTTTGTTCTGGTTCCAAATTAGAGTTGATATACAAAGGTTTTCCTGGGCTAATCTCAACAAGTTCAGTACTTTCTTCCTTCTCTGAGGAAGCTGGTGATAAAGTATATAATTGAGTGATATCAGGGTGCCAAGTTTGTTGAAATTCAAAACTGAAAATGTGTGACAACTCTACAAAAGACCTCAGATATTCAATACAATTTGTATTAGCCAAAAATAAACTTAAGACTTGTTCATCCGATTGTTCTTGCATTCCTCTTACCTGTTCAAGTGTTAACATGGGCCTATCTTACATCATCTAGACTTCCTCCAGGGATAATGACTAACTTATCTGCCAACTCTATCACAGTTTGGGTCGATCTTAACTGGTTGATTTGGAGATTTTGCATAGTGTCAATTGGCATTACATTAATTGTTGCACCCAAATCAATGAGTGTGTTTGGTAAATAAATACCATTAATTTCAACAGTGACTACTGGGTTCCTAGGGTCATTATATTTGTATGGCATTTCAAAAATAAATTCAGATAATTGCCCCACCACCTGAACAAGGGGAGTTTCCTTCTTCTTCCTTCCTTGTTTCTTCAGGCAAATATCCCTTATGATTTTGGCATATATAGGGATATCCTTAATGTCTTGCAGAAGAGGTATTTTTATACATACATTTAGTAATTCATCCTCTATATATTTGTGCAAGGGTGGGCCAGGTTTCTTCACTAATAGTCTTTCGAGGTAGGGTGGAAGATTAACTTGTTGAGGTACTCGTACAGACTGAGAAGTGATTGGAATAAAAGGGGAAGTCTCTTTTTCTACAGGGGTGGTTTGAGTGTTTTCTTTCTCAGAATGATTATCATTTTCTTCCTGAATTATTACTCGAGGATTTGATTGATTTACAGTTTTCCCTGATCGTAGTTGAATTTCATAGGTGGGAAAGGTTTGAACTTTTTTATTCTGCACAGGGTGGGTGTGTCGATTACTAGGGTTAGGGATTGGCTGGGCAGGGATTATTACTGGTATCAGAGGGTTGTGGGCAGCTTGGTTTTGTGGCTGTTGATTGGCATTTATAGGTACTTGTTGTTGTTGGTTAGGGTTCAAGGGGGTCGTAAATTGTTGTTGTATAGGAGGTGGGAGTAAATCTTGCATATGTGGTGGGTTAAATCCATGTAGTAATTGGGAAATGTTTGTAGGATATTGTCAATATGTAGGGTAAGAGGGATTCCCATACATAGGCCCCGTCCAACCTTGTTGCCAAGGTTGAGTTTGAGCTTGCTAAGGTGTCCATTGTGGATAGGTCAATGGGGGAGGACCCCGTTATTGTTGTTGATACTGTGCATTAGGGTCATAAAATGCATTGGGGTTATTTTCTCTCCAAGGTCTTCTGGAAGGGTATGATTTTTCTTGTGAGACTCCTCCTCCCATATACATGGCTTGTAGTTCAAGAAAAGTTGGACACTCAGATGTGGTGTGCTCTAGTGTACATAGGCCATAAATTTCTATGACATTTAATGGACATTCTTTCTCACCATGCTTCTTTCGGCATTTAGGACAGAAGATTGCTAAAACAATCTCTTCTTCTTGTTTCTTTTTCATTTTTAGGGTATCTAACTGGTTATTGATTGTGCTCAAGATGTCTGTTTTAAAGTTCTCTAATAAGTTTCCTAACTCAATTCTAGTGACAGTTCCTGAGCTTTGTCTTGTATTTCTGCTAAAAGAACCTCTTGGTTCTTTGCCTATTTTAGCTTGTCCTCTTGAGTATCTTCTACAATCATCTACAATCTCTGCAAAAGGATTTTGGTGCACATCTCCTGAACTTAACAAATTTAAAAATTCTATGCAGTCATCTCTAATACCCTTCAAAAAGACGGTTCTTACTACAACTGGGTCTGTGGTGAATAATTTTGATTTATGGTAGTTGTATAAGAACCTTTCTAGGTAGTCTTCAGGGCTTTCATCTTTTGTTTGCTACATTTTAAAAATCTCATTTTTAGCATTATCCTTACAATAGTCTTGGTATTTACATAAAAATGTGTCTTTCATCTAATCCCAAGAGAGGATTGTATTTTCTCCTAAGCTCATGAACCATCTTAAGGATGAATCCTCCATTGTAGCAAGAAAGAGCTTAAGTTTTTGGGCATCGTCTGACTAGTTATAGCTTCTACATAATATGTCAAACTCGAATAAGAATAATTCTGGATATTCAGTTGACATACCTCTAAAAGTGGGTAACAATGATAGTGGGATTTTTTTCATGTTGATCTTTCTGGAAATATCCAAGATTGGAAACCCAAAGGTTTCAGTCTCAATGGTTGCATTTCCTTCTTCTTTTGCCATCCCACTAATAGATGGTTCAGAAATGGGATTTTTTGTGTCTCCTGAACATTCTGCTCGCCCCAATGTTGACATACTTTCGCCTGGTGAATTTTTTCCTACACCAATTTCAGTTGGATTAGTGGGGGNNNGGGGATGTTTTTGAATCTTTAGAGCTTACAAATCTACCCTTATTATCTCTATATCTATGCATAAAATGGAAATTTGATTCTTAACTGAATTAAAATCCTAATTCTATCTAGAAGGTAAGAATGCAACCTGGATTCAGAGAACCCCACTTTAGTGGCCGTGTGGCTCTTCACTCATGTACTTAGTGGCCGTATAAGGGAATGGAAGAACCTGAAGTACTTAGAAAAGGATATTTTCCAATTCCGAGCTCAATTCAGAGCATGGAGGTTGTGGATGGAAATCCCTGGAAGAGAAGAATGGAGTAGAATCCTCGAATGAGGACATTGATTTCCCTTAAGAAGCGCAAATGTTTTACTCCCCACCATGGGGGTGTTACAAATTGGTATAAGAGCATGGTGAAAACACTTGGCCTACTTGGGTTCATGCACAAATTTCAAAAAGAGGTATTGTTATCTGCATTTACTCCTTGAGGATAAGGACTATAGATTGAACCTGTGATTTTGGGAATTCTTATTGAATTTCAACAGAAGAATTTCTTTAACCCTTGTCAAAGTGATAACTACTCTTACTAGAGTAGGGATATGCTAATAATAAGACTTTAATGTGGATATTTTAAGGTGGAAAGGTTTTGTCGAGGGTAGCTAAAGTCCGAAGGATGGATGACCTAGTGTTCGTAACACTGCCTCTAAGCATGGGCAGTTGGAACCTCAAGAATTGATGATGGTTGATTATATAATGGTTAATACCTTTGTGGGCTTAAAGGAATCTGATAGGATCAGGTAGGATCCACGGTTGTATAATTACATATTTATATTAAACTTGGAGTATATAAGTTGTCATGACCATAGGAAAGGTGAGATGGGTAAAGTCCTCATGACCATACGAAAGGTGAGAAGGGTAAAGTCCTATAGAAGTTGAGGCAAGAAGGTTTTCTTGCCAACTGTTATAGTATAAAAGGGAAAGTGACCCTGGTTGGTTATTTCCATAAAGATAAGGCAACATCAATATGAGTTATAACTGTGAGATTAGTCATGTAAGTGACTGTAATCTCTAACTAAAGAACACTAATGATAAAACTAAGCTAGTATGGTGAATATTTAGTTGTGTGTGTATGATTGAGTGCATGGATTTAATGCATTGTGAAGCTTCTTGATATAAAGCATGATATTAACACCAGTTAGGTATGAATGATATTAAATGTGCAATTGATGCACATGTATGATGTAAGATTATAAGTATACTAAACGCCCAACATGGTTTCCCTGATGAGTAAAATGTGAGGTAGGCATAACACTTTCCCAGATTGAATGAATACCATGGATGCATGGTTGACTCCATTCTGAAGAGTCATGAAAATTATTTTTTGAATGATAGCTTAACGGGAATGTGCTCCAACTCCCCACGAAAATCCAGTACAAATAAATGAAAGAGTAAACGAGCAAGGATGATTTGTTGTCATGATAAGAGGAAAATTATTACGCCTTTGAGGATCACATGAGAATGATTGTAAACAATCATGAGTTGACTGATTTTAAAGTAGATATGTATGTAGGCTATGAAATATACCTATGGAAGCCACACATGGGCTTATGATTATGAATATGGCTAAGTACATCATGGATGTAAGTTAACAAAAACTAGAATATGTGTGGATACATAATCTAGATGCATCTCTATGTTCCTTAAAGAATGCTTAGTAACGAGCCAAAGCTAATTCAAGGTTGAGGCCATCACAGATAGTGATGGATATGCAATGAGGAAGTTGTGTGCTAAAGGAGTTCCCTGTGAAGAAACTGTGTAAGGACTCTATTAGAAGAACAAAGTCACAACCCTAATGATTGTTGAAGGTTAGGAAATGGGCTACAAAGCCTGCCTATATAAGAATCCTCAATTATATTTTTAAAACAAAATGTGTAGGTGGAAGACTAACAATTGAATGTTAACCATTTTAATAACCGAATGATAATGTGTAGGATGCATAGCTTCATGACCCACTATTAACAGAAATATTTCTATTAAAGCATGTTGTTGTATCCAAAAATGTTAGAGTGAGGCCTAACCAAGGTTTCTCAAAGAAAAGAGCAGGGAGATCCCAACTTGGAATAAATTGCAAAAAACCAAGAAGAGGAAAAAGGAGGACCACTTGTCCACCCTAACAACTCTAAATTTCTTACAGGTTTGTAGGTCTTAGATGAGAAGTTGTGAGAAAAAGTACAGCTAGGAAAAGAGAACCCGGTTAAATAAGTCCGTTTGATCGAATAGGCTTGGTTGAAGCCACACCAAGCAAAGGAAGTAAGGCCTTAGAAATATCTCAGCTAGGTTGGAATCCCTAGGCTATGTGGATGGAGTGGGAAAATGGGGAGAGCCCCTAACTCCTTCATTGCTATGTGTTATGTTTCCTATGGAATGAAAAAGATGATTTACTAATAACAATAAATGTTTGGACACCATAGTGATGATGATTGTATTACTGTAGAAACAGTTGAGAATTGTTTGTAGTACATTCATGAAACCTTTGAGGGTAATGTGATGAAGTGCATGAAGATATGCTAGGATATTTTGAAGATGTTTTATGGAATTTAATGTTATGCACAAAATTTTTGAAAGGAGGTTGTATGCCATGGATCCCTAGGTAGGGTGTGGATTAGGAAGAAAACCCTGATTGAATCAGGTTAATCAAGAGCCTGACAGAGGAGATGAACGTGAGCCATTCATTGGAAGGAAACCGATCTGTTTCATTAGATTGAATTCAATATCCATTGGATTTAACAGATCAAACAACATTCGTTCGATAAGATCGACGACCTCTATTCATTGCAGAGATCGAATAGGCACACATGTTAACGATGGAGCCTGTGCCCACAATTTAAATTCAATATAGGCCTTTTTTTTAGTTTGGGGTCCAATCGTAGATCGAACAACCCGTATTCATTGTGGAGCTCAAAGGAAGAATTAGCGGGCATGCTAGTTCCTGTCTCACAATCAACCTACACCATTGATCTTGCCGGGGTGGATGATCAACGACCACAATTAAAGAGTTGGGCGAGTAATTTTCAGATTATAGAGATTGAACTCTTCGATAAAGAGTGAGTGCATTAGGGATTCTGCAACCCCTATGAATCGTTGATATGTGAACGATCGGTGGGTGGACCTACATGGAACCCACACATTAATGCCATGTAAACTCGTACTGTGATTGGGTTTTCTGGTTGGATTTGGAAAATCAAGCTCT
Source organism: Picea engelmannii (assembly GCA_009831015.1). Classification (NCBI taxonomy): domain Eukaryota; kingdom Viridiplantae; phylum Streptophyta; class Pinopsida; order Pinales; family Pinaceae; genus Picea; species Picea engelmannii. The sequence goes on along the minus strand of ML777010.1, from coordinate 248,810 downwards.
CACTCTAAATTCTTGGTCAAATAATTCTATGTAGGAATTGTTATGTTTGGAATCGTGTGGAGAGAATTGATCTAGGGATAATATCGATGAATCGTATTCATTTCAAGGAAGGTATATCCACATGGGTTAATGTCAGAACCTGTACCCGTAAATTAAACTCAATATAGTTTTGTTTTGAGTTGGGGTCCGATCGTAGATCGGATGACCCATATTCAATGTGGAGATCGGAAGCAGAATTAAACCACAAGCTAGTTAAGGTTCTGCAATCCCTTTTTGCCATTGGATTTGGGGAAACACAGATATTCAAAGTCGAATTGCAGACAAGGGGTTTAGCTAGGATCATGGCACCCAAACACGGGAGCTGAAAGGGCAGCGCCTGAAAAGAATAGAGCTAAGGTCACAACTCTCAATCTCATGAAGAGAAAACGAAGTTCATCTGGGCCAGTCAAGGAAGGTAGTTCTTTGCACTCTATGTTATATTGTGGTCGTGGGGACTAGTTCTATGGGAATAAATGTGCTCATAGTTATCACGTTGCATAGAATGCATTGAGGGGATGCATTATGCATGAGATGGAAGACAATGGATTTTTCAGTAAGGAAGGAGGACCTTCTGATGTTTTACTTACGTTATGTAAGCATTGAAGGAAATCAAATTTGGGTGGCCATGAGTGTTGGCACCCTGGTTATTAATGAAGGAAGAATGCTTAAATGCATCATGTCAAACCTAGAGTTTCATTAATGAAGATATTAGGGTGGTGATCAATTCAGAGAAGAAAATATGGTTATGCTAAAACAATAAATATTGACAAAGAGTCCATATGGTAATAAGTTGGTTGGATTCAAACACACCTTGGCAAGAGTGCCTAACCTGAAAAGGGATAATCTGAAATCAATGGAAGGGTGCATTGGGTATGAATGTGGCCACGAATGTTAGCACATTCATTAAATTCAATTGGTATCTGAATTTCATTTTAAAACTTGATATACTAAACTGATGCATGTGTAAGGAATGAAATTTATTTTTTCTTGTATCATTGAATAGATAAAAGTGATTTGAATGTTACCATGCACAATTTAAGAATTGTTTGTGATGATGTTATAAAGGTAAAATGAAAATATATGTGCATGGGAAACTAACAATTTGTTTGGATGATTGAAGTTGAGAATGAAGGAAGCAAAGGGGTCTTTAATATGGAAGCATTGTAAACCCATGAGGAACACCAATTGATTGCTAAGACAAACTGCTATGGGAAAGAAAGTATCATAATTATGAATCTGGTTCCTGTGCAGAACAAATATGAAAACAAAATGTGGAATTTGGAAATTTGTGGGTGGAATATTTACAAGAAAACTTTGAATTTAAAATTTATGATGATGTCTCATGAATTTTGGTATGCTTGTGATACGGGTGAGAAGAAAATATCTGTCCAAAAAGGATAGATGATGGTTGTCAAGCTGTAAAAGCATGAAAAATGGCTACTGCTGAGCCATGACAACCTCGTGGTAAGCCATGATCGCCTAGAATATGTTTTGTTCAGGTAACACAAGCCGAAGGGATGCCTCGGAAGAAAAAGTTTGATGGATTCCTCGACTGTAAGGCTCAATAAATTCTCTGGAATTCTTCCTGTGTGAGAAAACCTTGGCAAGGCAAGATGGATCACTCGAGGAACTGTATAGCAAAGAAGGGGATGCCTAAGCCTGGGCCTGGAGGATGAGTGAATGCAAGGAAAAGGATACCTTAATAGTTCTTGTAAACTATTTATTGGGATCATGCACACAATGGGTAGTTCTTCCTATGCGATAAAACCTTGGCAAGGTAAGATGGATCACCGAGGGACTGCATAGCAGAGAAGGGGATGCCTGAGGCTGGTCCTAGAGGGTGAGTGACAGAAAGGAAGAGGAGACCTTGATAGTTCTTGTAAACTATTGGGATCATGCACACAATGGGTATGTCAAGGAAAAATAGTGGGATGGGATAACAAAACAAACATTTGGATACAAATCCATGAACTACGCAAATAATTATTATGCTAGATTATGAAATTTTCCTCTTGAATTTTGAACAACAGTAATATGTTTTCGCATAAATTTGTGATTAGTGTGCTGGTTGTCCAAGAATTTATTGACGACAGGTGATGAAGGCCAAGAGTCTGGAAAGGACCTGACCATGAAACATGATCATGATTTCTAAAGCAACTGGATGAGGAATTCATAACAGGTGTTATTGAGAAAGAACATCGAGGATGGTGTTCCTTTTTAAGGGGGAGGGGATTGTAACACCCCTATTTTCTCTAGCTTGTAATTAATAATAAAATAGGATTATCATGCTAAGGCATGTGGATGATGTAAATGTATTATTGTTAAATTGCCCATAACTGACTGTTGGGGGGTGAAGCCTTGAATTATGATCCATGATATCTCTATAGGAAAGAATCAGTTAATGAAGGAAAGGATTGATGGTTGAACAATCAACCACCCCCATGAATGGAATCATGGGTTGTCAGCCAGAAGTACCACAAAAACCTACAAACCCGAGATTCCTTCTAACATAAGGAATAGGATAGGTTGGAAACCTCCCTAAAGAAGGAAGGTAAGATACATACAAAGGGATGGTAAAAGAAGAGACACCACATGAGAACGCAAGCTCAGAAGGAGATGCATGAAATAAAAGGAAGTGCAGAGAACACAACCTGAAGGACCCAAACACGAGCTTGATGATAAGGAAGCATATGATAAAACTCATAGGGATACTATGACAGAGATAAGGTCTCTGAGAGATGGCATAGTTACCTAGTGATATCATGGCTTGGAACGACGATGGCCAGAGTGTTAAGGATGAATGCCTCTTAGCCTATGGTTGGGTGGAAAGGCACACACCCACAATCAGTTAGTCAGCTACAACTTCTAATAGATAAGTATTCTTCTACCCTGTGTAATTGAGATATAACTGTGTAATAAAATTGGATATACTGTCAATGTTTTCAGGGATGTGCATGATTGCTTGATGATTATACTATATACCTTTTATTATTGCTTGATTGTGTAATTAGGCAAGTAAGAAATTATATGGTTCAGACATGACTTGTACCCATAAATGCTTGAGCCCTATGGTGGCTTAATCTAGAGCCATGAACTGTGAGTTCGTCAACCTTGGGCATAGTTTCCTGTTTGCATATCGACACTCCTAATCGTTTTGAGTCCCCTGGAGGGAGAATTCTATTAAATCTCAGGAGAGATAGTGCACGTATGCACAGGCTCTCTGCGAGGAAGGCAGAGACCAAGAACCACTTAAGTTCTAGAGTTTATGAATGAGCGCAAGGGGTGCATGAAAGAATTATTCTTAGTGTTAAGTTAAAGAGAAAGAGCGCAAAGCTATTAATCCTTTTAAAGATAACAAAGCTCAGGAAGAATAGCGAGATTGAAGTATCAAAAGGGAAGGTTCCTTTGTATGGAAGACGAATGAATGAGATCTGTTCAGGAAGAGTCAAGGTCTGTTGTGACTGTTGGATATGAAAAAGAGCGTGGGAGTTAACCCATTGATTCCTTTGGACTTCGTGAGTTCAACGAATTGAGTGAGTTCGTCGTAAGGGAGATAAAATCCTCGAAGTCCCAAAGTTAATCTGGGCCTTAGATCTGAGGATGCTCAGGATCCATCTAGACCATCATATCTAGGAGGTAGTTATTCCAGTGTTAACCGCTTTCGGAGGATAGAGTCTTAGTAATGCCAAAACCTGCAAAGAATGAAGTAGAAAATTAATGTGGATCGTGGATCTATGGATCCTTTGGGACCATAATCGACTGTTCGATTGAGGCAATGTGGGTATCATATCGAGAGAACGTGGGAAGGCATGTGTTGAGTGATGGTTTTTCCAAGAGTGGCACAACAGTGAGACATTGAGAGGAGGTTGTGAACCCTTGATATGGGGTCTACATGGATAGATCAGGACTGTCATATCTAGGTCATGATCAGCTCGACGCTGACCAACTCTGGTAGATTTCATTCGAGGAGTGATTCCACCTCCCAAAGTCCTGAAGTGACGAAGTCCATCCTAGCCGTTGATGCCAGGAGACACGTGGCACCAGACCCTTCACTTCATAGGTTTAGTGCTCCGGAGGAAAATGGATTGTGTGAAGTGAGAACTCTTGAAGGACCATAGGCCTAAGTTAACCAGAGCCATCGATCTTAGAGGAAATGTGTCAGAATATCTGTCACTTCAGAGAAAAGGAACTCTATAGGAAATCTTGTGGAAAGAGGCAAGAACTCTCGAAGGCCGAAGTGTTGGATTTCATCCTAACCGCTGATAGTGGGGAATGCATGTCTATAGATATGACATTCTGTATGGATTTCACTCTGGGGGTTTGCATTGGTGAGTACTTTGGAAATCCCAAAGAATGAAGTCCCGAAGTGATCTATAGCCATCGATTAGTGGGAGACACACATCGATACATCGTTAAACTTGGGTGAAATCCTTTCGGGAGAATGCAAGTTTGGAGAGGTAGAAACTCCCAAACATCAAAATCCTGAAGTAAACCATGACCATTGATCAAGAAGGATGTGTGCGCATGATCCTTGACTCCAGGTACAAAGTACTTCAGGAGGAAATTTTGTGTTAGCGTCCATGACTCCCAAATGCTAAAGTCCTGAAGTGAATCAGGACCATCGAAATCCCTAAGGACATGCAACTTCAAATTTTGAAGTTCAAAGAATTTCAATTACGAGGAAATTTGTGCGGTGTTTGTCTTGGTGCCTTTTGTTTTGGTGTCTGGTCACAACTCACGATCATATGCAAGCATAAGGGAATGGAAGAACCTGAAGGACTTAGAAGAGGATGTTTTCCAGTTCTAAGTTCAGTTCGGAGCATGGAGGTTTTGGTTGGAAATCCTTGGAAGAGAAGAATGGAGTAGAATCCCTGAATGAGGACATTGATTTCCCTTAAGAAGAGCAAAAATTTTATGCCCTACCATGGGGGTGTTACACATCACGACATCGTGGACCTCTTGAACTAGGTAATTGTTAACCTATAGTTCATACCACGACGGGTGTTCTCGCAGGCTATGATAGGGACGTTGCCACATCTCTTCCGCAATGTCTGGTATTTTTTCAAGGCCCCTCTACTCCTTATGTGAGTCGTATTAGCAAGGATCGTCAAGCCTTCATCCACTGATAAAAACCATGTCAATAATCCATATACATAAATCATACTGTAATCAATCATATGTCACAAGTCCGTAAAATGAAATACTCAATCAAAATACAATTCACTCCCTGACTCAATCCAGAGTCCAAGGAAGTCCATTGATGCCATCGACATACATAACCTGTCATGTGTCCTTCATACTAAGGAAAACTCGTCAATAACCTTTTCTAATACATATACATCAAATAACAATAAGTCACAACACATCATCATCATCATCATGCATAATCCATAATCGAAATGAAATCACAATGTACCATAACCAGATCACTTTCACACAAGTGTCCTCAAATAATAAGTCAATAAAAGTGTGCTAACTAGAGTGGTATGTTACAACGAATGAGCTGCAAAGTCACTTCATCATTATAAGCGCATAATTTGGAAAATAACTAATGCCAACCTATTCGTTTGAATATCTTCTGACTTACATGATATTCTAGAATGGGCTTGAGATCCCACTTGGATGTAGGTTCATGGAGATCCACAACCATTTTTCACAACACAATTAGATATGAGTCCAGAGGATTATTGTGAACGAATATGTGGGTAAAAATTGGTATATATAGAGATGTAGAGGACAATCAGTGTTTGGATCACCACTGTAAAATGATATGAATTGGGCTCATTTGGAATCCCTTTGTTGATTCCAAATGAGACCCGATTTTCAAATACTTGAATGAGTATTGGGTAATACTGAATTGAATAGGAAATTGGGACATGTAATGGGAACCACGCAGGAATTCAAGAAGGTATCATCATGTGGACAATCTTTTTCAAGTGAAAACAATTTACATGGTTGGTGTATATGAATATTCGAACAACGATAACATTAAGCCATGTTTCACCACCAATTAAGTTATATTGACCAGAAACAACATGATGTGTAGTTAAATAGAGTATTGATGGTCCATAGGTAAGGTCATAAGGTGTATATATGTAGAGTATAAGTGCGAAAGGGTGTGAAAACATAATGCATGAAAGTAATATGTAGCATGTAACATATAAATTTGGACATAAGGCCACATCATATAGACATAGGAAATAAAAATGTAGAATGTAGTTAATGGAATGTATTTACTGAGTGGACAAAAGAAAAGGTGGTCTAGACATAAGGTAAGAGAGATAAGAATAAGGTTAACAAGTATTTTAGAGTCATTCAAACATATTCCTTGTTTTTAATAAACTAATGAGAGTTTAAAAACATTTCACCTCAGAATGCTACTTACCCATACTTGCAAATACATGTTCATGATTTGAGTGAATTCAGGGGACCACAATCCTGGAGAAACCAATACAAAATTCAGGCTCTATAACTTTTCTATTGAATTTGGTGCTGAAGGCACTTCTGGGATGAAAAGAAGAGACATGTGAGTATTAAAATTTTCTCATTCAAAGTTTAAAATGTTGCTACATGTATTCCATTACCTGCACTAGGTGTCTTGTACCAAAATAGTCATTTATGAATATGTTTGTGCAGGAACATGAATACCAAAATAGAACTTCTATAAATTCATTTGTGTAGACACAAGAATGCTAGAAAATGTTGCTCTGAGAAGACTGTTGTTTGGATACTCTATTGCTTTGGATGCTTGTTCTAACTAAATAAAATTTGATTTTTATACATGCTCAGAAATTGAAAGTTCTTTGAGCTTATTTGATGATAAACGAATAATGTTGATATTGAAAACTAGAAAAAGGAAGCAATGGAAAAGAGTTGGTGATACATCTACTGCTGAAAATGTATATGATGATGAGGTGTGAGAGAAAATAGTTGCAACAAGAACAATGAAACAAGGAGGTGGGGGCCAGAAGGAGGCTTGTGCCTCAATCTCTGTAATGAATATGAGATATGATCCCTTAACATGAGACATACTAAGGAAAAATATAACCCCTTCTTTTTGAAGCATTCGTCTTATCCAACTACCTTGCATATTATTCCCCTTTTATTCACACATTGTTAGGATATTTAGACACATAGGAGTTAGTTAAGATCTACTTGGTCTATTGTGTCATTAGGTAAAGGTGTGTTTTCTAGTGTGTTTCTTTAGTATGCATTACTATGCATTTGTAGTTAGGAAATCCGACGGTCACGATATGTTCCCAACATAGAGTGATCTGATGGTTCATACTCTCCTCGATATTAAAAGTCATTGATTCATGGATTAACACCCAATTGGTCCATGGTATCTATTTAAAGAGTATGGACAGCCATTTTTCGATGATCGATTATGATAAACTCTCTTTCAAAATATCTATGTAATCTTTTTCTTTGCATTAATAAACTGCTCCAAGTGGCCGCATTAGCTGGGGCCGTGGATGTTTCCCTGTAGGGGTTTTACCACATGAAAACATCGGTTTGTTGATCTTTGATCTAGTTATGTGAGTGGTTACTAAAGGTGTTTGTACTCTTTTGGAATACCTGCGTTGTCGAACATGGTATCAGAGCCTGTTTGAAGACCCGCTCCTGTTGTAGATCGAGATAGTGAAGCTGAGTTGCCTCATCTCCACTTTATGTCATTTCTGTACATTTTTGTGCTGAGAGGACTGTTCCATTGCGTCTGGAGCATTCGTTTCATTCATGTACACTTTTCATTTCACTCGAACAAGTTTCCGTTTTCCAAAGATACGACCATCAAAGTCAGATCTGAAGGTTTCTACTCTTTCAGATCTGCGTATGATGTTTTCCCTGTGCCCTGTGTGATCTCAGCAAATCAGAAACAGATAGGAAAAGGTGCATCTTCTGGGAAAGTTAACCGTTATCTAACCATTTTTTTCATCGAAAAGCGAAGTTTTTTTCTCATGTGAAAAGAGTTTTTTTTTAGCACTCTCCAAGGTCATCTTCCACAAAAACAACAACAAAAACAACCCCATTCCTCCTTCTAAACATTACAATATGTTTTGCTAGATCATTTGGTTAAAAGTTGCCTTATTAAGTAAGAGGTATTGAGTTCAAATCTCTCTTTTGTTACCTTTTTTGAAAACGTTCATGCTAAAATTGTAAAGTGTATTTCACTTCAAGTATAAAAGTGAATCATTATAAGTAGATTTAATATTTTCTTTTAGAGTTATTTATTTTCCATGCAACTTTTTTGTTATAAAGTAACTTCATTGTAAAAGTGATCCCCACTTCTCTTTATAAAAGTGGGTCACTTCATAAAGCAACTTACACAATCATGTGGTCATTTGGTTACCGATTGTGCCTTTTTTAAAAGGGGCATAACTCTAACATCGAAAGCATGTTTTCAATGTCATTTTTTTTAAAACCGCATAAATTTTCGAGCTCTTTCCATCTAGATAATCACTTTCAGTTTTTAAATCCACATTATATACATATTTAATATGGATTCTACAAATACTGTCTTGCTTACCAACAACAACTACTTCCAATGGAAATATCATATGGAAGATTTGTTAAGAAGTAAAGGCTTGTACCGGATTACCTTGGGAAAGGAAAAACCACACATTGATGCTTATAAGAAAGACAAGTGGGATAATAGGAATGACGAAACACGTGGACTAATCAGAATTTCTATCTCTCCTGATTTAAGGTACCACCTTCAAGATATTGATGACCCCAAAGAAGATTGGAACACGATTGAATATGTGTTAGGTAAACTCAATATTATTCGAGCACAACAGTTAGAAAATCAAATACTTACCTTGAGTACAAATGATTTTTCTTTCCTTAGAGACTATCTATCTAGGTTTAAAACACTCAGAATTTTATGTGAAGAATATAAGATAAAGATGGAGGAAGAGTGTTGCATCTATCTTATTCTTTCTAAGCTAGGTAGTGCATATTCTATGTTTGTATCTACATTTTATTCCATGAGAGAGGCTCTAGGGGAAGAAACTTATGAAACACCCACTCTTGAGTCCTTTTTTGCTTCTTTGATTCGAGAGGAAGATAAACTTGTACAATTTGGAGTGATCAACACTGCAGGTCTCTCCAACAAAGCCTTAATTACCTAGCAGAAAGATAAAGCCAAGTATCCCAAGAAGCAACATCCTCTCTAAAACAAAAAACAACATAAGGGTCCCAAACCTACTCAGACAACTTCATCTCCCACTGGTGAAAAAGGAGCAAAATATAAAAGTAAGAATACTAACAAACATTACAACTTTTGTGATAAATATGGTCATGATGAGTCCAAATGTTTCAAGAACATGGAAGATTTAGAAGAAACAATGAAGAAGCACAACATCAGTATTGACTCTACTTCTTATTCTCACGGACATGCACTTTTTTCTTCTGGTTTCTCCTTCAATTCAAATTCTACTACTACTTCTTCTGATGAGTGGCTTATTGATTCAGGAGTATCTTATCATATGGCTAAGGATAAAGCCATATTTTTTTCTTTAAATGAATGTAGCACCAATAAAATATTTGTTGGTGATGATATATCTCTTAGTGCTGTAGGATCTAGAACAATTCAAGTAGATAATGGTCATTTCAATGATGTATTATGTGTTCCAAGTATTTCTTGTATCCTTCTATCAGTGTATAAAATCACTTATTCAGGTGAAGGTAAAACCATCGAGTTTTCACCTCACCAAGTTGTATCAAGGATCTAAAATATCCTAAGCATGTTCTTGCAATTGGAATTGCTGATGATATTACCAGGTTGTACAAGTTTGACAACTTTGGGTTGTCATCTTTTTCATCAGTTTTTTTTTCACATAGCGATGGCTTGAGCAAAATTTGGCATGAACGGTTTGGGCATCTAAACTATCGCTCATTGCAACAACTATGTAATCAACATATGGTGATTGGTATTCCTCTTGTTTCATGAAGAGATGGTGTTTGTGCCGATTGTGTTCTTGGAAAACATCATCGAGTCCTTTGCAGCTTGTTCACAGTGATTTGTGTGGTCCACTTTCTTCTCCTTCTTTTTATGGGTGCAAGTATTTCTTAACTTTCATTGATGACTTTTCCAGATGTACTTGGGTTTACTTCTTAAAACTCAAGAGTGAAGTTTTTGAAAAGTTTTTGGCCTACAAGGCCCTTGTATAAAATCAATCTGGACATCAAATTAAAAGGTTAAGAACAAATAATGGAGGTGAATATGTGAACAATAATTTTACAAGCCACTGCACCACACAGGGAATCCAAATGAAACACAATGTTCCATATACACCACAACAAAATGGTGTTGTTGAGAGAAAGAACAACACATTAACATAAATGGCTAATTGTATGATCCAATCTAAGGGATTAAGTCTAAAGTATTGGGCGAAATCCATCAACTATGTAAATTACATAGGAAATCACACTCCAACAAAGGATCTTAAAAATATAACACCGAAAGAAGCTTGGACTAAAATTAAACCAGATGTAAGTCACCTCCGTGTATTTGGAAATATAGCATGGACTCACATTCCTAATGAGAAAAGGAAAGCATTGCAGCCTAAAAGTGAGAAGTGTATATTTGTTGGTTATTCTGAAAATGTCAAAGGTTACAGACTTCTTCAATCACATTGTAATGAAACTATTATTAGAAGAGATGTTAAATTTGATGAAAATCTCTTGGCCTGCGAGCCTAATTCGACGATTGTGCCTTCTTCGGCCTACGATCCAACTTTAACGTTTGTGGCTTCTTATGATCTAGTTTCTTCTTCAGATGATGATAGTGAGGATGAAAATCCACCTCCACCTGCTCACCCTCCTCCAGATGAGTCATTTGAACCTAAACCAACACCAACTCCACTGCTTCCTAGATGGGTCCATTCAACATGAGAAGAAGCTGGTGATATTGTTGGTGATCCTTCAGATCAACGTCATACACATTCACAGTTCCAACGAGCCTCTTCTCTTTTCGTTCAAGTTTCAAAAACTCATGACCCAAAGACATTTGCGGAAACTTCAGGTCATCCAGATTGGGATACATCAATGAATGAAGAGTATCGTTCTTTAATGACAAACGATACTTGGGATCTTGTACCTCTTCCAAAAGGAATAAAACTTGTTAGATGCAAATGGGTCTATAGAACTAAGTATGAATCAGATGGAAGTGTTGAAAGACACAAGGCTCGGTTAGTTTCCAAAGGATTTTCCCAAGTTGAAGGAATTGACTATAATGAAACCTTTGCCCCTGTAGAAAAAATGAATTCCATCCACCTTCTTCTTTCCCTTGCCACCTCTTATAAATGGAAGGTCCATCAGATGGATGTTAAATCTGACTTCTTGCATGGAGATTTGCAGGAAGAAATATACATGGAACAACCTCCTGGCTATGTCCAGAATGACTCTATCCTTGTTTGTCACCTTAATAAATCTCTTTATGGTCTCAAGCAAGCTCCCTGAGCTTGGTATGCCAAAATGGATAGCTTTCTTATTGCCACGGGATTCTCTAGATGCCATTTTGATCCTAATGTCTATACAAAGAAAGTAGGAATCCATCTCATAATTCTTTTCCTTTATGTTGATTACCTTATCCTAACTGGTAGTGACTCAAAAATTTTAAACCATGTGAAAACCAGCCTTAAGAAGAAATTTGAAATGACAAACTTAGGCTTTTTGCACTATTTCCTTGGCCTCCAAGTTTTGCAAATCAATGAAGAAATTTTTCTTTCCTAGTCTAAGTATGCTTGTGACCTTCTTCATCACTTTCACATGGACAATTGTAAACCAACCCCTTCTCCCTTCCAGTCTGTAGTCAAGATTTCTACCACCTGTACTTCTTCTGAAGTTGATGCCACTCTGTACCGTCAGTTAGTTGGTAGCCTCTTATACTTGATTCATACCCATCCTGATCTTTCCTTTACTATTGGTCTTATTTCCTGAAATATGAAAACACCCCATGAAAGCCATTGGAAAGCATCTAAAAGGATACTTCGCTATGTTCATGGTACAGTTCAGTTCGAGATACATTAAATTTCGAGGGGGACTCCTTTATTGGTTGGTTTCACTGATTCATATTGGGCCGACGACCCTAATGATCGGAAGTCTACTGCAAGTTATGTTTTCAACGTTAGTTCAGGACCTGTCACTTGGGCCTGTAAGAAACAACAGGCTATTGCACTTTCTTCAGCAGAAGTAGAGTACCAAGCAATGGTAAATGCAAGTTAGGAAGCCCTATGGCTTCAACAGATCCTTTAAGAGTTTGGATTCCAACACCAGCATCTGACCAGCCTTTGGTGTGACAATTAGAGTGCCATCAAGCTCGGAAAATACCTAGTTCAACATTAGCGTAGCAAACACATCGAGCTACACATGCACTTCATTAGAAAGCTCATTCATGATCAAGTTATTAAAGTTCTCTTTTTCCCTATAGAAGATCAAGTTGCAGACATTTTCACAAAGTCTCTTACAGAAGCGAAGTTTTCCAAACTTCGATCTATTTTAGGAGTTCAGGAAGTTGTCATTAAGGGGGAATAGGCTCTAATGCCTCCTTCCTTCTCCTATTGTACCACTATTGTAAATCCTTCAATCCTATCCCAAGTTGTTCTTAAGGGGGGATTTTAGGATATTTAGACACTTAGGAGTTAGTTAAGATCTACTTGGTCTATTGTGTCATTAGGTAAAAGTGTGTTTTCTAGTGTGTTTCTTTAGTATGCATTAGTATGCATTTGTAGTTAGGAAATACAACGGTCACAATATGCTCCCGACATAGAGTGATCTGACAGTTCATACTCTCCTCGATCTTAATGGCCATTGATATGTGGCTTAACACCCGATTGGTCCATGATCTCTATTTAAAGAGAATGAAGGGTCATTTTCTGATGATCGATTGTGAGAAAATCTCTTGTAAAATCTCTCTATAATATTTTTATTTGCATTAATAAACTGCTCCAAGTGGCCATGTTGGCTGGGGCCGGGGATGTTTCCCCGTAGGGGTTTTACCACGTGAAAACATCGGCATGTTGATCTTTGATCTAGTTATGTGAGTGGTTACTAAAGGTGTTCGTCTTCTATTGGAATACTTGTGTTGTCAAACACACATTTGCAAACTATTGTTAGAACCACGAACCAATTGGTTTTCATTGAAACCCAACTTGGCACAATCCTATATATGTAAATAATTTTTTCTAAGTAGAACATAGAAAAGAATCATTGGATTACCAATCAATGATGAAAGTTGTTAACCAATACGATACTACTCACCTTTGATGATGATGAGAGTCAAGGTGCCCCTGGTACATATTTCTAGCCATGAATAAATGAGTTGTTTTTTAGTGTCCTGCAAGATCTAACAAATAGGAGGCATTAATGAATCCCCACTACCATTAGCAAGAGAAACTGTCATTAATGTATACAAGCCCCTAGGTACCGCTAAGATCTCTGACTTTGATCCTGCAGATGATGAGGTGGAGTCGATGGGGGGGATTTTGTTACAAGGAGGGACTTGTAGAATCCCCCATCATCTGACAAGAGATTAAACATAATAATTTGAAGAATAGGAAGTAGAACATATAACTTTATGCCAAATTTTATTATGGAGCTTCCTGCCAGCAATTTGGTTTTCAAGCAGTCTCATGTCCAGTTAAGCTAACAAGTTGGTTTTCATAACTAAACTCTTTTGTTTCTCTTTACATTTTATTTTTTTATTTTTTAAATTATGTAATTTAAAAAAAAACAAAATCCTTTTTGTTAAATAAGTATGTACAATCATAAAAAACTTGGAATAAAATTAAAGTAGAAGTGGAAGAGGGAGCATGAGACTCCCTATTAACCACCTCCATCTTAGCCTATTGTAGAATGTCATAAACAAATATTTCCTTGGACATGGGCTTGTGATATAATGTCATCCTATGCCCATTTAGCACAAAATAAATATGGTCTTCATCTATTGTCTTGATTTTTACTAAGCCATTTTCGAAGATATTCTCCACTTCATAGGATCCCAACCATCATGTAGTGAGACTTACCTTGAAATTATTCAACCTGGAATCATAGAGGAGGGCCCAATCGCCAATCTTGAAATGCTTCTTTTTGATAAAATTTGCATGCCACCTAGCTCATTGTTCTTGGAAAAGGATAATGTGTTGAATGGCATGCTATTGGATTTCATCCAACTCATTCAACTGAAACACTCTCTATTGTTGGGCCTCATACAGATCTATGCCTAATTGTACTATTTTATTGAAGGTTTTGATATAGAACTCAATGGGGAGGAGGACCTTCTTGCCATATACTAGCTCATACAGTGTCAACCTAGTAGTGGTTCTCCATGATTTCCTATAGGCCCAAAGTGCCTATGGAAGTTTATCTTCCTAATCTTTGTGATCCATTTGCACTATTTTAGTCAAGATATCTTCCAATACCTTGTTTGTGGATTTAATTTACCCATTGTCTTGCAAGTGGTATGGTGAAGACTTGTTGTACTTGATATGGTACTTCTATACAAGGGATTGCATTGATTTTGATGTGAATTGAGCTCCATGATCTATTAAAATGCCCCTTGGAACACCAAAATGGGCAAAAATATCCTCATAAAGAAAATCAATAACAAATTTTTCACTAGCTTGATATAAATATTTTTCTTCTACCCATTTGGTTACATAATCTAGACAAACTAAAATATATCTTATTTTTCTTGATGCAGGAGAGATTGGTCCTATGAAGTATAAATCCAATATTTTGAAGGGATCTACCAATACCCATGGTTGGAGGGGAATCTCGTTAGCTTGCACGATCCTTCCCATTCTTTGATAGTTGTTGTAACTACTTACATATATTTTAGCATCCTTGAAGAGTGTTGGCCAGTAGTACCCCTTATGAAGTACATTGTAGGTTTTCCTCTTATCTGCAAAATGGCCCCCACAAGGACCATCATGGAAATCTCACAATATTTCGAACATCTCATCCTCCCGTACACATCTTTTAATAATTATATCTAGTCCAATAAGGAAGAGATCACCTCCGATCCACAAATAATTGGCACTGAGATTGATGATTTTTTGCTTTTCCTATGAAGAAAGGTGTTGTGGAAATTTCCGTATGGCCAAATAATTTGCTACATCTACGAACGATGGAGAGTTAGTAGAAATAGAAAATAAATTTTAATCGGGAAAACTATCATCTACAGGATCATTTTCACTTCCATTATGAATTCTGGAGAGGAAATATACAACGATATTTTCCTTCCCATACCTATGCATTATAGTGACATTAAACTCCTACATTAATAATAACCACCTAGTGATTCTACCATCGGTTATGAGTTTATTCATTAGGAATTTAATGGCAGAGTGATCTGTGTGAACATATACTCAGTAACCAAATATGTAATGTATAAATTTGTTTATGGCATGTACAACAACTAAGACTTCCTTCACGGTAATGGTATAAATAAGCTCGGCTAGTGACAGGTTTTTTGTTATGAAATAAATAGCATAGGAAGACTGATCTTCTTTTTTCCCTAAAAAATCTCCATTGGAAGGTGCTAGAACTATTATAATAGTAGAAAACAAAAATATTGTAGAGAATAAAAATGGAATTACACAATATATGAAACTGAAACACCAAAATAATACCTTTATTGATAAGAAACAATGTTCACTTGCCTCTTCGAGGGGGATACCTCCAACAGAGTATCACT
The DNA here is from genome assembly GCA_009831015.1 of Picea engelmannii. Classification (NCBI taxonomy): domain Eukaryota; kingdom Viridiplantae; phylum Streptophyta; class Pinopsida; order Pinales; family Pinaceae; genus Picea; species Picea engelmannii. The sequence goes on along the minus strand of ML777010.1, from coordinate 233,071 downwards.
CTATTACAATAATTCTCAAGAAAAAACTTCGCATGCCCTTGAATCCTATTTATACTAAATACATCTACCACAAGAATAATCTAGAGGAAGATCTTTTAGAAGAAGAAGCTTCTATTAGGTCTTCTTACATTTGACTTATTCTTCCTTATTACTAGGCCTTATTAATATTGAACTTTATTACATGGAAAATATATTGTTCCACCTACATGAGGGGTTAGGGAGGTTAGGTCCCTAACATTCCCTCCCCATTAAAAATAGTCTTATCCTCAAGCCTTGAGATGAGGAAATTGTTGCAGAATGGTAGCTAGCTCCGAGGTGGAATTTGTTGGAGTTGTATATTTCCACCACAATAACACTTCCTTGATGGTGTAGTGATGTAGACAACACTCACGTTGGTCCAATATTTCTTGTGGATAAAACTAGATGGATCCTTCTTAATCCAACTCATGGAGACTGGTTCAAGTTTGGAAATTAGTTCCAATCACCTTCTTTAATCATGGAAAATGAAAAACAATATGGAGCTTAGAATGACTTGGCAGAGCTAATTGGTAGGCGAGTGGTCCCACTCTCTTGAGAACTATATAAGGACCATAAAATTTAGGCACAAGTTTATGACAATGTTCATCCTTGAGTGAAGTAAGCTTATAAGGTTGCAATCAAAGAAACACATGGTCCCATTTAGAAAATTGGCATTCAGAATGACCTTGATATACTTGTTTCTTCATGTGATTCTGAACCATTACCAAATTCTCTTTTAGGGAATGGAGAACAACCTCTTGAACTGTAAGAGTTTGGTCAACCATCTGAACCTTCGAGACACCTGGCATGTATGAGAGAACTGAAGATTGATTTTTTCGATATACTTCTTCAAAAGGAGTCATGCGAGTAGTTGTATGGTAATATGTGTTGTACCACCATTCAACTAGTGGTAAATATTGATCCCACTGATTTTTCCTCTCAGATGAAAAATAACTCAAATATGTTTCCAAAAAATTGTTAACTTTAGTTTTTCCATCAGTATGAGAATGATAGGATGTGCTGAGATGTTATTGGGTTCCCTATAGCCTAAAAAATTCTCGCCAAAAATTGTTGGTGAAAGTGGGATCACGGTAAAAAACAATAGAATGAGGCATGCCATGAAGCTTGAAGATATGATCTATGAAACATTGAACCATGGTGGAGGTGGTAAATGGGTGTTGAAGAGAAAAAAAATGAGCATATTTGGAAAGATGATCAACTACCACCATGATGACCAACTTATTTCCCGATTTAGGTAAGACAACAATGAAATCCATAGAGATATTCGTCCAAATAACATGTGGTATTAGAGGCAGTTGTAGTGTTCCTAGGTATTTTAATTCTTCTCCCTTTTTGTGTTGATAGACCTCACATTCCTCCACAAAGGTGTGAACATATTGTTTCATACCATCCCAGAAAAAAGAACATTAGACCCTATAATAGGTTTTTGTAAACGCTGAGTGCCCAACTGTGGGTGTATCATGAAGCTCAGAAAGCACCGTGGATTTAATTTGTGATTGTTTACTTAAATACAAACAACCTTTGTATTGAATCTCATCTTTATGTCAACAATACCCTAGGGAAAATGGAGAATTGTCTGGTAATTGTTGGATCATACCTGAAATTTTTTGGATCTTGTAGCCATTCCTTGTGAAAATATTGGAGTGAATCTGGTACAATGAAGGAGAGGGAAAAGAGGGACCCTTCATCTTCATATTTTATTGAAAGAGAGCCAACACGAACATTGTCTTTTCCTTTCTTGTAAATGATATCATAATCATATCCAAATAACTTAGTCATTGATTTTTGTTTCTCCATAGATTAAATATGTGGCTCCAAAAAATACTTGAGGCTCTAATGATATGTATTAATTTTGAAGTATTTCCCCAATAGATAAGGGAACTAGATATCAACAACATAAAAAATAGCCAAAAAAAAAATCATAGAATGATTAGCCCAAATGTAACTCTAAAATTTGTTTGTTGGTAAAGGCCAAAGGCCAACTATATTGCATAAGGACTGATCCAATTCCTCTCCCTGAAGCATCACATTCTAGGAAAAAGTTCTTTGTGAAGTCAGGAAGGGCCAGGATAAGAGTGGTTCACATAGCCTCCTTCAAGGCTTGCAAGGAATGATCAGTGGTTGGAGTTGAAGTGAAAGCATTCTTTTTAAGGAGAGTAATGAGTGGTGCCACAATTTTTCCATAATTATTGACAAACTTGTGATAATAGTCTATTAAACCCATAAAACCACGCAATATTTTGTGAGTATTGAGGCGAGGTCGATCATACATAGCTTAAATTTTCTTAGGGTCCACCTTGACACCATCATTTCCAACAATATAACCCTATTACTCCACTTTTGAGGCTCCAAAATCACATTTATATTGTTTGAGGAAAATTTGGTGCTAAGAGAATAAATGAAGAACTCAATCCACATGGGAAATATGGGTTGACAATAGATTATAATATCATCAAAGAAAACTAAGACAAAATGATGGAGAAAAGGACAAAAGACATGATCCATGAAGATTTGGAAAGTGGAGGGGGAATTACACAAGCCAAAGGGCATGACCAAGAACTCATAGTGGTCCTCATGAGTTCAAAATGAAGTATTAGGAATGTCTTCCTCTTTCATATGGATCTGGTGGTAGCGAGAATTAAGATCAAGTTTAGTAAAGTATTGGACGCCACTTAATTCATCCAAAACACCATCAATGATAGGAATAATAAATTTTTCTTTGATGGTGAGTTTGTTGAGGGAGTAAAATTTAGGACACATGCACCAAGATCCTTCTTTATTTAGTACCATGACCATAGGATAATAATAAGGTCTAGTGCTAGGGCGGATAACACCTGTGCGCTAAATTATTGAACAAATTTTTTAATCTCATTTTTCTAGGAAAATGAACGAGGATAGGGTCAAACATTGGGAGGAAGGGTTTTGTGGATGAGGGGAATGGAATGATCATGAACACCACGAGAAGGGGGAAGTCCATAGGGAGTGGAAAAAATAGCTTTATGATTGGAGAGGATGGATTGGAGGCCAGGATGTACAGAGGGTGTCTCACTAGCTTGAATGGAATGGAGTTGTGCAATAATTTTGGAATGACCTTTTTTGAGGATATTTTCCATGCAATGGGAATTGATGATCTCATGAGAACCTACTATGATGACTTGGAACTTATACTATTGGCCCTCCTGGTTGAATTGCATGGCTAATTTCTTAAAATCCATGAGGATGGGGCCACGATTCCTTAACCATTCGACACCCAACACAATGTCACAACCATCCATGTAGATAACAAACATATGAGATTTCATTTTGTACTAACCAATTTGGAGATGCACATTTTCACAATGCCCCCCACATTTCATGGAACCTCCATTGGAGATCATGATTTTGAATTTGTTGACTAGAAATATATATTAATTATTTTCTTGGGAAATGCAACAATGAATAAAATTATGGGTGTTTCCACCATCAATGATGATGATGACCTTCTAATGCTTAATGTAACCAATTATCTTGAGGGTTTGGGGACTAGAGAATTTGGTGAGAGAATTCAGGGAAATGACCAGTCGGGCATATCGGGTGTCTTAGGGTGGAGTAAGGTCAGTGGGTTCATGTGACTAGCCCACAAGGGGAGCCTTGACCTATTCTTCAGAAACAATGTCAAATATGGCCATAAAAAGATTTGGTTCCTTACACTTGTGCCCAGAAAAATATTTATCATCAAAATTATAACAAAGGCCCTTGAGTTTGCATTAAACCATTTCTTCCCAGGTCGATTTCTAGATCTTCAGTGGAGTGGAAGGAGGGGTGGGAGTGACTGGTTTAGGGTGGGGAATAAAGGAGGGATTTCTTGTTTGAGAAGAGACAACATGTTGTGATTCCTTAGCTCGTTTAGTAGCTTCCACCCAACTCTAGAGGTGAGAAATGAGGGCGTGAGAACAAATCTCATACTTTAGGCCAATAATAAATCATTCTTGGAAAAAGCATCAGACATGCCCTCTGTGTGGAATTCCAAGCACTAAAACACAACTATAAAGTCTTCCACTGTGCTATAATGTTTCAAATTTATAAAATGACCTAAATGGTGGGTTTCAGTGTCAAAGAATCCATAAAAATATGAAACAAATTATGTCCAAGCCACATACCCTTGGGAGAAATCTTTTCTCCATTGCCACCATTGCCATCGTTCTTGATCTATATGGAGAACACCATAGTGGAGTTTTTCCAACTCGTTAATAATGTCATACAAAGAGAAATAATGGTCCATTTGAGTCACCCATCTGGTGGGATCCGAGCCATCAAATTTCTTCACATCCACTCATGGAAGGCATAGGTCACCCTGAAAGTGATGGGACTGAAAATTTTGGGAATTCGAGGAAGTCTCACCTTTGGGGTGGAAAGGTTGGTCAGATGAGGTAAGGCCTCCAATAATATTCATGTTGGCGCAGATCTTGGTAGAAAAGGATTAAATATGGGTAGAGAGGTATTTTTTCATGGTTTTCATTTTTGCGTCTATGGTGGAATGCATTTTGGCATTGATAGTGGTAATATTGGCACTCATTTTCCATACTTCCTTCTTAGCCCTTGAGAAATCAAATGACAAGGTATTGAGGAGGGATTTAAGGTCTTGGCTACGAGTGTGGACCATGATGAAATGGGGGGACTGGAAAGGGGCGGGTGAGACCACATAGAAAAAGGTATATGGGTGAAGGGTATCACTATGATCAGGGAAAAAGGGGGAATTCAATGGGGAAGTTCCCAAATAAGGGTGCTAGAAGGGGGTCGAGACCATAGAGAGAAAATCAATTTAAAAAATGATAGGTATTACTATGGTCAGAATGAAAAGAGGAGTCCAATCAGATAGGTCTCAAATAAGGGTGCGGACAGACCCTAGATTTTTATTTTTTTTTAAGTCCAGCGGAGTTATACTCTGAACTGAATAATACTGCAGTGGAAAAAATCCCAAATTCTTAACAAGAAGGAATATGTAGTAATTTTGCAAGCCAAATGAAAACAAAAAGGTTGCATGAAAATAGATCTTGTTTTGTTTTGTTTCCATCCCAAGGGTTAGAGTTTTTAGAGGTCCTACAGACAAGGGTTTTCCCTTTGTTATATCTCTTTGATATATGTGTGGGTTTGAACAATAGTACTCGACCCAATATCTCAGGGCATCAACTAAGGAGGCTATACCATACCCTTAGTCGTACCATCCGATTACTAGGTACTAGAGAGTATCTTCCCAAGTGTTGTTTTCGGTGGCACTATAGCAGTCAAGCGACCGATCGATTTATCTATGGAGGGCTTCAAGATATCTAGAGGATAGTCTGTATACAGGTTTTTCTTGATTCAACACCACTCAAAGAGGTACCGACAGAGGTTAATAGGGTGGAAAACAATGTGCACTTAATTACCACTTGTATTTCTTTTGTGTATGATTCCCCTACCACAGATTTATGCATTGAATGACAAAACATTGTAGCTTTAAGATGTTGGAATATGTCTCTATCATGAAAAACATTTACCCACATTTTTTGTCAAGGAAAGTTCTCCGATACCACTTTGAAGGTACCAGATCTATTATAATAGCACAAAACAAAAATATTATAGAGAATAACACTGGAACAACAGAATATATGAAATCACAACACCAAAATAATACATTCATTGATAGGAAACAATGTTCACTTTCCTCTTCGAGGGGCGACCTCAAGAAAATAAATGATGTATTGCAATAAATCTCAAGAAAAAACTTCTCATGTCCTCGAATCCTATTTATACTAAATTTATCTACCACAAGAAAAATCTAGAGGAATATCTTCTAGAAGTGGAAGCTTCTATTAGGTCTTTTTACCTTTAACTTATTCTTCCTTATTACGAGGCCTTATTAATATTGGCCTTTATTACATGGAAAATATATTAGTCTACCTAGATGAGGGATTAGGGAGGTTAGGCCCCTAACACCCAAGGTCCATGTCTGAATAATTTGTGATAATATGAAAGGGGAGGGACCTATTTCCCCCCTTAAGAATTGGTGTGGTGGAAATTTTTTCTTTCAAGTCCTCAAAGGAATCTTGGCATTGTGAGTCCCATACAAAATAAATGTCTTGAAAAAGTAATATGAATATTGGTGTTGCAATATTTGTAAAATTTTCAATAAATCTGCTATAATAATCGACATGACTAAAAAACATTCTTACCTCCTTTTCTGATCGCAATGTTGGAAGATCCATGATGACTTTGATCTTAGCAGGGTCTAACTCAACACATGCACTCGAAATGTGATGGCCAACAACAATACATTACTTTGACAACATCCTACACTTTTCATTACTCAAATCAAGGTAATATTCCTGACATCTAATCAAAACATTTTCCAAATTTTCAAGTGCTTCTTTAAAGGTATGACCATAAAAAAAGAATTCATCCATATAAATTTCCACACATTCATCAATTTGATAAAAACAAATGCCTAACACTTCCATTTGCAATGTAGCGAGGGAATTGCATGGACCAAATGAAAAAAAAACTATAAGAAAAGGTTCCCCATGGGCATTTGAATGTGGTCTTTTTCTTGGTCTTCCACTACAATCTATATTTGATTATACCCACTAAAACCATCTAGGAAGGAAAAATATTGTTTGCCTGACAAGGTATCCAATACCTAATCAATAAAGGGTAATGGGAAATAATTTCTCAGGGTTGTTTTACTAAGCTCCCTAAAGTCAACAGATATTCTCCATTCATTTCTCTCCTTAGGCATGATGACAGGCGATGAAACCCACTTTCTATCGTAAATGGGGTATATGAAGTTGGAATTCAGTAGCTTTTGTAATTCTTCCTTCACATTGTCTTTTATTGCAGGGCTCATGCAACATTGAGGTTGTCGGATGGGTAGAGAATTCTCCTGAGTATAGATATGGTTTATGCAAGTTTTAAAAGGAATGCCACACATGCCAGTATAATCCCATGTGAATGTGCTTGATTGTTCTTGTATCACTTTAATTACCTGTTCTTTTTTTATCTTGGTCTAGTTGAGAGTTAATGTTTATAAATTTTCCTGGGCTTATCTCAATGGAACACTATAAGGGTCAAAACTTTATTTAATGGATAAGAGAGGAAAATATGAGGATCTTGTTGACCCACAACTTTCTTGAAAATTTATGCTGAAGATATGATTGTAAAATAATTGAGACTGTGGGGTACAATCTAATTGTAGAAATAAATTGGTCCAACAAGTTTTCTTTTATGGGCTCTTTCAATTTTTTGGATTGTTCGATGGTGAAAAGAGGGCATACAGTCTCGTCTTCTTCATAAGGATATTTAAACTATAGGATATCCTCCATTGCAGATCTAGCTAGTGGGTAAGGACAAATGTATTCATGGCTATCCCATTAGATATGGTCATATCTCCAGACCTGCAGCCAAAAAAAGAATTGGTTGTGGATAACCATGGCCTCCCAAGGATCACTGGGTGACCATCCATGGTGGTATTGGGTTGTATTACTAATAAATCCATGGGATACTCCCATGAATCCAATGTCACAATGATATCATCCAAGACTGCATTGGGATTGACCCTTTATTTGTTAGCAAGTTCTAGGATGGTGGGAGTGGGTCAGATATTTTCCAATTGCAATTTTTCCATGGTTGGGACAATGATAATTTTATTGGAATCCCCTAAATCAATGACAGTATTATCTAAGGGAAAACTTTTGATAAATACAATGACTATTGGGTTTCCTGGATCTATATATTTTTCCATCACAACCTTTTCATACATCAAATTAACTAGTTGTCCCACGACTTAGATTGTGAGGGGATATTTTTTTTTTCTTCTTGGTTTTTTAATGCATAAATCCCTAATGGTTTTAGAATATATGGGGACATCCTTTATATATTTCAACAAGGTTATTTTGACATAGACATTTTTCAATTCTACTTCTAAATCAAATTATGGTTGGGTAGTAGGATTTTCTATGGGTAATCTATCCAGATAGAGAGGAATTTTGGGTGCTTGTGACTATTGTATATGTAAAGTGGAAATTTGAGGCTTTGTTGCTTCAGAATTCTACGGATGTGAAGTGGAATGTGTCTGTGTAATGGGAATGACTACTTCCTCAAGCTAGTCATCATTGTTTCTATAGTCAGGAGTTTCCTCCTCTTCCATTTCCTCTTAAATGATGACAATGGAATATTTTGGTTCCAAGACCTTTATTGACCTTAGGTGTATGTCTTGTATTGGTTCTAGAGTGACTAGGTATATTGGAAATGTTGGTAGATCAACATTAAATGTAGGCTGAGTTAGACGGTTGTTAGGATTGGGGACTGGTTTTGTAGGCAACTACGTTGGTCTAGGGAGGTTTGGATTTGTTGCCAGCTGTGATATTTTTGGAATAGTAGGATGAGTTAAACTCACTTCTATTTTCATAGGAGGGTAGGATTATGGAATTAGTGAGGGTTATTGTGTATATTGTGGTTAAAACTAATAAGGTATGAGAATATGAGTATTTCCATAAGTGTTTCCTCTCCATCTTTGTATTTCCAAGGATGATTTTGGTTGTACTGTTGTGGCCATGGAGGTTTCCAAGGTTGGTTTTGCTTCCAAGGTATTTGAGCATTCCATTGTTGTGAATTATAAGAAGAAAAAAAATGTAAATAAGGCACTTGTGACATACCTTGAACACGTGGTTTCCATGGTCTCTTTGGGGAATCTTGGAAAGAAGATTCAATTGTTTTGTTTCCTCCTTTATAAATAGATTTCAATCCCAGCAGTGAGGGGAAACTTTATGTGTCATGATTCTTTGCAAAAATGGAAAAATTATACACATTTTTTAGTGGACATTCTCTTGGAGGGTGCCTTTTCCTGCAGTGATAATAAAAAACAGTTAGAGCTACATTTTCTTCCTCGTGTTTATTTTTAATTTTATTGTATTTAACTTTGAGATCAGAGTACCAAGAATTTTTGTTTTCAAATATTCTAATATATTCCATAAATCTACCCTTGTGACCCCACCAATATCAAATTTAGTTACCGTGGAAAAAGTATTCCTTATCCCTTTACCTGATTTATCTCTGCTCCTTGAATATTTCCTACATAAATTGTAAATATCAACAAATGGAAAATGTGAGATATCACTAGAACCCATAAAATTAAGTACATCTATATATTCTTCCAAATTTTCCTTAAAAAAATAATCATGGTTGTATCATCACTTATTTTTCCTAGTTTAGCCTTTTAAAGGACATATATAAATCTATCCACAAATTCCTCAAGACTTTCATGAGCCTGTTGCTACATTTTGAAAATATCATTATGCGAGTCCTTGGTCCTGCAATACTCTTGGTACTTATTAAGGAAGGTGGTTTTCATTTCACCCCAAGATCTAATGGAGAATTCTCCAAGGCCCATAAACCACCTCAGAGAACAATCTTGCAATGTTGTTGGGAACAATTTTAGTTTTTGAGAACCATTTGCACAATTATAGCTTCTACATAAAATGTCAAATTCAAATAGGAAAGCATCTTGATCTTTTGTGGCCATACCTCAGAAATTTGGTAAGACTGATGGAGGGATATTTTTCATAGCCATATTGGGTGCCAAGTAAAGAATAGGGAATCCAAAGGTGGCTTCTCCTTTGGTTTCTTCATTCCTCCTTTCTTCATCCACCATGTTTTCAAAAAAAACAAATTCTTCCACCCTTGGTGATAAAGTTGTCTCAAGAATTGGGTTTTGATAAGTGCTGAAATGATATTCTATATCTTGTTCGATTTTTCCTTCAATAGTGGTGGATTCAATTTGAGATACAACCACGTTTAGTGGTAGCCCAAAAAGATTTGTAATGCACTCAGGATTAACTATTTGGTCCAATACTGGATTAACTTTGGGAATTGGTCCACTAATCTGGGTGTTTTCATATTATTGAATTTCCTATACCTGTTCCATAGTGGCTTCATATTGAGGTGTAGTGATTCTAGAAATCAGTTTTTGTGCATAACTTACCCCTATTCGTTTGCTACCTGAAAATCTTTCAACTGGGTTAATTGGGGAGATTTTATTGCTAGAAAACAAGTTTGCTGGAATTTCACTTGTTGATTTAAGGAACCTAACTCTTCTATCCCTATGCCTAACCATGAGTCAACCACATGATAGGAGAGTGTTCAAATAGATTCACCAAATTGAATGCAGTGGGATAAAAACCTTGTGGGAATTTAGAAGAAAGGGTGCCTTTCTATATTACTTCCCTCTCTCTTCCAAATATGCAATGTAGTGAGAAAGAAAAACCACTAAAAAAATTCTTCTTCGACCATTTTACCTTTTATATCTCTCTAGCAACAACGCCAAAAATGTTGGGTGAATTAATTGTCATAATGAAAATCCCTTTTGCTTGTCAACCAAGTTTGTAAAATGATGAACTATAGACACAATATGTGAAGGTAAAGGATCGAGGTTGTAAATACTTTAATTATTCTAGCTTCTGAAGAGAAAGGCAAACCATGCAACAAACCAATCATTAATGAAAATGTTATCAAGCCAATCTTAACTCTATCCACATATTGAATACCAAACATGAACATAAATAAAATAACTTATATGTCATGCATATATATATGATCTATGCATGATCATGTTCTTTATTATTCTCTCACTCTGGTGTTTCAATTTTCAAGTGTTAATGATTCATGAATCAAACAATTAAAAACACTAACAAGAATTGGAAAACAAAGACTAGTAATGAATTACTTTCGTCAAACATCCTTTTAAGATCCAAGATATAGTCTTCCATTTCCAGAGACTAAATAATCTTGATCTATGAATAGGGTTAAATATGATAATAAGAGTTCTACTTAGTTTTCAAAAACTTATTAAATAAATTGAGAAATTGTGGTCATAAGTTTACTCTAACTATGTTTTTATCAGTCAACTAGGAGGATCTTGAGTCTCCACTTAGTACTATTGATCAGATGTTAAATTTATAGGTTTAGATTGAAAGCTTATGAACATAAAATATGATCCCAAAGTCAATACTTCTAATGCAAAGAACATATGGTGGCACTATACTTATACAAACAACTTGTTCATAAAGAGTTGACTCATCTTGTTATACATTATTCAAGATTAATTGGATGATGCAAAATTGAAAAACAAGCAACAATATTCCAGGCTCGATATTCACAAAGTAATTTAGGGAATTTCCAAAATTGGATGCTTTTCCATAAGTGATTGGATAGAATTCTATCATATTGTATAATCTAATCACAAACACTCTATAAAATTTACATCAATAAAAAATCATCAATAAAAGAATAATAAACCATTCAAAAGGAAACGATTTGTCTCCTAAACATTATGCAAATGAATTTATAAGATAACTTTGGAGGTCACACCTTGATAGATCATACATGTAACATCCCGCTCTATTGAGCACACTTTTATTGATTTATTCTTTGACGACACTTGCACGCAACTGATCCGATTATGGTACAGGGTGATTTTGTTTTGATTATGGATTATACATGATGATGATGATGTGTTGTGACTTACTTTTATTTGATGTATATGTATTGGCAGATGCTATTGACAAGTTTTCTTGAGTGTGAAGGACACATGATAGGCTATGGATATTGACGACATCAATGTACTTCATTCAACTCCAAATTGAGTCAAGGAGTGAATTGTATTTTGATTGACTATTTCATTTTATGCACTTGTGACATATGATTGATTACAATATGATATATATATATATGGATTATTGACACAGTTTTTATCAGTGGATGTAGGATTGACGATGCTTGCTAATACGACTCACATAAGGAGTAGAGGGGTCATGCACATAAGCCATACATTGAGGGAGAGGTGTGGAAACGTCATTGTCACATCTTACTAGCACTCCCACTGTGGCTGGAATGGTAGGTTAACAATTACTTAGTTCGAGGGGTCCACGCTGTCATAAGGGCGGATTGAGACAATCCCTCATGAAAATTCTAACGAGTGCACAATAAGACAGAGTCCTTATTCCTTAGAAGCCCTTAGTCTCTCACAAGGTCAACCGAGTGGAGTGTTGGCTCCAAGGGTGGGGAAAAATTCCAAAACCAGTCAAAGGTGAGTGGCATCATTCGAGCACGGCGGTGCGTCTTGAAGGAAAAGTCACGTATTTAAAAAAAAAATCGTGAGTCAATAAATCTAGGTGGCCTAGAAAACATCGAAATGATTAGACCTTGTTGGATGAAAATTATTAATTAAACCGTCAATTTATAAATTAAATCCCAATAAAATTCTAATCCTAATTATAAGACTAAACCTAAGTATAAATTTAACTAAGGGACTAATTGAATTATGACATAAGTTAAAATATTGGAGAATATAATCAAACTCTAGGAAAAAGGGGGAATAAAATTTAAAGGTTGGATAAAATGCACATGAGTGAGTCAAATTAATAAATTGGATTTTTAAAATAGAATGAAATAAAATATATGAGAGAATAGGTGTACACATAGAATAATATCTAGAGTCAAGCTACTGCTAGTCTAACTAGAAGAAGACTCTTATTCCAACTCTAACTAAGATCTAGTTAGGAGACACTCATTAAATAAGAATCTGGGGAACAAAGGGACAACTAAGAGCTAAAATATGAATACATTGGGGAAAGTGAGGAAAATTGAATTTAAATAAAATAAAATTGGTATTTACTTGTGCAACATGGGGAGAGTGTGACAAGTGTGTGGGTAAATAATCCTAATTAAATTAATTAAATAGTTAATTAATTATGCATGTGGACATGTGTTAGTGAGGAATTTTTTATAAAACAAATGGTGTAGAAAGAAAATGGATTGAAATTATTCTTGGTAAGGTTATGCTATCAAAATTATTGTGCACTGTGTATTACTTGTGAGAGTTGGGATACCAAGCTCAAAGAAGGAGTGGAAGGTCTTCCTTGCGAGAAAATCTTGGATCTATTATAACTTGGTTTATGTGTGTGGCCCCTTTGCGGCTTGGGGGAATAAGAAGGAAGAAAAGTACCCCTAGCATTGGCTGGGAGGTACCGGTGAAGTTGGAGGTTTTGCAAGAAAAACGTAGCCCAAGAACCTGGGCTGAAGAACATCAACAATTCATTTTCAATTACGGTATTTTTCATTGTTTCCGTTAAGTATAGTCAAGAAATGATATAATATTCATTTGGTAATCGATTAGTTATCAGAAATATGAGAAACTCTTCATGCATAATACATGTTTGATTGATGCACAGATTTAAGGAGTGGATCCATACATTTTAGAAAAGTTTTATTTGTTAATGTTATTCTTGTATCCTTGTGAAATAAAAATGCATGAACCGAGGGCCGATGGATTTCTCTTGTACCTTAAGTGGATCCGTGCATAGATAGTATGTCAATTAGTTCACTATGGGTTTCATTTCTGGATTAATTGTTAAACCTGTAATGTTAAAGGTGATCGTAACGATCACTTATTTCCTTGATCGATAGTTCACGATAGTTCAATCGGAACCCTGCGAAAACGCTTTATCATCATAATCTGTGATGAGTTGGACAGGTTAATTTTGAGCGTAGCACTTATCTCATTGAAATTTATATTTTTACATTTGGAAATAAAAATAAATTGATCTGGAGATTCGACAACGGTATAGATTCTCTATTTTCTTAAAAAAAATGAGTGAACTATACAAACAATTATCTATGTGTCTTATGACTTCTGCATATTTATTTTTAACCAAGATTGACATGTATTCTCACCATTCCTTTGCTCGTCTTCTAATAGAAATAAGTTTCTTATGTGGATCCGAGCAAGTCCTCTTTTCACTGTGCGAAATCATGCAGTTTCCCTCTCCGTGTAATTAATTCAAAAAAATATATTTCATGGAAAACAAAGTGAGTGTCCAATCCTTTCAGAATAATTTGCAAAATAATGTTATGTGTTTATGAAATTTTTAGAGCATAATCGTGTTGGTAAGGCCGTATTATAATACCTCTTGTGATCATCATGATGAATATATGAATATGTACCGAGCAGCGAAGTTCTTCTTAGGTAGTTTTTATCTAATTGTTTACTTCCAACACTATTAGTTTTCACTAAACCTTGCACTTAGTAAATGAGGCGATAAGGAGAAATTATCCCAGAGCGCTGGCATGGCACATCCTCTAACTGAGTTTAATCACATTTATTTTAGAATTATCCTTAGATCCATCTTCCTGCCCTTATATCTTCAAACCCGAATGCTTGGGCGTGAGGACGAGAGATGGAGGTCACGCTTTCTTCAACCTGTATTTCTCCTATTATAAAATTTCAACCCTTTTGTTTTCTGTCGAAACATCGAACACACCTAAGTAGTTAGACACTGCATGAGTTCCCAAAAATCAATTTTTTATGAGTTGGTTAATGGGCGTTTCAAAAAAATACATAAATATGTATTAAGTCAACCTTGATGCTACCTTAGTTCTTCATTGGCAAAGGTAGTAATGGTTATTACAGATATCATGGAAAGGATTGTTGATAATTACTACTTCTAGTTATATAATAATTCTCCTCCTTAATTTCAACGAATCCATTCTTGTTTTAAGATTCCTATGGTGTGAAATTTGGACAAATTCTTCGAGATTAGCCACATTGTAGTTTTAAGATTACTATGGTGTGAAATTTGGACAAATTCTTCCGGATTAGCCACATTGTAGTTTTAAGATTCCTATAGTATGAAATTTAGACAAATTATTCATGATTAGCCACACTAGGAGTTATTTTTGTGGACGTTTCAATAAATACTAACGATGCTTAAAGTTTTTAAGGTTAGTGTTAATATTGTCATGTCATCTGTTAGCTTTATGTAGGATACAAGTTTTTGTAAGCTTTGAGTGGGTATTAATATAAAGCTCCACCTTTATTTACAAAAAATATTATCATGTAATTTTTAAGAGATAATATAATTAATTTTAATAATATTATTTTATTTTATTATTTATTAATTAAACATAATTAACAATAATATAATAATAATAATAATATAATTAATATGCTATTTTTTAAAATATTATTGATTATTAATTATTTAAAGTATTTTTAATAATAATCTAAGTTTAAAAAAATTAGATTATAATATAACCTAATTTATGCCGACCCTTTACCTTCAACTCATTGACCTGAAGATGGATCCTAGTATTGGATTCAAAGCGTCAACATAAATAAATCCTACTGTCACTAATCGAGAAGAATTTGTCCAAAGAATCCATTGTTGAAATGGATTCTGGCCTCAGCGCAATCCGCCTCTAATGGTTTTAAAATTTTATTTTACTTACATCTTTATACATGGATGATCTTATACCGTAATACCAGAACTAATTATGGTAATTATTGCACTGCATACTCATTAGAGAATGATTGGAAGTAAATAATATGGGTGAGAATTTGGCGGAATTGTTTTGATTCCGTTTTATAGTTTTAAATGTTAGATTATAACATACATGAGATTATATGTGTTAGTATAAGTTAGTTAATGCATAATAATATTATTATAATTCATATGTTAATGGAGTAAAGTGATATGAAGTAAGATGATGTTATTAATTTATTTTAATTCATAAGTGGTTAAAGGTGAATGATTTATTTTAAGTATAATTTATCAACCATATAAAATTATTCAATATATAGATCTTAAATTTTGAATTATTTTTAAGTCTTGTATTATGTTATATGTATTATGTTATATGATGATGATTAATGTTCACTTGATCGAATTGATCTATCAAACCTTAAAGTAAATGAAATCTTAAAAAAATATTTTTATGATAGATATTGGTTAATTTTATTTGATTTGAGATCATCATTTTATGTACATTAATTTTAGTATATAAATAATAAAATGTAATTGAACCATATTTAATTAAATGGTCTTTAATAAAATTATATAAACATTAAGTTAATATGGAATTGATATATTATACAATTGATATGGAATTGATATATTAAGTTAATTATACAAGACATTTCATTACATGTAGCATTATTTGTAATTATGTCAAGATGAAATAATTTTGTTCTAAATACTGATAAAAAATGATGTGTAGGACCGCAATTATGATAATCTAGATTGATTAATTTTTTCCTCTCTTAATTGTAAACTTTGATTATTCTATGATGAGATCATTACATAATATTTGGGATTCATTTACAATCTTATATGCTTAATTCATATATTCTAGATGTGGTATTTAGTGAGTGAAGTTCTAGATTGCATGTAAATATGGATCTTTAGTCATATTATTATGAAGTTCTTGTCAATATAATGAGAATGAATTTTGTGATCATGAGGAATCATTGAGTAGATAGCATAATTTATTAAGCTTTTAAGAATTGCGTAAAATATCTTTTATTGAGTTTTTCCTTTCATGAATGTATTATTGGTTGAGATATTTATTGATGATTTAGTTATGCATTTTAAACTAATAGTTGTTTAGGTATAGATACCTTCATGTTCCTCAGAAAAACTGTTAGTCTTGAGATTTTAAATGGTCAAATTAAATCGGATGAATCCTAGAGTTGAGCATTAATTATGTGTCTTGAAGGTCCTAACCGTGCAATGTAGGGTTGGGCAAGGAGGACACTGTTATTTGTGATATCTTTAATATGTTGTGATGTTAAGTGTTTCATTATGTTGGATTTCATAAATGCGTGACTATTGAATCATAACATTGTTATGATGTTAAAATTGTTTATGGACAGTGATGTTGTTAAGAATAGATCTTCTACCTATTTCTACCATTGTGTATCGATTGTCATTGCATATTTACTTTTCTCTCTCTCTCTCTCTCTCTCTCTCTCTCTCTCTCTCTCTCTCTCTCTCTCTATATATATATATATATATATATATATATATATATATATATATATTACTACTTTGTCATATTAATATACTTGGTATGGTGTGTTGGAGGGTATGTTACAATACTGTTAACTAATAAACAAACTTAACTATGAAATTTATGGTCTTATGCTACAGAAACACGATGGAAAACCCTTCACACTCAACTGTGAAATTTATGGTCTTATGCTACAGAAACACGATGGAAAAAAAACAACAACCAGAACTGGTAAAGGAAGGTTGTAATATAATTTGGGGTTGTAGCATCTATTTGTCAAGATTAAATTGTCTTTTTACTGGCATGGGTTTCATGAAAGTTTCAAATATGTCCATGGATATCAGTAAAGATTACAATAATTGTTACCTTTTCAAATGTATCTATGCAACATAGTTTCAAACTTTCCCATTTGTATATAAACCATTGACTATTATTTTGATTGATTGAAAAATCTAACACAACCCATAACTATTCACTTTTATCATACGAAGCTTAACAACAAATATAATCCAAACAACTCACATATTCAAATTCATTCTCTAGAAAAAAAAATAGTAATGTTGACAAGGAATCGAACCCTAGATATGATATGAAATCTATTGTGTAGATTTCAATGAAGGGGTTTCTTTCCCCAGAAAAAATTTAAAGTTTATGAATTACCACTCATTCACACAAAGTAAGATACTATAAACACACACACAAACTGTAAATTAATATTCAAACATTTTCAACAAAAAAACAAATTATAAGAAACTAAACTAACTTAGAAAATAACTTAGCTCAGTGTCCCTAGGATTGGTGGGCCCTTGCAAACCCTCGTAGCGAGCTATGAAGATTCACTCACTCAAAAATAGAAGAACACCATAAACCAAAAATGCAAATTTGATTGAAATAGAGTGTGCTTACAACTTTAAACCAATGATATCATATACATCCAAGGTGACACCAAACAATACTAGCCATTTTCTATTCCTTGATTTAAGAGTATGAAATATCGATATTAAATCTGATTTACAGAGAAAACATGATTTTATAGAAAATTCCTAACCTCCAGATGGAGTCGACCTCTTCTATTCTCGAGGAAGATGAATACAAAAGTAGTTTTGCAAACAAGAAATTGAATTGACTTCAATTCTTTCCCAAACAAGTATTACAAACTAATTAAGAAGATCAACTAGATATGATATCGTTTATAGCCGTATGACATTAGATACATATGAATAGAAACCAAGTATCATAAATATTGAACCCAAGAATAGCTTGCTCACTAAAACCTTTGTCCATGTGCTAATATGAAACTCCACGCTGACAAAGAATGGTCTGGGCATCATGTAACAAGTCATGATCCATGTTGGCACTTCACTCTTGAATATCTAAGTGGTCAATCTTCATTTGGGCATGAACATGTGTTTGAACCCTGAAATCCCGGTACAGGAACAACTATGGTATGGGAATACCACTATATTCTTCATTAGCAAAACTTGTTTAAAAAATCCTAAAAATTTATCAAAAAATTAGGAAAAATGACAAAATGAACAACCATACCTTATAATACTTTCCAAAGGGAATTTTAGTCTCATAATCACAAAAAGGAATGGTATTAGGGCTAGGTTTAGGAATAAAAGTGGAGCATAAGTTAGAGAAAAGGTGTCTCGATGATGACAAAATAGGGGCTCAACAAGTATTATTGTACTGATATAATTCCCATATTCCTTATACATGAGAATATGTAGGAATTTCAGTAGCTGACTATAGTGGTTAGATATTGCAAGGTATTAAGGACAACAGAGTGTTAAGTACTATATCTATTTGATATACCAAAAGGTTTCCAACATTAGTATTCGATCAAATATTTCATGACACTAACTAGTGAGGATAAGCATTACACTAAGCCATATTTCCTAATTCTTTGGTACCTAAGAATGATATCCCCAAGTGCTCCTCTTGGTTTACTATAAAAATAGGATGACTGAAGATTTATGTAAGGATATATTTAGTTCTACATAAAATTCTTCTAATATAGCTTAGGGTATATGGAATACAATACCATATACAAGTGTTATCTAATGTGTTACTACTTTAATGGGTACCGATAGAGGTTACAAGGGTGTCCAGACATGATACATGATTTATATTTTCTACATGTAATCTTCCTTGATTGCAAGTTTACCCATTGAATGAAAAATCCTTGTGTTATATATAGACATCGGAACATGTCTCTATCCTAGAAAACAATATACTAAATCCAAAGGCATGTTAGCTAAGGAAAGATATTATAGAGCTATTGTAGACTTCCTTGGCCCTCATAATTGAAACAAAAACTAGGTATAAATATATTATAAATGCATAAAACCATATACAAGAGACCCATAAGATTAAATATGCAAAATATATGCTTTTATTATGATAATCAAAAGAAATAAATCAATGTTCACTTGCCTCTTGAGGTGAGGTGACTTTCCATTGAGAAAATCTATGAATGCAAAAATACTCGACAAAACATCCTATAACCTCATAGCTCTTGAAATATATTGTCAATAGAAATACCCTAACTACTTGTGATCCCATTTCTAATGAGTACCGACTACCTAGTAGGTATTATTTAATAAAGGGGACCCTTTTACAATAAATAACTAATGCACCTTATTAAAAGTGGATGGGTTCATATATCAATTGACTAACTCCAAGGTAGTCTGAAGTAGAGAGGTTAGGGTAGGACTCTAACATATTCCACACCATCAATTCCTTCGGGATTTGATTTCTCACCTATTATTGTGGGGTAAAGAATGGGCCTTCTTGTACATGCCTCCCATGAGGTTCATCGGACATTGGATATGTTGGAATAATTTTGTAATTGATGTCAAATTAGAGGGAGAATACTAATGTTGGAGGGAACTGAACCACACAGATAGAGGAAGTTTCCATATTATGAATTAAACTGGATAGAGTAAGTACAGGGTTTTCAAGTTGTAACAACTATGGATATAATTTATACCTCTGAGTTGTGTAAATGTCCATGTTTTCTGATGAAATTGTGTGTATGCAAACTGGAAATAATAATGATCTAATGAGGATTCGATCTATACCCTGTAACAATCATGGATGTATGAAGAGAATGATATGTGGTTGTATGGTTCCTTATCGATATTTGGTTTCATGAAGAAGAGAAATCACAACTTCAAAAATGAGAGAAAAAGGATCTAAAGGTACAATGGAACCACATATCTGGTAATGACAATGTCCCACATTAATGAGAAAAATCATGTTCAAAGGCTTTGTAATGAAAAGGTGTTATTACATAGTTGGAATAAGAATCGATAAGTTATGGAACTCTGTGCAATGTGTTATATTTTAAGTTATGGGGTCCACTATATCGGATATCGAATAATTGGATCGAAGTGAAAGTTGAAAGTGTAGTGTTAAAGTTTCTGGGGGGGCGATGCTCTGATGCCCCGGTGGTGGGGACACAAAATATCGGGTATACCGAATATCCAATGTTGGACTGAAGTAATTGATTGATACCACAGTTGGATGATAGCCTGGGGGATTGGTTGTATGATATCCCAGAGGGCTCGATGCCCTGGTGGACCAGTGTCCCAATGGGAGGTGTATACCAGACCACAGTGAACATGTGATGAATAATTCCCCAGGTGGGGCTGGTGGTATGGTGATTATAATGGTCAGTGATGATGAGAAGCTCTATGGATCCCTAACCATTGATCATTAGAGATCAACGGTTAAGATTGAATAATCGATATATTGAATATCAGATCTCACATAACTTGATTGAATGGGATAAAGCAGAGTGTTAAAGTCCCGAGGGCCTGATGCGATGGTGACTCGGTGATCCTAGTACCCAGTGGCTTGGTATACCAAATCAGAGTATGAGTGCACCCTTGAAAGTAATTGGGGGCCTGGTGGGCCAGTGACTCGGTATCCCTAGTGTTTTGGTTAGTATATCGCATATGGGATATCAAAATATCAGAGGATCATTGAGTGTTGAACTCCCAAGTGCCCGGTGGGATGATGACCTGGTTGTATTGATGACCCAATGGTCGGGACACATAATCTAGGTGAAGAAACTTTACTCTTGGAAAAATCGTTACTGTTTATTGGAATGTCAATGACTGATATCAAATTAGACATGCATGGAAGTATGTGCTTTAAGGGAGAAGTGATGCAGGAGCATCGCCAACGTCAAGCGAGAGTGGGGCAAGCGCAACACATTTTGAAAACATGATGAATTGTTTAAAACTTTTGAATATTGGATGCGCCAAAGTTAAATAAGATAGTTAAGGAGAGGCATACTTATATATTGTAAAGGACCTTGAGCGATCCTCTCTCGTCCAAAGTAAGTAGAAAGAATTTATGTTAGTAGGTAACTTTAAATTCTCTGATTAGATAGTTTTAGGAGTGGAGGGAAAACAGATATAGACACCCTCATTATGTATTGTAACATTAGCATGATTATGGGTATAGAAGAGAATCAAAGAGATGTCTAGTAGGCTCCATGTACAAAAGTTTTGAATTAATACAAAGAAGTTGTGATTCAGACTCATGGTGTTCATATATTCTCTGTGTATACATCTTTAAATGCTATGCTCATGAATGTTTTACTCTTTCTATCATGCAATTGCTTTTATGCTATGTATGAATGATTTCCTGTTAAATGTTTGAAATCTGAGAGGAAAGGGAGGTGAAATGAGTTTCAATTGTTTCTCTGTCTGAGTAAGAGTTCCTACAAGGAGTGCAGTTGAGCTGTCCGCAAGGAGTGCGTTGACAAAAGGTTCATAGGTTCGTCTCTGAAAGCTCAGGAGAGATAGAATTTGTTCTCATATTCACACAAGAGGTGCAGTCAGGCACAAAAGTCATGCAAGGTGTGCATAGACAAAATCTTAAAATCTAGGGGTGGAACCCTGAGAAGCTATTGAGAGACGGCTGTTGCAAAGCGTGCGCAAGGTCGAAGAGCACTCAACACTTCAAGTGTTGGGCGGTTTTCGCAAGGAGTGCATGCAAGAGTCTTCTTTAAGCCTCGAAGTCGTGAGGAAGCTCAGGAAGGATAAATCTTTTGAAACCATTGAAAGCAGCACAAGAAATGGAAGTATTTGAGTGATTAGAAGGTATCTAGATTTTGTGGCGTAAGTGGATAAATCTGAGGAAGAGTCATGGGCTCACTTCGTAGAAATCAGCAAGGAGGGAGAAACAGATGGTCAGGATTCTCTGCAGAGGATTAGCAAAATCCCGCCAGCCGTCCAATCTGACAAAGAAGCGAGGAGGTTATGGTTGCGTCCGGAGTTCAATCTTAGGAGGTTGTGAGCCGTTGGAACCTCACCCAATTACCCGTCAGCCGTACGATATGACAGGAGTTGCACAATGTCTAACCCTCTCAAGCCGAGTGAAGGTCCTGAAGGTATCGGGATATCGAGGTGTCGGAGTTCGAGAAATCGGAAATCCTATGGACAAGAGGTCAGGAAAATCCATAGTGGAAACCCCGATACAAATACGAATCGTCCATCGGTTGGGACACGTGGCAGGAATCGAGAACCATCGACATATCGGAGATTTGGAGAGCAAGAGTCCAAGACCTTTTGAGTCACGAAACTGCGAAGTATTTTAGCCATGGATCTAAGGACAAACGTGTGTCGCGTGATTATCCAAACCGGGAAATTGGCCATCGGGACTCACATAAGGGAGCAGTTTGACTTTGCATTGGACGAAGTCCGAGGTTTAATCTAGACCATTCATCCATCCGAGACGCGTGTTGAAAAATACGAAGAAGTCGAAGTTCGGCGTTTCGCGGATCCTAAAGACATGAAAGACTTGCATTTCAGAATTGCGAAGTCCAGAATCCTGATGAGGAGGAAAGCTCCATTATGGGGCCCAGCTGACGTCATCTTGTCATAAAGAGAATCGGGAATTTCCATAGTGAAAACCCTGAAGCAAGGGAAGACCGTCCATCTTTGAGGACGCGTGGCAACAATCTTGACTTTCAGAAAAAGACCTAAAAGGAAAGTCATATCGGGAAATCGGCATTCGAGAGATCCGGGAAATCGAAGACAAAGATATTTCGGCATTTGAAATCGCGAAGTCCCGAGGGAGATCCAGAGCCATTGATTTAGTAAATGATCACGGTCGTTGATTTTGTTTTATGGTGTAAGGGCTTCCTAGTGATGTCATATAGACATTCAGAGAATCGGGGATCCGGGGGACCAGGGGTCACGTATATTTCAACATCAAAAACCCTGAAATCCCGAAAGGTGGTAGGACTGAGGTCATGTGAAAGGAGATCGTGTGGACCACGATCCTAGCTCAGAAGGCTAGCTGAAGTTAGAAGCATATCGGGATAGCAGAGACCGGGAAATCGGGAAACAAAAGGTTGTGACATCGGGATTTTTGAAACCCCGAAACCCGATTTTCTATTTTCTTGTCGTGGAGAGGACAGTGATTGGGCCTAGAGGCCGCGAGGAACAGAAAAGACCTGTGGGTCAATTTTAAAGGAGGTTCCAGTGGAGAATCAAAGGAGGCACTCTGGATCGAAGTTAGAATTAGAACGATCCTTAAGACCAGGAGGTTAGCGTAGAGGTCTTTGCCGAGGCAGAGGGTGCGGCTGCATCAGGTTTGGTATCAGAGCCCAGAAAGGATTCTTTTCTTTCTGTAGTAAGGAAAAGGAACATTTCATCATGCCGCCAAGAAGACGGGACAGGAAAACACCCGATCCACCAAAAGATAGGGAAATGTCGAGAAGAAGAGGTAGGCAGATGATTGATCCAGCCGTGGAGAGAGAGATGTGTGATCTACGAGCCAGACTCAAAGACATGGAGACAGCCCAAAGACGCACAATCAGTGTTGGGGATCTAAGTGATTCCGAAAGTGAAATTGAAGATGAACATGAAGAAGAAGTTGCAGCCGAAGATGCAGCAAATGAATGTTTGATCAGAGCTATTTCAAGAATGGGTGCCAGAGCGAAAATGGACATCCCAGTTTACGAAGGAAACCTGATGCAGAGGAGCTTCTAGACTAGATTAGATCCCTGGACAAATACTTTGACTATGAATATGTCAAGGAGGAAAATAAGGTCAAGCATGCTATCACAAGATTGAAGGGACATGCAACATTGTGGTGGGATGAACTACAAGCTGATAGATGTTGCAGAGGCAAGCAAAAAATCAAGAGTTGGGATAGGATGATTGTGAAGATGAAGGAAAAATTTATTCCGAGGGATTACTCGATTACTCTGTTCAGGAAGATGCAAAACCTGAGACAGAAGTTGATGACAGTGAAAGAGTATACCGAAGAATTCTACAGGCTGAACATCAGGGAAATTCATTGGGAAAGCGATGATGAAAAGGTTGCCAGGTACATGAATGGCCTGAGGTATGATATTCAGGATGAGATGAGCATGGTAACAATCCGAATGGTGGAAGACACTTATCAAATGGCTCTAAAAGATGAAGAGAAGCTGAGACGAAAACAGGGTCAAAGAGGCTGAGGCAGAAGTCAAGCCAGGGGAAAATCAGTTGTCCAAGATAAAAACCAGAAGCCCAAGGAGGACTGGAAGAAACCTCAGACTATAACTGAGAGAGGTGGAAGCTCACAGCGAGGGTAATATGCTGAAAAGAAAGGACAACATACTGAGCAGAGAGGAGATTATGTTGATAATAATACTTTTCCTTGTACTAGAGGAAGGGGAAGAGGAAGAGGTGAAGTGATAAAATGCTTCACGCGTGGAAAGAATGGACACAAATCTTATGAATATCCAGATAAAAAGAAAGAGGTTGGAGAGACTCACATCGCCGAGGCACAGAGGCGAGATGTCGAGGCAAAAGATGCTAAAGGCGAAAGATCGTTGATGATGCAAAAAGTTCTCTTAACACCAGAGAAGGAGGTGGAGAATTCAGCGCAAAGAAACAGACTTTTTCGAACTGCTTGCAAAACCAAGGACAAGGTATGCAAGGTCATTGTGGATAGCAGTAGCACAGATAATCTCGTTTCGATAGAGATGGTAGAAAAACTGGAGCTGGAAATGAGTGAACATCCGAGTCCATATAGAGTTTTGTGGCTACAAAAGGGACATCAGGTAAATGTCACTAAACAATGTTTAGTTGAATTTAAGATAGGAGGATATAATGATAAGATACTCTATGATGTTATTCCTATGGATGTTTGTCATTTATTGTTGGGTAGACCGTGGAAGTATGACAGAAATGTGATTCATGATGGGAGGATGAACACATACACCCTAGAAAAGAATGGGAGGACTCAAATGTTACTTCCAATCAAAGATAAGGAGGTGAAACCGGAAGTAAATAACACTGTACTTCTCATGAGTGGGAAGGAAATCCTTAATGAGGTCAAGAAGAAGGAGGATCCACAGTTCATTGTGGTCAGGAAGCCAACAATTGTTTTGACCAGCACAAGGATAGATGATCTACCAGAAGAGGTTCAGGAACTGCTGGAAGAGTTCGCTGACATAGTAGTGGACGAATTACCTCGTTTGTTGCCACCGATCAGAAGTGTGAGCCATCATATTGATCTCATACAAGGAGCTAGTTTTCCAAATAAATCCACGTACAGACTAACGTCGCAAGAGAATGAAGAGGTCAAAAGACAAGTCCAGGATTTGTTGGACAAAGGGTTGGTTAGAGAAAGCTTGAGCCCATGTGTTGTTCCGACAGTACTCAGTCCAAAGAAAGACGGAGGCTGGAGGATGTGTATTGATTCGAGATCTATTAACAAGATAACCATCAGATACAGATTTCCATTGCCCAGGATGGATTACTTAAGTGGAGCAAATTTTTTTTCGAAGATTGATTTGAAAAGTGGTTATCACCAGATTCGCATGAGGGAAGGTGATGAATGGAAAACAACCTTCAAGACTAACGAGGGTTTGTATGAGTGGCTTGTTATGCCGTTTGGCTTAACAAAATGCACCAAGTACCTTTATGAGGTTGATGAATGAAGTCCTGAAATATTTCATCGGAAAATTTGCTATCGTATACCTTGATGATATATTGATTTTCAGCAAAACAGAGACTGAACACTTGAAACATTTGGCTACAGTAATGAAGAGGCTACAATAGGAAAATTTGTTGATAAACATGAAGAAATCCTCGTTCATGAAGACAGATCTCATTTACTTGGGATTTTTTATATCTGCAGACAAATTAAGGATGGATCCAGATAAGGTGGAAGTGATTAAGAATTGGCCATCACCGAAGAACATATTTGAGGTGAGAAGTTGTCATGGATTAGCTAGTTTCTACCGGAAGTTCATCAGGAATTTCAGTGGAATTAGTGCACCGATGATGGATACAGTGAAGAAAAGACACAAATCTTTTCACTAGATGGAAGAGGATGAGAAGAGTTTTAATCTGTTGAAGAGGAAGATTACAGAACAACCAATCTTGTTGTTGCCGGATTTCCAAAAGACATTCCAAGTGAAATGCGATGCAAGTGGATTTGCAATAGGGGCAGTATTAAGTCAAGAAGACAGGCCGATAGCATATTTTAGCGAGACGTTGAATGAAGCAAAGGTGAAGTACTCCACATATGACAAGGAATTCTATGCTATCATCCAGGCATTGAAGAAATGGAGGCATTACTTAATTCCCAAAGAGTTTGTCTTATACAGTGAAAATCATGCACTGCAATTTGTGACTCAACAGGAAAAGTTGAATCAGAGACATGTCAAATGGGTGGAATATATGAAAAATTTCACTTTTGTGATTAAGCATAATTCTGGTACTATTAACAAAGTTGTTGATTCTTTGAGTAGGAAGTGTTTGTTGTTGCAGGAGTTCAAGGTCAAAACATTGGGTTTTGATGATCTTAGAGACATGTACGCTGATGATCCATATTTTAAAGAGGCGTATGAAGCAACTGAAAATCCAATTCTCAGGGATAGAAGCCAATGGGTAGAGTACATGATCCAGGAAGGATTGTTGTTTAAGGGCAATCAACTTTGTATTCCAAAATGCTCCATGAGGGAGAATTTGCTAAAAGAGAAACACAATGGAGGATTGGCAGGGCACTTTGGTCATGACAAGACGTTCACAAAGTTGAATCAGTCATATTTTTGCCCAGGAATGAGAGCAGACGTCAAGAGATTTGTGGACAGATGCAGAATTTGTCAGCATTCAAAGGGAAAGAGACAGAATGCAGGATTTTATCAACCATTTCCCATACTTGAGAGACTGTGGGATGCAATCATCATGGATTTTATATTGGGTTTTCCAAGAACACAAAGAGGTTTTGACTCAATTTTTGTGGTGGTGGATATATTTTCCAAAATGGCACACTTCATTCCATGTTAGAAAACCAGTGACGCAACTCACATTGCGAATATGTTTTTCAAAGAAGTCATTCGACTTCACGGCTTACCAAGGAGTATAGTTTCGGATCAAGACACTAAGTTCATAGGGCACTTCTGGAGGACCTTATGGAAGAAGCTGGGAACTAACTTGTCATTTAGTTCATCTTATCATCCTCAGACGGATGGATAGACAGAAGTGGTGAACAAAAGTCTGGGAGAGTTGCTGAGAAGCTTGGTGACAGAACACCACAGTCAATGGGACAACATATTACCATAGGAAGAGTTTGCATATAATGACTCAGTTAACAGAAGCACAGGGCAGTGTCCATTTCAGATTGTTTATGGCATGCAACCGAGGGGAATTTCTGAATTGAGAGATTCAGAACAGAATGCGACTAGGAGTGATAGTGCAGAAGATTTCGCAGAAGCGATGAAGGAGCTTCACAGCCAGTTGAAGGAGCGATTGTAGAATTCAAGCCAGGAGTATAAACACAGGGTAGATCAACACAGGAGACAACTTCAGTTTGAGGTTGGTGATTTGATTCTGGCACATTTCAGAAAGGAAAGGTTCCCGAGAGGAACATATAATAAACTAAAAATGAAGAAAATTGGACCGTGTAGGGTCTTGAAGAAATTTGGGGCAAATGCTTATGAGATTGAATTACCCGATGGGATTGTAATTTCTCTGATATTCAATGTCTCAGATTTGTACCCGTACAGAGCTGAGGAAGCAGGAACAAACAATGAATAGTTAGAGGTTCAGTGGAAAAAGCAGATGCCTGTTGCAGAGGAGCCGCAGATGGAGTGCATACTAGAAAAAAGAATTGGCAAAAAGACCAGAAGAAAACAATACTTTGAATACTTGGTCAAATGGAAAGGACATCCAGTTGAATATGCCAGCTGGGAAAATGAAGAAGAGATTCAGAAGCATGGACAGACCGTGAAAGATCTCATGGACAGGAGCCCATGAAAATTTTTCAAGCAAGGGAGTATGATGCAGGAGCATCGCCAACGTCAAGCGAGCGTGGGGCAAGCGCAACACATTTTGAGCACATGATGAATTGTTTAAAACTTTTGAAGATTGGATGTGCCAAACTTAAATAAGATAGTTAAGGAGAGGCATACTTATATATTGTAAAGGACATTGAGTGATCCGCTCTCGTCCAAAGTAGGTAGAAAGCATTTATGTTAGTAGGTAACTTTAAATTCTCTGATTAGATAGTTTTAGGAGTGGAGGAAAAATGGATATAGACACCCTCATTGTGTATTCTAACATTAGCATGATTATGGGCATAGAAGAGAAGCAAAGAGATGTGTAACAGACTCCATGTACAAAAGTTCTGAATTAATACAAAGAAGTTGTGATTCAGACTCATGGTGTTCATATATTCTCTGTGTATGCATCTTTAAATTTTATTCTCATGAATGTTTTACTCTTTCTATCATGCAATTGCTTTTATGCTATGTATGAATGATTTCTTGTTAAATGTTTGAAATCTGAGAGGAAAGGGAGGTGAAATGAGTTTCAATTGTTTCTCTGTCTGAGTAAGAGTTCCTGCAAGGAGTGCAGTTGAACTGTCCGCAAGGAGTGCGTTGACAAAAGGTTCAGAGGTTCGTCTCTGAAAGCTCAGGAGAGATAGTGTTTGTTCTCATATTCACACAAGAGGTGTAGTCAGGCACAGAAGTTGTGCAAGGTGTGCATAGACAAAAGCTTAAAATACAGGGGTGAAATCGTGAGAAGCTATTGAGAGACCATTGCTGCAGAGCGTGTGCAATGTCGAAGAGAACTCAAAACTTAGAGTGTTGGGAGGTTGGCGCAAGGAGTGCGTGCAAGAGCCTTCTTTAAGACTCGAATTCGTGAGGAAGCTCAGGAGGGATAAAGATTTTGAAACCATTGAAAGAAACACAAGAAATGGAAGTATTTGAGTGATTAGAAGGTATCTGGAGTTTGTGGCGTAAGTGGATAAATCTGAGGAAGAGCCCTGGGTTCACTTTGTAGAAATCATCAAGGAGGGAGAAACAGACAGTCAGGATTCTCTGCAGAGGATTAGCAAAATCCCGCCAGCCATCCGATCTGACAAAGAAGTGAGGAGGTTACGACTGCATCCGGAGTTCAAGCTCAGGAGGTCGTGAGCCATTGGATCCTCACCCAATTACCCGTCAGACGTCCAATCTGACAGGAGTTGAACAGGGTTTAACCCTCTCAAGCTGAGTGAAGGTCCTGAAGGTATCAGGATATCGAGGCGTCGGAGTTCGGGAAATCGAAAATCCTGTGGACAAGAGGTCAGGAAAATCCATAGTGGAAACCCCAATACAAATCTGATCCGTCCATCGGTTGGGACACGTGGCAGGAACCGATTACCATCGACATATTGGAGATTTGGAGAGAAAGAGTCCAAGACCTTTTGAGTCGCGAAACTGCGAAAGGATTTCAGCCGTGGATCTAAGGAATGACGCGTGTTGCGTGATTATCCAAACTGAGAAATCAGCCATCGGGACTCACATAAGGGAGAAGTTTGACTTTGCATTGGACGAAGTCCGAGGTTTAATCTAGAACGTTCATCCATCCGGGACGCGTGTAGGAAAATCCAAAGAAGTCGGAGTTCGGCATTTCGCGGATCCTGAAGACAGGAAACACTTGCATTTTGGAATTGCGAAGTCCGGAATCCCAATGAGGAGGAAATCTCCGTTATGGGGCCCAGCTGACGTCATCTCGTCATAACGAGAATCGAGAATTTCCACGGTGAAAACCCCGAAGCAAGCGAAGACTGTCCATCTTTGAGGAC
The DNA here is from genome assembly GCA_009831015.1 of Picea engelmannii. Classification (NCBI taxonomy): domain Eukaryota; kingdom Viridiplantae; phylum Streptophyta; class Pinopsida; order Pinales; family Pinaceae; genus Picea; species Picea engelmannii. The sequence continues at coordinate 203,077 of ML777010.1, read as the reverse complement.
ACGTGGCAACAATCTCGATTACTCGATTACTCTGTTCAGGAAGATGAAAAACCTGAGACAGAAGTTGATGACAGTGAAAGAGTATACCGAAGAATTCTACAGGCTGAACATCAGGGAAATTCATTGGGAAAGCGATGATGAAAAGGTTGCCAGGTACATGAATGGCCTGAGGTATGATATTCAGGATGAGATGAGCATGGTAACAATCCGAATGGTGGAAGACACTTATCAAATGGCTCTAAAAGATGAAGAGAAGCTGAGACGAAAACAGGGTCAAAGAGGCTGAGGCAGAAGTCAAGCCAGGGGAAAATCAGTTGTCCAAGATAAAAACCAGAAGCCCAAGGAGGACTGGAAGAAACCTCAGACTATAACTGAGAGAGGTGGAAGCTCACAGCGAGGGTAATATGCTGAAAAGAAAGGACAACATACTGAGCAGAGAGGAGATTATGTTGATAATAATACTTTTCCTTGTACTAGAGGAAGGGGAAGAGGAAGAGGTGAAGTGATAAAATGCTTCACGCGTGGAAAGAATGGACACAAATCTTATGAATATCCAGATAAAAAGAAAGAGGTTGGAGAGACTCACATCGCCGAGGCACAGAGGCGAGATGTCGAGGCAAAAGATGCTAAAGGCGAAAGATCGTTGATGATGCAAAAAGTTCTCTTAACACCAGAGAAGGAGGTGGAGAATTCAGCGCAAAGAAACAGACTTTTTCGAACTGCTTGCAAAACCAAGGACAAGGTATGCAAGGTCATTGTGGATAGCAGTAGCACAGATAATCTCGTTTCGATAGAGATGGTAGAAAAACTGGAGCTGGAAATGAGTGAACATCCGAGTCCATATAGAGTTTTGTGGCTACAAAAGGGACATCAGGTAAATGTCACTAAACAATGTTTAGTTGAATTTAAGATAGGAGGATATAATGATAAGATACTCTATGATGTTATTCCTATGGATGTTTGTCATTTATTGTTGGGTAGACCGTGGAAGTATGACAGAAATGTGATTCATGATGGGAGGATGAACACATACACCCTAGAAAAGAATGGGAGGACTCAAATGTTACTTCCAATCAAAGATAAGGAGGTGAAACCGGAAGTAAATAACACTGTACTTCTCATGAGTGGGAAGGAAATCCTTAATGAGGTCAAGAAGAAGGAGGATCCACAGTTCATTGTGGTCAGGAAGCCAACAATTGTTTTGACCAGCACAAGGATAGATGATCTACCAGAAGAGGTTCAGGAACTGCTGGAAGAGTTCGCTGACATAGTAGTGGACGAATTACCTCGTTTGTTGCCACCGATCAGAAGTGTGAGCCATCATATTGATCTCATACAAGGAGCTAGTTTTCCAAATAAATCCACGTACAGACTAACGTCGCAAGAGAATGAAGAGGTCAAAAGACAAGTCCAGGATTTGTTGGACAAAGGGTTGGTTAGAGAAAGCTTGAGCCCATGTGTTGTTCCGACAGTACTCAGTCCAAAGAAAGACGGAGGCTGGAGGATGTGTATTGATTCGAGATCTATTAACAAGATAACCATCAGATACAGATTTCCATTGCCCAGGATGGATTACTTAAGTGGAGCAAATTTTTTTTCGAAGATTGATTTGAAAAGTGGTTATCACCAGATTCGCATGAGGGAAGGTGATGAATGGAAAACAACCTTCAAGACTAACGAGGGTTTGTATGAGTGGCTTGTTATGCCGTTTGGCTTAACAAAATGCACCAAGTACCTTTATGAGGTTGATGAATGAAGTCCTGAAATATTTCATCGGAAAATTTGCTATCGTATACCTTGATGATATATTGATTTTCAGCAAAACAGAGACTGAACACTTGAAACATTTGGCTACAGTAATGAAGAGGCTACAATAGGAAAATTTGTTGATAAACATGAAGAAATCCTCGTTCATGAAGACAGATCTCATTTACTTGGGATTTTTTATATCTGCAGACAAATTAAGGATGGATCCAGATAAGGTGGAAGTGATTAAGAATTGGCCATCACCGAAGAACATATTTGAGGTGAGAAGTTGTCATGGATTAGCTAGTTTCTACCGGAAGTTCATCAGGAATTTCAGTGGAATTAGTGCACCGATGATGGATACAGTGAAGAAAAGACACAAATCTTTTCACTAGATGGAAGAGGATGAGAAGAGTTTTAATCTGTTGAAGAGGAAGATTACAGAACAACCAATCTTGTTGTTGCCGGATTTCCAAAAGACATTCCAAGTGAAATGCGATGCAAGTGGATTTGCAATAGGGGCAGTATTAAGTCAAGAAGACAGGCCGATAGCATATTTTAGCGAGACGTTGAATGAAGCAAAGGTGAAGTACTCCACATATGACAAGGAATTCTATGCTATCATCCAGGCATTGAAGAAATGGAGGCATTACTTAATTCCCAAAGAGTTTGTCTTATACAGTGAAAATCATGCACTGCAATTTGTGACTCAACAGGAAAAGTTGAATCAGAGACATGTCAAATGGGTGGAATATATGAAAAATTTCACTTTTGTGATTAAGCATAATTCTGGTACTATTAACAAAGTTGTTGATTCTTTGAGTAGGAAGTGTTTGTTGTTGCAGGAGTTCAAGGTCAAAACATTGGGTTTTGATGATCTTAGAGACATGTACGCTGATGATCCATATTTTAAAGAGGCGTATGAAGCAACTGAAAATCCAATTCTCAGGGATAGAAGCCAATGGGTAGAGTACATGATCCAGGAAGGATTGTTGTTTAAGGGCAATCAACTTTGTATTCCAAAATGCTCCATGAGGGAGAATTTGCTAAAAGAGAAACACAATGGAGGATTGGCAGGGCACTTTGGTCATGACAAGACGTTCACAAAGTTGAATCAGTCATATTTTTGCCCAGGAATGAGAGCAGACGTCAAGAGATTTGTGGACAGATGCAGAATTTGTCAGCATTCAAAGGGAAAGAGACAGAATGCAGGATTTTATCAACCATTTCCCATACTTGAGAGACTGTGGGATGCAATCATCATGGATTTTATATTGGGTTTTCCAAGAACACAAAGAGGTTTTGACTCAATTTTTGTGGTGGTGGATATATTTTCCAAAATGGCACACTTCATTCCATGTTAGAAAACCAGTGACGCAACTCACATTGCGAATATGTTTTTCAAAGAAGTCATTCGACTTCACGGCTTACCAAGGAGTATAGTTTCGGATCAAGACACTAAGTTCATAGGGCACTTCTGGAGGACCTTATGGAAGAAGCTGGGAACTAACTTGTCATTTAGTTCATCTTATCATCCTCAGACGGATGGATAGACAGAAGTGGTGAACAAAAGTCTGGGAGAGTTGCTGAGAAGCTTGGTGACAGAACACCACAGTCAATGGGACAACATATTACCATAGGAAGAGTTTGCATATAATGACTCAGTTAACAGAAGCACAGGGCAGTGTCCATTTCAGATTGTTTATGGCATGCAACCGAGGGGAATTTCTGAATTGAGAGATTCAGAACAGAATGCGACTAGGAGTGATAGTGCAGAAGATTTCGCAGAAGCGATGAAGGAGCTTCACAGCCAGTTGAAGGAGCGATTGTAGAATTCAAGCCAGGAGTATAAACACAGGGTAGATCAACACAGGAGACAACTTCAGTTTGAGGTTGGTGATTTGATTCTGGCACATTTCAGAAAGGAAAGGTTCCCGAGAGGAACATATAATAAACTAAAAATGAAGAAAATTGGACCGTGTAGGGTCTTGAAGAAATTTGGGGCAAATGCTTATGAGATTGAATTACCCGATGGGATTGTAATTTCTCTGATATTCAATGTCTCAGATTTGTACCCGTACAGAGCTGAGGAAGCAGGAACAAACAATGAATAGTTAGAGGTTCAGTGGAAAAAGCAGATGCCTGTTGCAGAGGAGCCGCAGATGGAGTGCATACTAGAAAAAAGAATTGGCAAAAAGACCAGAAGAAAACAATACTTTGAATACTTGGTCAAATGGAAAGGACATCCAGTTGAATATGCCAGCTGGGAAAATGAAGAAGAGATTCAGAAGCATGGACAGACCGTGAAAGATCTCATGGACAGGAGCCCATGAAAATTTTTCAAGCAAGGGAGTATGATGCAGGAGCATCGCCAACGTCAAGCGAGCGTGGGGCAAGCGCAACACATTTTGAGCACATGATGAATTGTTTAAAACTTTTGAAGATTGGATGTGCCAAACTTAAATAAGATAGTTAAGGAGAGGCATACTTATATATTGTAAAGGACATTGAGTGATCCGCTCTCGTCCAAAGTAGGTAGAAAGCATTTATGTTAGTAGGTAACTTTAAATTCTCTGATTAGATAGTTTTAGGAGTGGAGGAAAAATGGATATAGACACCCTCATTGTGTATTCTAACATTAGCATGATTATGGGCATAGAAGAGAAGCAAAGAGATGTGTAACAGACTCCATGTACAAAAGTTCTGAATTAATACAAAGAAGTTGTGATTCAGACTCATGGTGTTCATATATTCTCTGTGTATGCATCTTTAAATTTTATTCTCATGAATGTTTTACTCTTTCTATCATGCAATTGCTTTTATGCTATGTATGAATGATTTCTTGTTAAATGTTTGAAATCTGAGAGGAAAGGGAGGTGAAATGAGTTTCAATTGTTTCTCTGTCTGAGTAAGAGTTCCTGCAAGGAGTGCAGTTGAACTGTCCGCAAGGAGTGCGTTGACAAAAGGTTCAGAGGTTCGTCTCTGAAAGCTCAGGAGAGATAGTGTTTGTTCTCATATTCACACAAGAGGTGTAGTCAGGCACAGAAGTTGTGCAAGGTGTGCATAGACAAAAGCTTAAAATACAGGGGTGAAATCGTGAGAAGCTATTGAGAGACCATTGCTGCAGAGCGTGTGCAATGTCGAAGAGAACTCAAAACTTAGAGTGTTGGGAGGTTGGCGCAAGGAGTGCGTGCAAGAGCCTTCTTTAAGACTCGAATTCGTGAGGAAGCTCAGGAGGGATAAAGATTTTGAAACCATTGAAAGAAACACAAGAAATGGAAGTATTTGAGTGATTAGAAGGTATCTGGAGTTTGTGGCGTAAGTGGATAAATCTGAGGAAGAGCCCTGGGTTCACTTTGTAGAAATCATCAAGGAGGGAGAAACAGACAGTCAGGATTCTCTGCAGAGGATTAGCAAAATCCCGCCAGCCATCCGATCTGACAAAGAAGTGAGGAGGTTACGACTGCATCCGGAGTTCAAGCTCAGGAGGTCGTGAGCCATTGGATCCTCACCCAATTACCCGTCAGACGTCCAATCTGACAGGAGTTGAACAGGGTTTAACCCTCTCAAGCTGAGTGAAGGTCCTGAAGGTATCAGGATATCGAGGCGTCGGAGTTCGGGAAATCGAAAATCCTGTGGACAAGAGGTCAGGAAAATCCATAGTGGAAACCCCAATACAAATCTGATCCGTCCATCGGTTGGGACACGTGGCAGGAACCGATTACCATCGACATATTGGAGATTTGGAGAGAAAGAGTCCAAGACCTTTTGAGTCGCGAAACTGCGAAAGGATTTCAGCCGTGGATCTAAGGAATGACGCGTGTTGCGTGATTATCCAAACTGAGAAATCAGCCATCGGGACTCACATAAGGGAGAAGTTTGACTTTGCATTGGACGAAGTCCGAGGTTTAATCTAGAACGTTCATCCATCCGGGACGCGTGTAGGAAAATCCAAAGAAGTCGGAGTTCGGCATTTCGCGGATCCTGAAGACAGGAAACACTTGCATTTTGGAATTGCGAAGTCCGGAATCCCAATGAGGAGGAAATCTCCGTTATGGGGCCCAGCTGACGTCATCTCGTCATAACGAGAATCGGGAATTTCCACGGTGAAAACCCCGAAGCAAGCGAAGACTGTCCATCTTTGAGGACACGTGGCAACAATCTCGACTTTTGGAAAAAGACTCGAAAGGAAAGTCATATTGGGAAATCGACATTCGAGAGATCGGGGAAATCGAAGACAAAAATATTTCGGCATTTGAAATCGCAAAGTCCCGAGGGAGATCCAGAGTCATTGATTTAGTAAACGATCACGACCATTGATTTTGTTTTATGGTGGAAGGGCTTCCTAGTGACGTCATATCAGGATTCAAAGAATCAAGGATCCAGGTGACCAGGGGTCACGTACATTTCAACATCAAAAACCCCAAAATCCTGAAAGGTGGTAGGAATGAGGTCATGTGAAAGGAGGTCGTGTGGACCACGAGCCTAGCCCAGAAGGTTAGCTGAAGTTAGAATCATATCGGGATAGTGGAGACCGGGAAATCGGGAAACAAAAGGTTGTGACATCGGGATTTTTGAAACCCCAAAACCCGATTTTCTATTTTCTTGTCGTGGAGAGGACAGTGATCGGGCGTAGAGGCCTCGAGGAACAAAAAATACCTGTGGATCAATTTTAAAGGAGGTTCCAGTGGATAATCAAAGGAGCCACTCCGGCTCGAAGTTAGAATTAGAATGATCCTTAAGACCGGGAGGTCAGCGCAGAGGTCTTTGCCGAGGCAGAGGGTGCGGCTGCGTTAGGAAGGTTGGTATTCTAGTGGCCCAATTTCCTAGTGGTTCGATGTAACCAACACCAAGACATTTGATTATAGTTATGTGGTTGAGGAGGTTACCTCGGTGCTAGGTGGCTTGGTTAAAATTTATGTAAGGATGAGCCTGCAGATTGACAGTTGATATTGACTCTGAGGATGATCTGATGGTTATTGAGAATTGAGGTTGTGCTTGTGTTCTAGTGGCCAATGAACAGATTAAAAATAAAGAAGTAATATTGGATGCACATGATGGTTGCTAAGAATTAAGTGTCTATGTTGTGACAAGTGAACAAATCGTGTGTGATGGAAGGAAATTGAGACCAGTTTTTAAAAACATTTTCAACCCAATTTAGAGAAGAGTTAATGAATTTGGAGCTGACTTTTTGAGAATGATTCTTGGTATAAGTAATAATCCTTGGGTTTACAATATTTTCTATGGATCCAAATTGTTTCTTCTCAACTTAGGGCTGACCTAATACATAAAAAAATATTCACAGTGACCTATATAAATAATGATGCCCTGATCATTTTGAGGAAGTGTAGTGGATGTGGAAGAAAAAATCTAAGGTTCTCATGTGTGAGAATATGAAAGAGAGAGAGATGTAAATATCGAAACATGGATAGGAGGAGAGAGGTCAAACAAGGAATATATAGAGTCTCTTTGATTGTGAACATGTGAATAATTTTATGGTAATTACAACAACCATAGAGAAATTGATGGAACACCAAATTTATGTAGGCAAAGGCTTCAAATGAAGTGATGATTTTTTATTGTTGATATTCTAAGAAGAATTGAATATAGAAAAACAAGTTTAGGAGATTGGTGTCTCCAATAGTTTGGTGCCTACATCTTTTTCATTCGTTGCTCATTTATGGAGATTGGTGTCTCTAGCAGGTTGGTGCGCACATATATTGTAGTTGTAGGTTGGTGCCTACATGTATTCTTGAGTTGGTGCTTAGGTGAAAGGATTGGTGTCTCTTTTATGTTGGTTCCTATAAATATTGTAACAAATTAGTGTATGTAGTAGGTTGTTTCCAGTGAATATATTTCAATAAAAAAATTCCATGGTTTTCTCCCATTTTGGTTTCCATGTTAAATCTTTGTGTGTTGTGCATTGTATGTATATATGTGTTTCTTATTGATTTCTTATCGTTAGTAAAGTAATGAATTGATAAGTTCAGTAGAGTAAATTAAAGTTTAAAAAGTACTATACCGATTCACCCCCCCCCCACCCCCCCTCTCAGTATATTTAATTGTTGCAACAACTGGTATTAGAGCAAGTTGCTACAAGAATAGTCAAACCACTAGAAGGTAAATCCCTGCAACCCACATGCATAGACATGAAGGTTTTTCTACAAATAGAGCTCCATTATTCGATGGATTAAATTATTCCTTCTAGAGCACAAGAATAATAAATTATTTTATGTCTCTTGGGTTCAACATTTGGATTCTAGTTAAGGATGGTTACATAGCTCCAACAACTCCACTTGCAGATGAATCTAGGAAGTGGCTTAGTGACAATAATGCTAAATCCATGGATGCAATTATTTGTGGTTTGGAAGATTATGAATTTGTCAAAGTCACGCATTGTGTTTCAACAAAAGATATGTTTATAAAATTATAGAATATATATGAAGGAGATGAAAAGGTAAAAAGGAAAAGTCACAAACCCATAGAGGACAATTTGAGAACCTTAATATGAATGAAGAAGAGAGCATCACATGCTATTTTCTTTTTGTGGAAAATATTGTCAACACTATCGGAGGATTGGGTGAAGATGTTAAAGAAACCATCATTTTGCAAAAAGTGCTTAGGTCACTTTCCTCAAGATTTGATCTCATGATATCTATCATTGAAAAAATAAAGGACCTGGACAATCTAACAATGGATGAGTTACATGGAATCCTCGTTGAATATGAAATGATGATAGAAATGGATAATAAATAAAAACCATCAAGGAAGGAAGAAAACTTCAAGGCATTAAAGAAAAGAAAGACAAAAGAATACAACACAAGTGATAGCTTAGATAGTGAATCAAATGCAGAAGAAGCAAACTTTGTCAAATAACTCAAGAAAAGATTAGGAAAATACAAAGGTAATCTTCACTTTAAATGTTTTAATTGTAGAGAAGTGGGACTCTTTTCTACTAAATGTCCTTATGAAAAAAATAAAAATAGCAATGAAGAAGAATATTCAAGCTTCAAAAAGTACAAGAAGAGAAAGAATGAAAAGAGGAGAAGGTTACACTGACAAAAGAATTATATATATATATATATATATATATATATATATATATATATACCAATGATGAAAACAATTGTTCTGATGATAATGATAGTGAAGCATAGGAGATTATCTTCATGGCCCTAGAAACACAAGCCAATGTCCTATAAAATAGAAACATAGATTTAACAAAAGAAGACAATCATGAAATTTATGTAGAAGTGGATCTTGAAAGAGCGCTCATATGTTCTCTAAATGAAGTAGAGAGACCCGGGAAAAATAAACGGATACAAAAGGAGCAGTTGAAGAAGTAAAGAAAACAAATACTTTGTACAAAACAAATCTCTGATGAAACTGAAAAAATTGTCATCGTCCTAAAAATTCAAGTAGAAGAGGGAAAAAGAACTGAAGAATCTTTGAGAGCTCAACTAAAATAAAAGGAAGATGCTTGAAACAATCTAGAATCTAAAATAGTTTGTCTAAGAAAGTATTTGGAAGAATCAAATACCAACATGAAATTTGAAAAGAGCTCTACAACTATGGATGAAATCCTAAACTATCCAATAACCCCATTTGACAAGACTGGTCTTGACTACAATGAGAAGAAGGAAAATGCTAAAGAAGACTCAACCTCCTCAGAACAGTTGAGGGAAGGAAAGTCCAAGATTTATTCTTGTGTGCTCAAAAATCCTATCAAGGTTGAAGGCAATAAGAGGGAAGAACAGAACGTTCCATAGGAGAGAAATATTCCTCACAAAGACATAATTGAGAATACTTTTCCATCAAGATGGAATCATACAATTAGGTACCAAAATATGTTTTCTCACAATTGTTATTCTTGTAATGGTTTTGGTCATTAAGCTATAGATTGTACAATAAATGCAAAAGGGATTTATATGAGGAACAACAACACAGATTCTTATTTATTCTCAAGGATAAATTAGAACTCATTTCCCCTTTACTAAATTATAACATTATATGTTATAATTGTAACAATTATGGGCATATAGGAAAGTTTTGTAGAATTGTTTTCAGAAATGTAAAGAAAGAAGAAAACCCAAAATCCATGAAAATAAATATGGAACAAAGGGAACAAAAGAAAGAAAAATCCGTGTTCATACAAGTTGCACTAAGTGGACAAAATAATGGAGATAAGTGGTATATTGACACTGGGTGTTCAATTCACATTACAGGGTATAAAACAAAGTTTATCACCTTGAATAAGAATGAAGGAGATGTTATCTTTGCGGACAATGGAACTTCAAAGATAGTTGGAAAATGAACTCTTAGTATTGACAATGGAAAGGCCAAGGTAGACAAGGTTTTGTGTGTTGAGTAATTGAAGCACAATCTTCTCAATGTTAGGAAGATGTGTGATCAAGGAAACATTCTCACTTTTAAATCCCAAGAATGTAATATCATAAACGAAAATTAAGGAAAACTAGTTGCAAGAGAAATCAGAACCCCAAACAATGTGTATATTCTTGATGAGATTAATGGAGAAAAATGCTTCATGTGTGATAGCGCTCAAAATGTCCTTTTAAATTTTTAAGTGCTTTCATCATTTGATGCTAAATTTTCATATTCCTTTGGTCTTTTGCCCATTGTTATAATCCTCAAATCTTCCATTAAGCCTTGATAAAGTTCCCATTGATCATTTTTTCCCAATATTCTTGTGATCCTTGTCCTATGGTTTTGGAAAGGATGTTTGGTCTTTCAATGTTCTTTTGGAAAATACAAGGAAAAGGCCAATTTTAACTTTTATATCAATGGCATGATTTATTGGACCAAGTTTTCAGCATTTTTTCCCAATATTCCTGTGATCCTTGTCCTTTGGTTTTGGAAATGATGTTTGGTCTTTCAAAGTTATTTGGGAAAATACAAGGAAAAGACAATTTTAACTTTTATAGCAATGGCATGATTTATTGGACCAAGTTTTTATAATTTTGAACAAAAAAATTTTATTGGCGTAATGGTCCATTTAAGTTGTCAACACCAAGAGCCAATAGGGTGAAATTTAGGCTCTACCTATTATAGGTCTTCATTAATAGGGTGAAATTTAGGCTCTACCTATTATAGGTCTTCATTATTTTTTATCAAAATTTTGGTGTTCAAAAGAAAACCTTCAAGGCTATTTGTCCCCGAGCTAGAACTTGCACATATAATCATGGGTTAGCACCAACGCATAAGTCACCAAAGCCAAGCGAAAGCACCAAGCCCTTCCTTTTCCACACAACTCATCGATTAAATTAGAAAGCGCTGGCCTATATAACCATGGAACTCTCGGATTTCTCGGTGCATGTGGGATTTTATTCCTAAGTAAAATAAAAAATATAATAAAACCTAGACAAAATCCAGGTGCCCGATTGTAGGTGTCGAAGGAAAATAAGATTGCATGACAGTCTAGTCGCCAATATTTAGTCAAGTGTGGGAAGTGCAGGAAGCAAATCTCATTGGTATGGTCACCGAGGAGCTGTAAAAAACGTAGGGAAATGACGCAATCAATTTTTCAATTCACAGTATTTTCAATAAATACAAAGCTACAAACCAAATACCTGAAGAGAACGTATCCCTTCTTGGTCATCTGCAGATTTTTTATCATTGTCACTGCCCTCAACGTGCTCTTGTGTGTCGATGTCAACGTTCTCTAAGACTTTCAATCCTTCAAAAAATGACGGAGATGTCTTTGATGGCATTCTGCGGGGTTATGCAATTTTTATTGTGTTATTTGTGCTGGTTGCAGAGATTGAATAGTAATGGATTCAGAACCGCTGGTGGTATTGATCAGTGATTGGAAGGGATCGAATTTTAAAGCCTCGCTCAGATGGAAAGTCTCAGAAATTGGTGCACCATTTTCATTGCATTTAAATGCTGAGAACTTGGTTCTGTCAGCAATTCGATTGGTCCATTTGGTGATGGGTTTTTGTTCTGATATTATTGTCTCTGGCCATATGCTAGACCATCATCATCCAACGATCGATTTCTGTCATATTGCGATATTTGTTATGGATGATATTGTTCATAAAAACCTCTCTACAGACCCTGACTGGTATTATTCTTGTCCATCATCTAATGACAATTTGAGTTCAAGTTTTAAGCAGTGCAACACAAGTACTAAAAAAGTGTCTTCCTCACAAAAGTAGCGGTTTGAATAGATTGAAGTTCTGGAAAATCATTAAAAGTAGAAAAGACTAGAATCCCGTGATAGATTCTACAATAGATGGCATGCCTAGCCAAGTTTTGGAAATCTTTTCCTTTGGACAAAGAATCCATTGCAGCGTTCAGAAAATGAGAAGATGTGCCGACAAGTGACAAGGTTTCGGTGAAAATTATAAAATCTGAGATGCTACGTTGATGCCACGAGAATAGTCAAAGGAAAGACTGGAAATTCACAAGAAATAAATTGGATCCAGGAAGCTCTTGATGCGCATATGTGACTTGGCATGATAGTAAAGTCATAGATAAAACGCATGGAAAACATTTTGACAACTGGAGGCAGAGCACCCACATTATCATAATGAAACTACTCAGCATAGAAGGAGAAATCGTAAAATCTTAGGGTTTCTCGTTGTTTTCAAGCTGCCCCGAGTTAGAGAAATCAATCTCTAATTCGAAGGCAACAACAAATCCACCTTTCCAGTTCGATGAATTAAAGAAAATGGCAGTCAAAAATCATTCCAGATTTTGTGGAAGCATACGAAGCGACAAACCAAGCATCTTCAGGGCACTTGGCAATATAATATCAACCTTGGATTTCCAGGTAGCATAGCATCATGAAGCAGGGAAGATCCTAGATTCTTTTGGACATCTTGCAATGAAGGTGGAATATGACAGCTTAACATTTGGTGAAGTTTCTTTCAGCATGTGGCGAGTAGTCAAATATTTATCAGCTCAACAAATTGAGGTAGCCCGAACTCAGTTTCAAATCTTCAAGAATATTGAAGAGTAAAAGACAGGTGGCATGCTTAGCCTGAAGCGGCCTTTCCAGCCTCCAATAAAGTTGCTAAAATAACAGGAAGTTGGTAGCGCTAGCAGTCTTTTGCCTTTACTCTGCGCTACAAACTAGATTGTCTTTAACGCAAAAGGATGTTTGGTCAAATTTGACTTCCTTTTCAGCTCCAAAGGTGATGACTCATGACCCAGCTGTTGAGGACAATTTGAGAAGACATATTATTCATCAAGGAAAGCCTATATGGAAGTAGAAGACTCAGACTTTGATAGGGATTCGTATCCCTTAGATATAGGATCTCAGTCCTATTATTTTGTAAATAGATTAGATTTGTTTTGCCAAGTAGTTTTGAGATCCCACTTTTGGGGATCTCCAACAAATATGTAACAAATATGTAATGGATATTTATCCTTTGAAATGGGGGGTCTTGAAGGTGGAGGGTTCGCCTTTGTCAATTGTAAGCTAATTGTACTAAGATCTTGGTGAGTATATATCCAAATGCATAATTTTCCCTTTAAAATTTTGATCAGATTTCCATTACTTTTCATTTCTTTTCTGTATATGTGGATGAATTGAAAGGTTCATTGTGTCTACATTTTATTTGATGACTGAGAGATGCTATTATTTCATTRCATCAGTGGATTTAGATTCCACATATAGTTTATTGTTGTAAATGACTTTTGGGGATCTCCAACAAATATGTAATGGATATTTATCCTTTGAAATGAGGGGTCTTGAAGGTGGAGGGTTTGCCTTTGTCAATTGTAAGCTAATTGTACTAAGATCTTGGTGAGTATATATCCAAATGCATAATTTTCCCTTTAAAATTTTGATCAGATTTCCATTACTTTTCGTTTATTTTCTGTATATGTGGATGAATTGAAAGGTTCATTGTGTCTACATTTTATTTGATGACTGAGAGATGCTATTATTTCATTGCATCAGTGGATTTAGATTCCACATATAGTTTATTGCTGTAAATGACTTTTGGGGATCTCCAACAAATATGTAATGGATATTTATCCTTTGAAATGGGGGGTCTTGAAGGTGGAGGGTTCGCCTTTGTCAATTGTAAGCTAATTGTACTAAGATCTTGGTGAGTATATATCCAAATGCATAATTTTCCCTTCAAAATTTTGATCAGACTTCCATTACTTTTCATTTCTTTTCTGTATATGTGGATGAATTGAAAGGTTCATTGTGTCTACATTTTATTTGATGACTGAGAGATGCTATTATTTCATTGCATCAGTGGATTTAGATTTTGCATATAGTTTATTGCTGTAAATGACCATTTGTATATGCTTTTAAGTGTATCGAATCTATTGATACAATAATGTTCTATGTTCTATATTTGTTTTAATTCATTTGATTTGTTTAGAGGGGACTTTTCTTGTTGGAATGTGTTCATGATAGTCTTAGGCTAAGTGAGGCTTAACAGTTCATAGATTGATCCACTCTGCAGACTCTTTCATCCAACCAAATATTTTAAGTTACCAAGCTCCTTCCCTTTACAGTCAGGGAAAGACTCTTGGAGTGATAACAAAATGGCATCATTTCCGAGGAACATAAGTGATCTATTTTCCCTGGGAGAACGACAAAAATCCTACTTTTGATGGCAGACAAAGGGAGGACATAGAAATTGACTATAACAATCTTCCTGGCGACTCTACGATTAAAGACTCCACTAGGGAGGATCCAGTTGACAGAAAGATGAAAGGGCATAAGGGAGAATCCAAGTATCAGTTTATGAGCCTTCTTCATGAGTTGTTGTTGTTCTTTATCAACTCATTTTTACTTTTCCCTTCATGTATTAAAATGATCATCTTGTGTTTTGTATATTTGGATGATCTTCAATCTTATTTTATATATCCATCTTTAGAAGAAGAAGATCTGCATACTACTGGTATTGTAGATGTTGATTCAATGTATTCACCTCATCATGTTCATAAATATGATCTTTGTATTCAAATACCTCTTGACTTTGATCAACCATGTAACCTTACAGAGGTCGAAACTGATTAAAAACCTAACCAGATTTCATCACATTTTCCCATTACTGTCGAGCCTTGTCATCATCTTTTTTATTCTCATGATTATCCCACTATATTTCAAACTAAAACCAGAATAAAGATGTTCAAGCCTTTAAGGATGCCATACCTCCTTTATCCTTATCCTCTTGATTTCCTTGAGTATCTTCCTTGGTTTTCTGGAGAGGACCATGTTACAACTGAGAGGCATTTGGGGTCCTTTGAAAATTTTGTTGATCAATTTGAGATTATTGATGATGATGTTATTATGAGGTTGTTCTAAAAAACTTTGTTCATAGATGTTGCAGTATGGTTTAAGAGTTTGAGAGTTGATTCCATTGGCTCTTGGATCGACTTGTCTAATGATTTTTCAAAGCATTGGGGTGAGAACAAATATTTTAATTTATACCTCACTGATTTTTATGCCTTGAGAAGAGAGGAGGAAGAAGATTTGTCTATATTCAACATAATATTTTATAACATTTATGAGAGCGTTCCCTTGGAGTTCTAGCCTACTGAGATCACTGCCATGGTATACTATGTTATGGCACAACATTTAGAGCTTGTCCTTCTCGTGTTAGAAAGAAAGTATTCATCCTTAGCATGTTTATTTGAATATGCCCAAGAAATTGAGGAGAACATTTGTGCTTCAAAGAGAGTTCAAGATCTGGATTACTTTGAAGATTTGCATGCTCATGAACAAGGAAACTATCAGTATGTTTCAGATTTTGAGCAAGAAGACAATGAATATGAAGCAAATCTTGAACAACAACAAGAGTATGAGTATATGTCAGATTGGGAATCATATTCTCCAGTGTTTTCATATGTTTCTATGGACAGGTATGCATGGAAAGTTGATAATCAGTTTTCAAACCATTTTGATTAAGAGGTAACTAATTATTGCATAGGTAATTTCATGCTTCTAGATGATAATGATCAATGTGATTTAAAACCTATTTTATCATCATCTTATGATCATGATTTTGAACAGAGAGTTGTTGTTACTGATGATCAAGTTTTGATCACAAGAGAACTAGAAATTCATCTGTTTACAAGGAGAGAGGAATTCATGGATGATGCATTCATCGATCAGTATGTTCTTGATCTTGGTTTCAAGGATCCGGTTGCAGCCTTGATGGATTTATATGGTTCAGAGTATGTTAAAATTTCATATTTCTTTAAATCATCGTCACTTCCAGGTGAGTCTTGTTTCATGAAGGAGTTTTTATCATTTTTCTTACATTTCAGATATCGTATATTAATCAGTGGTATGGACAAAATATTTTAAGTTTTAAAACTACTTGAATGGTTGTTATGGAAGTTTTTCTTAACTTGACCAAGTTGCAAAAATAAAGCTCACTTCTCGATCATTTGTTTTCCTTCAAGTTTTTCAGCAATAGATGTAGTAGTTAGTTTTCTTGAATAAGTGGCAGGTTTTGAAAGTTTATAGAGAATGGTTGACTGTTGAATCCATAGCCCAATGGAAAGGCCACTAAAACTGTTAGGTTCCTGGAGCCTCGCATAGAGGTATCCATCCTAGTTGGAGCCAAATGTTAGCGCTCAAAATGTCCTTTTAAATTTTTATGTGCCTTCATCATTTCATGCTAAATTTTCATATTCCTTTGGTCTTTTTCCCATTGTTATAATCCTCAAATCTTCCATTGAACCTTGATAAAGTTCTATTGATCATTTTTTCCTAGTATTAATGTGATCCTTGTCCTTTGGTTTTGGAAATGATGTTTGGTATTTAAAAGTTCTTTGGGCAAATACAAGGAAAAGCCAATTTTAATTTTTATATCAATGGCATGATTTATTGGACCAAGTATTTTTTTACAATTTTGAATAAAAAATTTATTGACATAAGGGCCAATTTAAGTTGTCAACACCAAGAGCCAATAGGGTTAAATTTAGGCTCTCGGACCTATTACAGGTCTTAATTATTTTTTATCAAAAATTTGGGGCTCGAAGGCCAAACTCCAAGATCCTAGTCCCTAAGCTAGCACCTCCACATATAATCACGAGTTAGCACCAACACATAAGTAACCAAAGCCAAGTGCAAGTGCCAAAACCATCCTTTTCGACACAACTCATCAATTATACTAAAAAGCAATGATACATATAAGCATGTAATGCTCGTATTTCTTAGTGCATGTGGGATTTGATTCATAAGTAAAATAAAAAATATAATAAAACCTAGACAAAATCCAGGTGCCCGATCGATTGCAGGTGTCGAAGGGAAGTAATATTGAATGAAAGCATAGCTTCCAAGATTCAATTAGGTGTGGGAAGTGCAGGAAGAAAATCTCATTGGTATGGTCGCCGAGGAGCTGTCAAAAATTTGGGGAAATGGTGAAATAAAATTTTCAATTCACAGTATTTTCAATAAATACAGAGTTGCAAACCAAACGCTTGAAGAGAATGGATTCCTTCTTGGTCGTCTACAAATGTTTCATCGTTTTCATTGTCCTCAGTGCGCTCTTGTGTGTTTTTGTCAACGTGCTATGAACCTTTCAATCCTTCAAAAAACAACGAAGATGTCTTTGATGGCATTTTGTGGGGTTATGCAATTTTTATTACATTATTTGTGGTGGTTGCAGATATTAAATAGGAACGAATTCAGAACATCTGGTGGTGTTGAAAAGTGATTGGAAGGGATCGAATGTGAAATCCTCTCTGAAATGGAAATGCTCAGAAATTGGTGCGCCATTGCCATTTCACTTAGATGCTGAGAACTTGGTTCTGTCAGCAATTCGATTGGTCCATTTGGTGATGGGTTTTTGTTCTCCTTTTCTTGTCTTTGACTGGATGCTAGACCATCATCATCCAACGATCGATTGTTGTTGTATTGCGATATTTTTTATGGATGAAATTGTTCATAAAAACCTCTCTACAGACCCTGACTGGTATTATTCTTGTCCATCATCTAATGACAATCTGAGTTCAGGTTTTAAACAGTGAAACACAAGTAGTAGAACAATGTCTTCCTCAAAAAAGAAGTGTTTTGAATATATTGAAGTTCTGGTAAATCATTAAAAGTAGAAAAGACTAGAAGCCCATGATACATTCTACAACAAATGGCATGCCTAGCCAAGTTTTGGAAATATTTTCCTTTGAACAAAGAATCCATTGCAGCGTTCATAAAACGAGAATATGTGCCGACAAGTGACAAGGTTTCAGTGAAAATTATAAAGTCTGAGATGCTACGTTGATGCCAAGAGAATATTCAAAGGAAGGAATGGAAATTTACAAGAAATAAATTGGATCTAGGAAGCTCTTGATGCACATATGTGAATCGGCATGATAGTAAAGTCACAGATAAAACGCCTAGAAAACATTTTGACAACTGGAGGCAGCACACCCACATTATCATAATGAGACTACTCAGCGCACAAGGAGAAATTTTAAATGATTGGGGTTTCTCGTTGTTTTCAAGATGCCCCGAGTTAGCCAAATCAATATCTGATTCGAAGGAATCTACAAATCCACCCTTCAAGTTTGATGAATTAAAGAAAATGGAAATCAAAAATCATTCCATATTTCGTGGAAGCATATGAAGCAACAAACCAAGCATCTTTAGGGAACTTGGAAATAGAAGATCACCTTGGGATTTTCAGGTAGCATATCTTCATGAAGAAGGGAAGATCCCATATTCTTTTGGACAACTTGCAATGAAGGTGGCAGATGAAAACTTAACATTTGGTGAAGTTTCTTTCAGCATGTGACGAGCAGTCAAAGATTTATCATTTCAACAAATTGAGGTAGCCCGAACTCAGTTTCAAATCTTCAAGAATATTGAAGATTAAAAGATAGGTGGCATGCTTATCCTGAAGAAGCCTTTCCAGCTTCAAAGATAGTTTCTCAAATAATTTGGATACATTAGTTTGAATTCAATCTTCGACATGAAGTTGATAGCACTACCATTCTTTTGCCATTACTATGCGCTACAAACTAGTCTGTCTTTAACGCAAAGGAAGTTTTGTAAAATTTGACTTCCTTTTCAGCTTCGAAGGTGATGACTCACGACCCAGCTTTTGAGTAAAATTCTAGAAGACTTATTATTCATCAAGGAAATCCTAGATGGCAGTAGAATACTCAGACTTTTATAGGGATTCTTATCCCTTAGATATAGGTTCTCAGTCCTATTATTTTGTAAACATATTAGATTTGTTTTTTCAAGTATTTTTTAGATCCAAATTTTGGGGATCT
This sequence comes from Picea engelmannii, assembly GCA_009831015.1. Lineage (NCBI taxonomy): Eukaryota > Viridiplantae > Streptophyta > Pinopsida > Pinales > Pinaceae > Picea > Picea engelmannii. The sequence continues at coordinate 184,114 of ML777010.1, read as the reverse complement.
CCAACGAATATGTAATGGCTATTTATCCTTTTAAATGGGGGGGTCTTGGAGGAGGAGGGTTCAATTGTAAGAAAACTGTACTAAGATCTTGCTAAGTATATATCCAAATAAAAAAATTTCCTTCTAGAATTTTGATCAAACTTCCATTACCTTTCATTTCTTTTCTGTATATGTGGATGAATTGCAAGGTTCATTGTGTCTATAATTCATTTGATGACTGATAGATGCCATTCTTTCATTGCATTAGTGGATTTAGATCCCACATATATTTTACTGTTGTAAATTACCATTTGTATATGCTTTTAAGTGTATCAAGTCTGTTGATACAATAATGTTCTATATTCCATATTTGTTTTAATTCATGTTTAGAGAGGAATTTGGTTGTTGGAATGTGTTCATCATAGTCTTAGGCTAAGTGACGCTTAACAGTTCATAGATTGATCCACCCTGCAGATTCTTTCGCCAGGGAAATACTCTTGGAGTGATAACAATGTGGAAGACATATGAAAGTTGGCTATGGAATAAAATAATGGGCCATATGAACTTTGACAACTTGGTAAAAATAAGCACCAATCAAGAAGTAAGAAATATGCCAAAGATCACAAAACACATTATTTATAAGGAGTGTCAGCATGGAAAAAAATCAAGGGTAAGCTTCAGGACAGAGGAATATACAACATCCAAGCCATTGGAACTTGTGCATACAGATCTTTGTGGACCAACAATAACACAAAGTTTTCAAGGAGAAAATTATTTTTATGTTACTTAGTGATTATTATACTAGAATGATTTGGATTTCCTTTCTCATAAATAAATCTGAGGAATTTAAAAATTTTAAATCCTTCAAAGCTTGAGTTGAAAACTAGATTGACCTAAAGATCAAATGTTTAGGATCAGATAATGGAGGTGATTTTACATCCAATGAATTTGAAGAATCCTTTGAAACTCATGGAATACCAAGACATTATTCAGCTACAAGAACTCCTCAAAAAAATGGAGTGGTCGAAAGAAAAAATACACATGTACAAGAGATTTCTAGGACAATGTTGAATGGAGAAGTAATATCAAATGGTTTTTGGAGAGAAGTAATTTACACTATAGTTTACATTATAAATAGAGGGTAAATCAGATTTAACAGTGATAAGACACCCTATGAATTATAGAAAGGAAGACCAACATCTGTCAAACATTTGAGAATATATGGAGACAAGTTTTATATCAAAAGAGATGATGGAGATCTAGGAAATTTTGACTCTAAAGAAGATGAAGGAATTTTCCATGGTTATTGATGAAGAAGCAAAGCCTATAGGTATTACAATTTTGAAAGTATAAATGTCAGAATAGATGAAGCAAGACATCATAATAACAAGTTGCAAACAAAATAAAAGGAGTGTAGTGAAGAAGAAGAAGAAAATGAAGAAGAGGAAGAGGAAACAAAATGAAAAAAATAAACAAACCCCATCAATGTTTTTGCAGAAGAACAATCTAGAAAAGTTAATTCTTGGTGATAATATGTCAAAACATAAACTAGGTCAAAATTGGCAAGCGCTTATGAATAGGTAAATCTCTCTTTGTTATCCAAAATAGAGCCTAAATGTTTTGAAGAGGTTAGTGATGATCAACATTGGGTTAATGATATGGAGGAAGAGTTGAACCAGAGTGAGAAAAATCAAACATGGGAGCTTGTCCAAAGGCCTAAAGATAAGAATCTGATTGGTACAAAGTGGGTATTCATGAATAAGTTAAACGGAGATGGAAAAGGAGTAAGAAATAAAACAATATTGGTTTGTAAAGGGTATGCTCAAGTAGAAGGTATTGAATTTGAAGAAACATTTGGTCTTGTTGAAAGATTAAAAGACATTAGAATTTTTTTTTCCATTTGCAAGCTTGAACAATTTTAAGGTGTATCAGATGAATTTCAAGTCAACATTTCTCAATGGAAATCTAGAACAAGAAGTTTACATTGAAAAATTAGAAGGATCTTTATTATCATAAAATGAATATTATGCTTGTAGAATGAAGAAAGAACATTATGGATTAAAGAAAGATCCCAAAGAACAATATTCAACGCTCGACAAGTAATTAAAACAACATGGTTTCAAAAGAGGAGATGTCGATAGAATTCTTTACATAAAAATAGAAAATGAAGATATGATAATTGTTGTGGATGATATCATCCTTGGAAGTAATGTTGATTGAGTGAGCCAAAATTTTGTAGAAGAAATGAAAAAAAGAATTTTAGATGTCCTTACTTGGTGAAATATCATTTTTTCTTGGGTTGTCAATTACACAATCTAGTAAAGGGATATTTACTTCACAAACCAAGTACATTAAGGAGATTTTGAAGAAGTTTGAAATGGAAGATTGTAAACTTGTCAGCCCACCCATGGTCACTAGTTGTGAATTGAGAAATGAGGAAGAATAAAATGAAGCAAATCAAACTTTGTACATATCAATGATAGACAACATATTATATGTGACAACTTCAAGGAGAGATATTATGCAGGAAATAGCTTTAGTTTGAAGGTTTCAAGCTGCACCAATGGAAACACATGTGCAAGTAGTAAAACAGATCTTTATATATATAAAACAAACTTTGGATTTTGGCTTATGGTATCCCACCGGTAAAAAAGTTTCATTGATATCCTATACATATGAAAATTGGGCAAGCAACGTAGATGATAGAAAGAGCATTAATGGTGGAGCATTCTTTCTTGGAAACAATCTAGTGTCTCTGTTCAACAAGAAGAAATCATCAATTTCTCTATCCACAACAAAACTAAAGTACATTACAGCAGTAGCATGTTGTACACAAGTGATCTGGATGAAACAGACGTTGAAGGACATTGAATTAGAGAATAATCAACCAATATCAATAATGTATGATAATACCAGTGCAATAAATATTTCAAAGAATCTTGTTATGCACTCAAATAAAAATCACATTCCAATCAAATACCATTTCTTAAGAGGGTATCAGAGTAAGTGACAAAAGAAAATATCGGGATGGAATATATTAGTACAAAGGAAAAAATTTCTAATATATTTACAAAACCTCTTCCTAGACACACATTTGAGTATCTTAGATAGAAATGGGGAGTGTTAACTATGTCATCCAACAACAAAAGTGCTTGAAGAGAAGCACAAGTTTAGGGGGAGTTGCAGAAAAAATAAGGTTGATTGTTGCAAATATGGAGAGCAAAGAGTAAAGAGTAAGGGAGAGAAAATCCCTTTATCGTTGATGTCAAAGGGGGAGAGTTATGACAATGTGGGAGAAGCTGCAGACAAGGGTAGTTTAAAAATTGAATAAGGGTTGTCATCAAAGAAAAAGGGGAGTTTGTTGGAAAAAATGTTGTCATTGATGTCAAATAAGGGGGAGACTACTAAGGATAAAGAGAATTAGACCAGATTGATAGAGGAAGATTCCATATTGTGAATCAGACCAAATAGAGGAAGTATAGGGTTTTCAAGGTGTAGGAATTATGTACAGAATTTATACCTATGATTTGTGTAAATGTCGTCGTACTATGATGATATTCTATGTGGACAAACTGGAAAGAAGAATGAGCCAATGAGGATTCCATCTATACCCTATAACAATCATAGATGTATGAAGAGAATGAGACATGGATGTATGGTTCCTTATCAATTTTTGGTTTCATGAAGAAGATGAATCACAACTTGAAGAATGAGAGAAACAATATCTGAAACTGAAAATGTGTTATTACATAGTTTGAATAAGAACGAGCAAGTTATGGAACCCTGCGAAACATGTTATCTTTTAAGTTGTAGGGTCCCCTATATCATATATTGGATGATCAAGTGAGAGTGAAATTTGAAAGTGAAATGTTAAAGTTTCTGGGGGCCCGACAACCTGGTGGTTTAGTGGTTCGATGGTGGGGACATATAATATTAGGTATAACAAATATTTGATGTTGGACCAGAATAATTGCTTGAGACTTTAGTGGGACAATAGCCCAGGTGGCTTTGTGCCATGATGGACCTGTGCCTCAGTGGGTAGTGTATGCTAGAATGAAGTGAATGCGTGATGAAAAATACTCCAAGTGGGGCCGATGGTCCATTGAATTTGGTTGCTAATGACGATGAGAAGCTCCAGGGAGCCCTTGTTATTGATCATCGGATACCAATGACTAATATTGAAGAATCAATATATTGAATATATGATATCAAGTAACTAGAGTGAACGGGTAAAAGCATAGTGTTAAAGTCATGAAGGCCTAATGAGCTAGTGACCCGGTGATCCTAGTGCCCAGTGCCTCGGTATACCGGATCGGAGTATGAGAACGTCGTTTAAAGGAATCGAGAGCTCAGTGGACCAGTGACCTGGTAGTTCCAGTGGTCTAGTTAGTATATCACATATCAGATATCGAAAGATCGGAGGAGCATTGCAGTGTTGAAGTCTTGGGGTTGGATGGGATGGTGACCTAGTGGTATCGATGACCCAGTGATCAGGAAACAAAGTGTAGGTGACGAAACTCGATGCTTTGGGTAATTGTGATTATTCATTGGAAGATCAACAGTTGATATCAAATTAGACTCTCATGGAAGTGTGTGCTCGAAGGAATAATGCTAGTAGCTTAGTGGCCTGATGCCCTAGTGGTCCGATGTAACCAACACCTCGACGTTCGGTTATATTTATGTGGTTTCAGAGGTTACCACCTAATGTTCAATGCTATGGTTAACATTTTGGTAAGGACGATAATGTAGATTGATGATCGATATTCACGTCGAGGATGATCCGACGATTGTTGAGCATTGAGGTTGTGTTGTGTGTTCTAGCGACCAGTGAGCATATCGATGGTCATGAAGTGATCATGGATGCATCTGAAGACTCTTGAGCATTAAGGGTCTATGTTTTGACTAGTGAACAGATTGCGTGTGATGGAACAAAATTGAGACCGATTTCTAAGGATTTTGTAGCCCAATTTAAAGAAGATTTAAGGAAATCAGACCTAACTTTATCAAAACGATTCATGGTATAAGAAATAATCATTGGGTGTACAATCTTGTGTATGTAGCCAAATTTTTTCTTCTCAACCTAGGACTATTCTGATCTATAAACATTGTTCACAATGATCTATATAAATAATGATGCCCTGATCATTTGAGGAAGTGTGGCGGATGTGGAATAAAATATATAAGGTTCTTAGGTCTGAGAATATGAAAGAGAGAGAGAGAGAGAGAGAGAGAGATGTAAACACCCAAGGGTGGCTAGGAGGTGTGAGGTCAAAGAAGGAAGATCTAGAGTCTCACTGATTGTGAACATGTGGAGAATCTAATCGTAATTACAAAAACCACAGAGAAGTTGTTTAAACAACATATTTATGCAGGTGAAGTCTTGAACTGAAGTGATGATTTTGTGTTGTTGATAGTCTAAGAAGAATTGAATCCAAATAGATAAGTTGAGGATATTGGTGTCTCTAGTAGGTTGGTTCTTACACCTTTCTCAGTTGGTGCTAAGTTAAGGAGACTCGTGTCTCCAATAGGTTGGTGCCTGCAAATATTGTAGTTGTAGGTTGGTGCCTACAGGTCTTGTTGATTTGGTGCTCAGGTAAAGGGATTGATGTCTCTTTCAGTTTGGTGCCTGTAAATATTGTAATAGATTGATGCTTGTAGCAGGTTATTGCCTGTGAATATATTTCAATAAAAAAAAATTGTGGTTTTCTCCCATATGTCTGTATATGTTTCTTATTGATTTCTTATAGTTAATAAAGTAACTAATTAGTAAGTTAAATATAGTAAAGAAAAATAAAAATTGTCCTATACTAATTCACCTCCCGTCTCAATATAAGTAAGTGTGACAAGAAAACATGATTGAGAATGAATGTTCCAATTCTTAGTGGATCAGTTTGAGAATGCCCTCCCTCTACAATCCTCTTTTTACGCACCTCCTCCTACCATGTTAGATTGATTTACTCACATTTTTTTACTCCCGCCTCAAATGCCCAAGATTTTCTTACGTCAAACAAAACCAATATTACATCTTAATAATTATTGTTGAATTAATTACAATCATATTTAATGACTAATATCATCCATCACTCCATATAAGTGCCAATAAGTAGAAAATTGTAACAATTTTATTTTTATATTTTTAAATGATGTTATCTATATAAGGCCTTTCATACTTACTTCTTTTTCCCTTACTCAAACAATTAAATCATATTCAGACATTTTTCACAATATTCAGTCATTTTTCATGAGAATATATATATATATATATATATATATATATATATAT
>ML777010.1:137735-177710 GCA_009831015.1 Picea engelmannii | reverse complement strand
TTACTTCTTTTTCCCTTACTCAAACATTTAAATCATACTCAGTCATTTTTCAGTCATTTTTCATGAGAATATATATATATATATATATATATATATATATATATATAGATCAACTTCATTTAATTTCATTAGCATAAATTGAGTTCCGAATTTATGGTTTCGAAACTTAAGGGTGGGAATTTTTTTTTATAAAGATTTATTTTTAGTGTGAATACGATATCTATATTTTATTTTTTTAAATATTTTTAAAGTAATGAATTAAAAGTATATATGCACTCGACTAGTTAACAAAATTCTAATTAACTAAATATTAAAAGGCTTTTAATTATTTAACAATTAATTAATATCAAAATATTTTTTCCATTTGAATTAGCCAATTGAAAAAAAATAACATTTTTGAAGTGGATACAATTGAAACAAAATAATATTTTTGAAGTGGATATCCATGGAAGATGATTATGTTTAAGATAATAGATAACATTTAATGAAAAATACTAGTTTCATGCACAATTTTTCAAGGTATTCTGAGGTATGACTTAAAGGAAATTTATATCAATAAAAATGCCCTACATAGAATTATTTTAGGAAATTATTGTCATTTTGTTACAATTGCCCTATAAAATTTTAAATCAATTCCTTTGTAAAGAGCAATGGAAAATAAAAAAAAATGTAAGTATCACCATGCAAGTTCTAATATTGGTATTGTCATGTTTAACAATATAAATTCTACTCAAAGTATATGTGCTTTCAAATCAGATCTCTAGTCACTTACTTTAAAAAACTTTTTCTAGGCTATGTGGCAAAGAGATCATCCTTGAATTTAATTTTTTCACATAAATCCAATATTTTATTTTTATAACCTTCTTCCTTCATTCAATGATTGATGCACCATGATTCGCAGATAGATATGCATTAACAATTATATGCCTTTCTAGATGTGAAAAGGTTCTATGACTTCAACATTGTACAAACTCTATATGAGACATGAATATGCCATGGTAGACAAAAATGATAGTAAAATCATCTCTATTATAACTCTACAAGAATCCATTGATTATTTTCCCATTTGGGCACGGTTCAATAGTTGAAACCCATGGCATTTTGGGAAATGAAGACTCACATTGTGGTCTTTTATTATCTTCAAAATTTTTAGGATTTGTGGTTTTCTTTGTTGTGGAATTTGAAGTAGATACTTGTTGTGATGACTTGGTGGAAGATGAGGACTTCATGAGTTTTCTTTTATGTGTGGCTATTGTGGTTGAAGTTGATAGTGAAAATTGAGATGTAACAAAATACTCCTACTTAAGAGTAGCCCCTATGGATTTAGGAGGCTCTAATTGACTATAATAAATTAATCAGGAGGAACCAAGAGTTTGATCTCATTTGTTTCTTGTAGGAGAAACACTATGCAAAGGTTTCAAGGAAGAAGACACATTGGATTGACTCTTAGTAACATTGCTAATTTCCCTATGAAAATAAAACGATATCTCGTAATGATAACTTCCAAGTAGAAATAAAAAATATGCATATAGATTCAACTATATCAAGCAAACTGGTAGCCCAAAATACTTCATAAATTATAAATGGTGTCGATTTAGTCGCTAGAAAGGTATGTTACCTCAAAATCATGCCATTGTTTTAGATGCTTAATGAAAACAAACTAAAGTGGATCTCCCAATTTTTAGAATGTGTCAAATTCTACTAAACATCCAAATCCATGTTCATACCAGTGAACAAATCTATGAATAAGATTATAACACCATGCCGAAAGTTCCAAAAAGAAAATAAGAGAAATCCTAAAATTTCCAAAAGTAAAACAAACTTCAATCCTATGAATAAGGCCATTAGATTCAAAGTAGAATGATATAATATCACCTAATTGAGCACTTGTTGCATTATTTTTTCTCTCGAGTAATGTCTCACTACAACCTCAACTATGTCTTCGATCTTGGTATATGCAATAATATGAAAGTATCTTCCAATCTAATACACAAGATAGAAGAACACACTTTAAATGAGACTCCTAAGCAATTCCATACAAACTTTCATTAATTAATTAATTTACTATATGACAAAGATAACTAGACATGCACATTCTCATTAATTCAAATGAATCTAAAATATCAAAAGAATAGTTAGGGAGAAAAGGAAATTTGGTTTCTAGAATCTCTAAGATATTCACCATTTCATGATGATTTAAGCCCATTGTTGTAAAACTTAGAACTTGAAAAATTAGTAGGAATCAACAAGATAGGAAATTAGCAATATTAGGTAAAAATAAAAAAAACTCATAAACATAAAGTTGGACTTGAAAAATTCAACAACTTAGCAACCTAAAAAGTTTCATAACTTTAAAAGAAAATAGAGATTTTTGCAACACTCCTAGAAACTCTTCTCATGTCACTAGTACTATGAGAATTCAATGGAGAATTACAATATAAAATTTCCTAAATTTATAAAACTTATAGCAAGTGGAGAGTTCATATCAATGCATAAAAACAATGTATTCCTATTTTCTTTACCTTCTATGCAAATCATGATGCTAGTGAAAATCAAAGAACAATGAAAGCACAATGACTTCTTCCTTAAATTGAAACATCCATCCAATCTAAAAAGAAAGATAAAAACCAAAATTGTTAAAGAAAAACAATCTTGTAAACAATTGTGTATCTCATACATGCCAACATTCTTTCTGTATAGAACAAGTAGGGCAACTAAGAGGAATACAAGAGATGATGAGCTAGGGGGCATACCACCAAAAAAAATAAAATATTAAACTATATAATAAATTCCATAGTAACCAAAAGTGGCCAATTTGATTATATACTATGGTTGGGCCAATTCTCCTTTACCACCTCTTGGTTGGCAACCTTTTCAAACTTCTTGACATCAATTGATACAAAGATAATACGAACAAGTATTTTTTATGGCAATCAACAATAGATGTCTTGTAGTTGTAAGTATAATAGCAATATAGAAGAAAACACATTGCAATGTGAGATGGTATGATGATTTCAGATTACCACAACAATCTGAAAAATATTGGTCATAACTAAACCATCGTCCTATATTATCTAACGTACATGGTTTTAGAAACCTTCTTCTTTATTATTAATTCACACAAACAAAAGGAATATTTCAATAATGTTAAGATTATGGTAAAAATTGGAACACTATCCCCAAACAAAGAAGCATAATAAAAGCTGCATTTCAATAATGTTAAGAGTATTGTAAAAATTGGAGCACTATCCCCAAACAAAGCATAATAAAAACTACTCATCTAGAATTTTGGCCTCCGCCTCACTCTAGGCTGTTCTCTATTTCCTGCATCTCGACTTGCCTTGTATATAAAAAATGATATTTTCCTTTCACGGATGATCACTACCGTCACATCAATCAATAAAAAAGAATAATATTCTTATAAACAAACCCATAAAAAGAAACATAATTTGAAACCAGAATGCTATCGTGGTGACAACTTGTTCAGGTCAGGAACAAGATCACACTTCTGAAAAGATCAAATACCCTCATCTGTCATTTTGATGAGAACGTGAGGCTTATTCCTACCAGTGAGCAATACAAGAATAGTGCCACGGTGGATTGGTGATTGCTCAGTGCCACGGTGGATTGGTGATATTTTTAGTTAATCATTACTCAAAACCATTTCTCACGTTTTACTACAGTTTTCACAAACTTGCACTAACAGATTTACTCGATCCAATGGAGAAAAGGAGAGCACATATTGCTATAATTGGATACATTCTAGCTCATGACAAACGGTAAAAGCAATATCCCTCTTACATTGGACAGCACAAGGGTCTCCATACTTAAACCAGCGGGCGCAAATTATAAAATATATCAAGTTGAGTGCCTCCAGCCCCGACAAAAGCCAGTAGAAATACTCGAGATGACCTCGGTTCAGATTGTCATGGAGCCAGTCAGGTCTCCCATCGCGGCCGGTCGTATTGTGGATAACGGTGATGGTCACGGCGCTCAAATAATGTCCCAAGCCAGACATGCATGAAGACACCGCTACGGCAGTGCTGCGCATCGTGGGCGGGAATTGATCGTAAAAAAACTCCAAGTGACCGATCGCATAAAACGCTTCTCCCAGACTGGCAATGCAAAACTGGGAACGACGGCCACAACGCAGAGATGGGAACGACGGCCGAGGGCTTGTCCAGAAGACCGTGACTTCGGGCAGTGTTCCGTCTCTTCACTTCGACTAAACCCGCAACTGACATCGATAGAGCAGAAATGGCGAATCCGATCCCCTTTCTCTGAAACGTGGTGATCCCCTTATTATCTCTTGTCATGCGCCTGGACATTGGTAAGACTACTCTCTCGTAGAATGGCAGCCATGAGATGACAACTAGAAGGGAGAACACAGAGAAGGACCCAGCTGGTATTTCAAAGCCAATGGAGCCGAGCCTCCGGTCCATGCCCATGGCCTGCAGGACGGAGAACGTGTGTTGCTGCGTGATTGTGATTTGATACGCGATTCCGCAAGAGAATATGGGCAGTGTTCTAATTATTGATTTCAGTCCCTCGATCTGTTCAACAAAACAGACTCTCCAGGTGCTCACCAGCGAGGAGCCGTCGGGTTCGATGTCGCCTTGGGCGATTATGACTGCGTTGTTCAAGAACCTGGTTGTCACAAGAACTGAAAAAGTCAGGACTCGCGGTCGTCAAAATCAACAATGATCTGGAATAATCAGGCGTCAAAGTTAAGCAAACAATTAGTGTTCATCTACCTGAACTGGTCTGTAATGCCTGGTTTAAAACTGGCTTGCTTGCGATGGTAAAGCTGTGAAGAATCAGTGGGCAGCGATAAATTGCGCTTTCTTATCGAGGCCACGATCACCTGTGCGAAGCCCGTGAGAACGCTTCCCTGCGGAACTTCATGGCGGTAAGTCTGGCGACCGAGAAGGAAGAAGACGGTGGAGATGAGCATGAAAGCAGTACAGAGGCCAAAGCCGAAGCTCCAGCTGAGATTGCTTTGTATATACACGATAACAGTGAATGCCATTATGTGGGCCCTCCAGCGGAGATTGCTTTGTATATACACGATAACAGTGAATAACATTATGTGGGCCCAACAGTCGGAGAAGTAAAACCAATCGAAGAAGCTCTGCACGCGTCTCTCCCCCTTCTCTCCTTGTTGATCGAACTGATCCGCTCCGAAGGCCATGACCGACGGTCTTACCCCAGCGGAACCGACTGCCAAGAATGCGAAAAACCAAAAGAGAACCGCCAACTGCCCTGCTGAGGCGGTCTCACATTTGTTCAACTTTTTTTCCATGGCGCTGCACGAAGACCGCTGTAGGAAATGCGGGTATAGAGCGGTGACGGTCAGGATGGACAGTCCTTGCGGTTGGTTAATCAAGCATATATAAGCGGATGAACGCCGAAAGGCGCGGACAGAAAATGAAACGTATAGACAGTATAGACAGAAAGTGAAATCACATTCATTGATTTGGGAGGACGACTAAGAATATGTCAGCATCTTTAATTGTTAGTCATCAAATTAGAATTTTAAATTAAAAGGTGATTAATTATGCTTTTTGTCAATAGATGTATGCTTTTCTACTTAATAAAAGAATGAAATAAGCTATTTAAAAAAAAAAAATCATAGCCCATTTTAAGAGAAGAAATTCCCTGCAGAACTTCATGGCGGTAAGTGTGGCGACCGAGAAGGAAGAAGACGGTGGAGATGAGCATGAAACAAGTACAGAGGCCAAAGCTGAAGCTCCAGCTGAGATTGCTTTGTATATACACGATAATAGTGAATGCCATTATGTGGGCCCAATAGTCGGAGAAGTAAAACCAATTGAAGAAGCTCTGCACGCGTCTCTCCCCCTTGATCGAACTGATCTGCTCCGAAGGCCATGACCGACGGTCTTACCCCAGCCGACTGCCATGAATGCAAAAAACCAAAAGAGAACCACCAATTGCCCTGCGGAGGCGGTCTCACATTTGTTCAACTTTTTTTCCATGGCGCTGCACGAAGACGGCAGTAGGAAATGCGGGTATAGAGCGGTGACGGTCAGGATGGACATTCCCTGCGGTTGGTTAATCAAGCACATATAAGTTGATGAACGTCGAAAGGCAGACAGAAAATGAAATGCATAGCCAGAAAGTGAAATCCATAATCAGAAAATGAGCTTATACGGCCAGCACAGCCAGCGTGCTAAATCCAAAGTTTAATCATTTAAATCTGGCAATTATATACTGTTATAGTAATTTCTTAATATGATTAGGTAAATGTTAAAAGGTAAACAGGTTAACGGATGCATTCAAAAATACAAGGAAGTTATGAAGAGGAAATCACATTCATTGATTTGGGAGGACGACTAAGAATATGCCAGCATCTTCAATTGTTAGTCATCAAATTAGAATTTTAGATTAAAAGGTGATTAATTGTGCTCATTATCAATAGGTGTGGTAATACAGTAATAAAAAAATAGAGTGAACTATTTAAAAAAAAAAATCCTTATAAATTCTTCCGTTCATAAACTTGGCCATTATAGTTATATCATGATCGAAGTTAGAAAATTACCATCATTGTGACACCCAATTCTGACATTTTATATGGCCTAATTTGTGACACTCAAATAAAGTTCCAAATATTTTTGGCCTGATTTCACTAAAAAATTATCTGAGTAAAAACTCAAAAAAATCAGAACGTTTAGACTACTCGCTTTAATAAATACGTTACTGATTTCAGAAATCGGTAAGATACGTACGAGTAGATATGAGTGACAACCGAAGGCTATCGCTTGAAATCGGCCGAGGTAGGAGTCCGCCACAAAGGCTCCAGGCAGCATTGCAAGGCTCATCGTCCCGGACTATGCATTCAGTATATTCGTTGCTGCCACTTTTTTCATGTTATAATTGGTTGTCAAGTAGACGGCCATGTTTGCTTGCAAACTGCCCACGGCAAGCTTCTCGAACGCTTCGGTGCCTGGAACTCAAGCAAGCCAAATCAGTGATCAGATTTTTAAATTTTATTATGATCCATTTAAATCCGGGTGGACGGACTGATACAGGTCAAGGGTATTTAAGAGTGAAATTTTTGTAGCTACAGGTTATACCTATTATGAAAGGTGTGGTTTTCCATTCTCTTGCTGCTCTGGCCTTTTCACGATATTCATCACTATCGCCTGCAGCGTCTGCCTCGTCTTTGGCCACCCGTTCATCCGAACGGATCATTCACAGCTAAACTATCATACCATTCATTCCGTCGAGGCCGGCCCGGTTCATGGATTTGCAGAGCTTCCCGTCCTCTTGTCTCTCCTCCCATTGCCATGGCTTCGGAAATAAACATATCAGTAACTCAGCGCAAGGCAGAAAACTAAATCGTTCTCCATTTGTAAACATGGACGCCAACGTCTGAAAATCCGGTATATGATCTCCTGAGATTTTCCTTGTGAAATAAACTATTCATTGTAATGTCAAATAGACCAGCGTGAATAGTTAATGTAACAGTCGAATATTTTAAAGATGCACAAAGGGTTTGAGTACTCAAACGTGCATACGTGTGAAACACCCCGTATGTTGGCCGAGCACTCCTTTGAAGCATCCAGATCATAACATAATTAAGTGTGTTTTCATTGCAAATTAACGAGCACTCCTTTGAAGCATCCAGATCATAACATAATTAAGTGTGTTTTCATTGCAAATTAAATATATGCGCTCTCTCCCTTTATACAGTCATTGTTGCAATCTATAATTAAGCATGTAAGCTAGTAAAATAGCACTTGTTTTTTAGCAACTAAGTGTTGATGGTTTGAATCTTAAATTCTGAACTTTCTCTTGCTTTTTAAGCAACTAATTGTTGATAGTGTGAATCTTAAATTCTGAACTTTCTTTTACCTTTAGATTAACGATATTCTCTTTTAAGTACCATGTCCATTAAAGTACCTTGGAGATGTATGGAAAATCTTTGGAGATATTGCACCTTTAAGCATGTCACACAACATGGAAAGCAAAACCACAATATCTTTTGGGAAGGCCCATTCTTCACTCTCACATAGAACACATATCGACATACATAGAACACATATCGACATAGCACACATATAGACATAGCTTCTATATGGGACATTGTCTTTCAAACTGATATGTTTTTTCTAGCACCATTCAACTTCAATATAGGGAAAATATATTTTATGTTTGTGCACTCTCGTTGCAATTTAGAATTTTAGGTTGTAATTGGCAATGCATACTAAGAATTTGGTGTAGTAATAATCACATTAACATTAATAATGGAGTTGTTAAAGTACCATAATGGTCTACATAGTACATTGAAACATAGATGTATTTCAATAACTTCCTTTATTGAATTTTTATTTTTTATTTATTTTTCAATACTAGGGTTATCATCCTTTTTTTAGTAAAATATATCTTTTTAAAAATAAAAATAGAATTAAGGTGTAAAAGAGAATCACTTGTTTTTCAATGGAACCCCTTTATGTAGTTAGGATTTGAGGATGAAAATGTTAAATGGTCACAACTTTATTTATATTTATATGATTGGCTAAATTATAGCACAAATTATGAAATTATGAAATGCCACATATTTTTTTTTATATCTAATGGCATTGGTTTGAGTGAAATCCATGCACTCTTTCACATGAAAAAGCCCTAAAAATGTAGATTTTGAATTCACAATCTCCCCACTTCGTGAACTCCGATTTGATGTTTTCTTTTTTAAAATTGGGTAGTTTTTCAAGAGGAATTAAGATATATGGCTAGTTTCTTCAAATTCTACATAGAAAGTTTCAGAAATCGACATGAATACTATTGTATTTTTTTATCGTAAATAATTTGATAAAAAAAAAAACTCTCATTTTGTGTCAAAAATTTCTCCCACTTCATGCCGAAGAAAGAGATATGATACCACTTGTACTAAAACTTCAAATATATAAGAGAGAATATACCATAAACTTCATAAAGAAACCTTTAAACACCAAAGGTACCAAGACATTCACCATGAGCAAAAAAAATATAGAGAGAAAAGAAACCTTGAAGTAGGGTAACACCATGAAATACTCCTTGTAGATGGAATCAATCCACAAGCCATGTTTTCCATAAGAAAATACAATACAAGACATATCCAGTACAATGATACTCATTTGTACTCTATTTTCTCATGAGTATTCTTAGGTGTCTTATGTCAACCACCCCTTACTATTATATTATTTAATTTTAATTACATAGTGGTCCTATTCCAATAGTATGGAAACATTGCATTCATTATTTCCTTAGGTACCTCCATAGGTATCCTATATTATACCATATTATCCTCCCTAAATACATTACATTTATTGCAAAGTGATGTCGTTGTCAATGTTTAGCTAGTGAAATTTTAACTTTAAGAAAATCTAAATCTCAACATTCACTCCATTGACACTTAAAAAATTGAAAAAAACATAACCTTAATAGTGATGAGAAAGAATTTAAACAGAGGAGGAAGTGATATGAAAATTTTGTATCAAGTTCAAGGGTAATTTGTAACCTCGATGCAATTTAATCGAAGTAGGAAGAATATTAGTCAAACCGATGAACTATTGGTACTTCCATGGAATTACCTTTAAACATTCCACTTTTAACCAAAGTGACTTTCTTCTTTCAATCAATGGACACTATTTTTTTCTTATAAAAAATGTTCCAATAGAGGAAAAATTAATACTTTCAAAAACACATATCGATCTTACTAGTCATCAAGGATCAAAGATCTTTCCAATTGTTTAAGGATTTCTAAGATTGAAAGTGATATTCAAAGAGAATATGATAAAAGAGTTGCTCACTGAAATTTCGAAAATATTTTAAGTTTGGACCGTTTTAAACATGCAAAATCCTCAAAGTAAACCTTGAAGATATGAGGTATGTATCATAGTTCAAACAAGGTCATCCACCATGTCTTTCCTTGCCTTGCCTTATCTTAATTAACTATTCAAACAAAAATCAATAGCATGAACAAAACATTAAGTGCTTGAATACTAAACCAAATGTAGCGAAAAATAAAAATCAAAATTGGACCATAAAAATATATGAAATTTTTTAAAGCTTAATACATGCAGAAGAGTCTTAGACATTCCAAAGGTGTCTTATGAAAATATCACAGATATCAAGATCATAATTTTATTTTTAACAATTTCCATAAATCACATGTTAAGCTCATAATGAGTATGTTGTAATGACTTTGAGCTTATATGTATTGGAAAGTTTCTTTTGATTCAATTGAATAGCAAGGAAATTGATTTCCTAATGGAAAAAAAATATATGTATGAAGACATACATGCCAAATAAGCCAATAATGCCAAATAGTCTAATAAGTCAGGCCATTGATTAACAACCTACAAATCAATGTCATGGAAAGAGTAATAATTAGAGCGTGATTCCATGACATGGAATGGATATGTAAACAAAGTTACTTGCGTGCATTATATCGCCAAGAAACACCACAAAAGTGCCCCAATCAATTTCAGAGTCAACTAGTATTCCGATCATATTTAGTTGTCAATCCTATAGCACTATAGTGTTAGATGTGAGGATTGGTGCCTCATTAATCCCAATGTCGCCTCAAGATGACATATTCCCGATAGTAGTTTAGCACAACTTTCTTTTCACCTTCCCCGCAATCTTTCTCAATACCCTGAGACTCGAGTTGAAGAACTTCATAGGTCATCTCCAACAAAACTTTCGACAACTCTAACATTGTATCACTATAAGTTTCCAAGATTTGGTTGTATCCTTCAATACATTAACTAGCAGCAAGCACATTTAAGTAAAAAGTGGTTGATATACGTCGATAGACGCCATTTTCCATCCTTTTAAATTAATGGCGTCGATCGACTTATATCAACCAACTTTTACTTAAATGTGGTTGTTGCTAGTTGACAGTCAACATGTCATGGGGATGCATAAAAGAGAATTAATATATTAATACATAATTAATGTATTAATTAATTTACAATATTAATATATAAATTAAAGTATTAATGTACAAATTAAAATATTAATGTATTAGTTAATTAGTACATTAATGTAATGTACAAAATAAAGTATGTATACTTTACATTAATAGATTAATGCATATTGTTATGTATTAATTAATACATTAATAAATTATTTATATTACTAAACATTTTTTTTTGGTAAATAAAAGAGGAAAAATATATATTACCTTAAAAACATCAAAATAGTACACGGTCCTTTGCTTGCCACTTGTTTCACCACATCACGGGAAACCAGAACAATTGGCTTACAAAAACACTTGGAAACCATAATTGTAATTTAAGAGTTCAAGGTGAATAATGTCATGTTGCATACATAAGATGTGTCTGGTGTCATGCACCAGAGAATCTATCTACCATGGTTGTTGCCATACATAAAAAAAATTAACAAAACTGAAAAAAGTTGAAGCTCGTTCTTGATATGGAAAAAGAGAGAGAAGTTAGAAATTTGGCAAACCCGAGCGTCCATCAATGTTGTAGGTGAAGGAAAACCTTTGTCCGCAGGTCAGACAACGATCTTTCTCCGACACATGTGACAAGGTGTCGAACAGGAGGTCCATGTGTCAATTCAGAATCCTTAGATTATGAGTTTGGTCCTTCAGGCTTTGCTGCATATCAAATATCAACTAAAGGTGGTCATCCGAAAAGTGATGAGGATTGGGCAAAGGATGCTCAATTTTCCAATCTGTGTCCGCAAGAGGATTTGTATCCATATCAAAATTCATCCGTGGAATTTCTTCTATGTCTAGCCCAGGGGTTGTGTTCCTAGCTATCCACTGTGTCAATGAGTTGCGTGGAATTTCTTCCTCCACCATGCAACTTCCTTGCTCAAGAGGTCAGGCTTGAGGCATGGGGATGATTTTAGGCTTAGGTGGGGCTTCCAAAGGCTGCAACTCAAGAGGAGGAATTTCTTCATCCACCGAGCAACCTCGAGAATAATGCATGGTATCATAAAGGGGCGGAGGCGAGTGTTGGGCGTGAGGGGAGGGAAGAGGAATCTGAGTCCAATTTTGTTCCCTTCTGGGGGAGCTGGCGGTCGGAGGGGAAGGTTGTGAGGGGTCAGGGTGACTGCACCGCACGATAAATATGTAGTACAATGGCCCTCTTTTGGGTTTTCCATGGTCTCTTGGCATGGTGGATGAATTGCAGTAGAAATTGGGGCAATGAGGTGAAAACTAGGCTAGAGGAGCAACACTTGTGAAATGGAGGCTGAGTGAGGTGGCCAACACAGATAAGGAGGCTACAGGAGAGTGTCAACAGTAGGAAGACGTGGAAAACAGACAGAACCAAATAGCTAATTGAATATGGAGAATGGCAGAATGCCTAGGGGATCTTACATTCATAGAGGCCAATGAAATGATAGTGGGGGGCGCCATGAAAGTCGAATTGAGACCAACCCAAGGTTGAGTACCTACTTCAGTACTCCAGAGCTAGATCTCATGAGGAGCCATTAACGTCCCAAAGGCGAAAAAATGCACTACCATAATTGTTGTGCAAGAGTCCGTCATACAAAAGGTTTGGAGGATTGGATGATGGAAGGGAGCAATAAAACCCTTGGCTACATGTGCACCAACAGTTTCCAGCTAGCCAGTTGTCACCCCATCTGGGGTTTATATGACTAAACATTAATAAAGTATTAATACATTAATAAAATAATACATTAACAAAGTAGTAATACATGTTATTAAAGTATTATTACATTAAAAATACATTATTATATTAATGTAATGTATAGATAAAAGTATTCATTAAATTTTTAATACACTACTAATACATTAAATACATTAACAAATACATTTAATACATTAATTGCCTTAATAAATATATTACTAAAGTATTCATACATTAAGAGACTAATAAAGTAATACATTTATAAAGTTGTAATACACTAACCATAATAAAGTAATATATTAATAAAGTTGTAATACATTAACTATAATGTATTTAGTAATACATTATTAATGTATTAATACATTAATGATGTAATCTATTAATTGATTGATTAATACATTAATAATGTAATGTATTAATTAATTAATTAATAGAATAATAATGTAATGTATTACTTAATTAATTAATACATTAATACATTGCTAAAGTATTAATACACTAATCAAGTAATAGATTAATAATACATTATTATCGTATTAATACATCAATACATTAATTGAAAATGACCATGGTTCAGTATGGTTGACCATGACCATGGTTTCTTATGGCTACCCATGAACATGGTTAACTTTAGTAGACCTTGGTTGACCATGGCCAAAGTTGAATGTGGTTGATTATGGTTGACAATGATTATCCATGTTTCACAGTTGTTGTGCATAGATGAGCATGTTTGACCATGATCTTGGTTGTCCATGACTATGGATGACATCAATACATTAATGTATATTTTAATATACTAATTAATTAATACAATACTACATTATTAATTAATACATTACGAAAGTATTAGTACTTTAAAACATTAATAAAGTAATAAT
Organism: Picea engelmannii; assembly: GCA_009831015.1. Classification (NCBI taxonomy): domain Eukaryota; kingdom Viridiplantae; phylum Streptophyta; class Pinopsida; order Pinales; family Pinaceae; genus Picea; species Picea engelmannii. The sequence continues at coordinate 164,200 of ML777010.1, read as the reverse complement.
ACAATAATACAATAATACTACACTATTAGAGTATTAATACATCAATAATGCATTATTACATTAGTGTATGATGTAAATTATTAATTAACTCATACATTAATAATGTATCGTATTAATTAATTATACATTGCTAAAGTATTAATAAACTAATAAACTAATACATAAATAATACATTGATAAATACATTATTAAAATATTAATACATTAATTGACAATGAAGTTGGTTGATTATGGTTGATCATGACCATGGTTTCTTATGGTTGATCATCACTAAGGTTTCCCATAACAATGACCATGACCATGGTTAACTTTTGGTAGAACTTGGTTGACTTTGGGAAGGAAAGGTTGACTATGGTTGAATATGACCTTTCTTGACCATGACCATGGATAACTATGGTTGAGCATGACAATGGTTAATTGTGGTTAACCTTGGATTACCATGATAATGGTTAAATGTGGTTGACCATAACCATGGTTAACTTTAGTAGACCTTCACTATGGTTGACCTTGGTTGACCATGACCATGGTTGACTGTAGTTGACCATGATTGATAATGGTTAACCATGTTGGACAGTTGTTTTCCATAGATGACCATGGTTGATCATGACTAAAGATGGCATTCACCATGTTTTAACATAATTGTTGCAGGAGCATCATAAGCAAGCCAACAAAGCAAACACGAATGCGAAGGACAACTAGAAATGCACCAGTGCACGCTTTGAGAACATTTTGAATTTAAACAAAGGAACATTAATGTAATGTATGAAAAGATGTATTTGCATTTATGTTTAGGAGATTGTAAACAGATCTTGAGCGTTGCTCTCATCTGTCGGACATGGAGCCATTTAATTATAATGAGTGTAAAGTGGATAGATTTTAATTCTGATTAGATAGCTAGAGTTGTAGGAGGGAAAAATCTAGAAATCTCCCTCGCATGTATTGTATTGTATCAATTATTCTCATAGTGATTGAAGGTTGTAGAGCAAGAGAATAGGAGAGGAGAAGAACATAAACTGTAGAAATCATATAAGCATATAGTTGTTTCTATTGAACCCATGTACAAATGCACTTGGATTAATATAAGGAAGATATGATCCAATTTCATGGTGTTTTTATGCATTTCGTTTACATATTTGAATGGTATGTTTACAGTTTGCTTATGTTCTCTGTTATGCATGTGTTTCAATGTTATGTGTGTCTATGCTCATGATTTCATGATTTAATGTATGAAGTCTGTGAGAAGAGAAGTATAAGTTTCAATTGTTTCTCTTCCTGAGAAATCCTGCAAGGAGTGTAGTGATAGTCCGCAAGGAGTGCGTTGACGAAGTTCTGAGTTTTATCTCAGAAAAACTCAAGAGGGTTACCGTTGTTCTTATACCAAAAGGAGTGTAAATGTAGCACAAGAGCCATGCAAAGTGTGCGCAGGCTAGAGAGAGTCTTAGACTTTACCAACCAAGGAGGAAGGATGAAGAACTATTCTTGCAGAGGAGTGTACAAAGTTGGAGGTGGTGGACAACCAGAGGTTATTGTGAATGCCGCAAGGATTCAGCACAAGAATCATTTTTACGCCTTGAATCCATAACAAAGGTAAAGCTTAGGTAGGATAGAGAATTGAGAGAATTCAAAGGAGGAACGAGGTCTGAAATTACTTCACATAAGTTTATTCAGAAGAAGATGCCAAGGTAATTGGGCAGAAGTCTTTGAGAAGTCTGAACGAACGATCGAAATTATCAGAGGGAGAATCACCGAAGTTCCGTGGGTCATTCGATATTGCAAACCAATGGGGAGATTAAGGTTGAGTGTCTTTTAGCACTTGTAAGATCAGGAGGGATAGTGGTCGTTGGATCTAGATCAACGGGGGTCATTAATCTCGTTCTTGAATTCATCGTTTCAGAATTCGGGGTATGGAGGATGTTGTGACTCAGAGTCGAGAGTTGCAAACTCTCGATTCACGAAGTCCCGATAAAATCAGGACCATCAAATCCCAGGGAGCTCACAGTCGTTGATCATGATGAGGATTCATCATGATTTCAGCTATCGGTGGAGGGTGTTACTGCATTTCAAATCGCCAATACACGAAATTACGAAGTGTTGAAATATTTGGGCCCCAGGTTTTAGTCGAAGGTCACACCAAGTAAAGTCAAGGGAGGTGTCAAAGGACCCGTTATCCTTTTTGGGTTTCATGGATTGAAGGAGTCAAAAGGACTCATATTAGGGGTCACGAAGTCGCGAAAGCCGATATACCTTTTCGGGTGAAGACTGTGGTCATGTCAGTTGGTCACGTGGATGAGAGTTGGCGCTTAGTGCTTATTTGCACAGGCATAGCTCCTAAGAAGGAACTGTGGATAAACACTTATGTGTTGAAGATTCCTGTGGGGAATCAAAGAGTCAATTAGACTCAAATGGGATATTAAGAACGATCGTCAGACCGAGAGGTTGTGCAGAACCTGTTGAGGTAGGGTTGCTGCGTCAGGAGGTATCAGAGCCTACAATATTTGTTTTCTGTAAGCAAGGGAGACAGAAGGAAAGTTGTGATTTAAATTCTGCGTGGAACAAATTGAAACAATGTAGCCTAGAAGATGTCAATATAGACCAATGCTCGATCCAGCTATGGAAAGGGAAATGAGAGAACTCTGTGCTCGATTAGATGCTATGGAGACAACACAGAGACAGATAGTTGATGTTAGAGATGTCAGTGAGGCTGAAAGTGAAAATGAGGCTAGATCTGAAGAAGAAGAAGTTGTAGCCGAAGATGCTGCAGAAGAATGTTTATTCAGAGTTATTGAAAGAATAGGTGCTAGGGAAAAGATGGACATTCCGATGTACGAAGTCAACTTAGACGTTGAGGAGCTGCTAGAATGGTTTAGAGCTCTAGATAAATACTTCAACTATGAAGATATCGAAGAGCATAAGAAAGTTAAACATGTTGTCACTAGGCTTAAAGGGCATATAGCACTGTGGCGGGATGAACTACAAGCTTACAGGCGTTTTAAAGGAAAACAAAGAATTAAAAGCTGGGATAGAATGGTTGCAAAGATGAAAGCCAATTTTATACCCAGAGACTACCAGATTAATCTATTTCAAAGAATGCAGAATTTGAGACAGAAGGGGATGACAGTGAAAGAATACACCGAAGAATTTTATCGACTTAACATCAGAGCTTGTCATCATGAGAGTGATGATGAAAAGGTCGTCAGATACATGAATGTTCTAAGATATGACATTCAGGATGATATAAGCATGGTAAAAATCAGAAATGTGGAAGATGCTTATCAGATTTCTCTTAAGGCTGAAGAGAAATTGTCCCAAAAGAAAATTCAAAGAGGAAGAGGTAGAAGTCAGAGAAGAGGCAAAGCAATTACCCAAGACAGAGTGCAAAAGCCAAAGAATGAGGAGAAGAAACCTCATACTCACCCTGAGAGAGGAGGAAGTTCACAGGAAAGACAATATGCTGATGGAAACACTTTTCCTTGAGCCAGAGGAAGAGGAAGAGGCAGAGGTGGTGAGATAAAGTGTTTTGTCTGTGGAATGATCAGACAGAAATCTTATGAATGTATTGACAGAAAAAGAGACGGGGGAGGCGAAGCTCACGTTTCATAAGCGCAAAGGAAAAATGTTGAGGCAGAAGATGCAGAAGGCGAAAGATCCTTAATGATGAGGAAATTTCTCTTAAAGCCAGAGAAAGAGATAGAGAATCTGGTCCAAAGAAACAGTTTGTTTATAACTTCTTGCAAGACCAAGGATAGGGTATGCAAGTTAATAGTGGATAGTGGAAGTACATATAACCTAGTATCCACATAAATGGTGGAGAAGATGAAATTGGAGACAATTGCACATCCAAGCCCATACAAGGTTTTGTGGTTGAAAAAAGGACATCAGGTAGCAAACACTAAACAATGTTTGGTTGAATTTAATATAGGGGGTTACAGAGATGAAATATTATGTGATATAATACACATGGATATTTGTCATCTTTTTTTGGGTAGACCATGGCAATATGACAAAAATGTTCTTCATGATGGGAGAAAGAACACATATACCTTAGAGAAGAATGGTAGGATGCATATGTTGTTTCCAATTGAAGACAATAAGGTGAAAAAAGAAACGATCAATACTATACTTCTCATGAGTGGGAAGGATATTCTTGACGAAGTCAAGAAAGAAGAGGGCATGTAGTTTTCTATGGTGAGAAAACCCAGAATCATTTTGACAAGTACTTCGATAGACGATCTACCAGAGGAAATTCAGGAACTACTGGAGAGTTTCGTTGATATATTGGTGGATGATTTACCTTGTTAATTTCCGCCCATCAGGAGTATAAGCCATCACATTGAACTTATACGAGGATAAATTTTACCAAACAAAGTAGCGTATAGATTGATGTTGTGGGAGAATGAAGAGGTTAAGAAGCAAGTCTAGGATTTGGTGGACAAGGGATTGGTTAGAGAAATCTTGAGTCCATGCATTATACCAATAATGCTAAGTCCAAAAAAGGATGGTGGATGGATAATGTGTACCGACTCAAGGGCTATAAACAAAATCACCATCAAGTATAGATTTCCTCTACCCAGGATGGATGACTTGATGGATTGCTTGAGTGGGGTAAAGTTTTTTTCAAAAAATGATTTGAAAAGCGGATATCATCAGATTCGAATGAGAGAAGGTGATGAATGGAAGACAAAATTCAAAACGAATGAAGGAATGTATGAATGGATTTTCATGCCATTTGGTTTGATGAATGCGCCAAGTAATTTCATGAGATTAATGAACGAAGTCTTGAAAGATTTCATTGGTAAGTTTGTAATTGTGTATCTTGATGATATACTAATATTCAATAAGACTGAGGAGGAACACTTGAGACATTTAACTCTAGTAATGAGGAGACTACAACAAGAGGAGTTGTTGATAAATTTGAAGAAGTCATCTTTCATGAGGAAAGAACTCATTTATTTGGGGTTTGTGATCTCTTCGAACAAGTTGAAGATGGATCTTGAGAAGGTAAAAACAATCAGGGATTGGTCGTCACCAAAGAACATCTTTGAAGTTAGAAGCTTCCATGGATTGGCTAGTTTTTAACAAAAGTTCATCAGAAATTTTAGTGGAATTTCTGCACCAATGATGGACACAGTCAAGAAAAGACACAAATCTTTTCACTGGATAGAGGAAGAAGAGAGAAGTTTTAAGTTGTTGAAAGAGAAAATAACTGGACAACCAGTTTTGGCTATGCCAGATTTTAGTAAGACATTCCAAGTCAAATGTGACACAAGTGGATTTGTGATTGGAGCAGTCTTGAGTCAAGACAATAGAACGATTGCATACTTCAGTGAGAAGCTAAACGATGCAAGGAAAAATTATTCCACGTATGATAAATAATTTTATACAATCATACAGGCGTTGAAGAAATGGAGGCATTACTTGGTTCCGAAAGAGTTTGTCTTGTATAGTGACAACCATGCTTTACAATTCCTAACTCGACAGGAGAAACTGAGCTAGAAACATGAAAAATGGGTTGAATTTATGTAGAACTTTACTTTTGTTATAAATCATATTTCTGGAATTGCTAACAAGGTTGTTGATGCATAGAGGAGGAAATGTTTGATTCTGCAGAAGTTTCATGTGAAGACCTTAGGTTTTGATAGCCTTAAGGATATGTATAGAGATGATTCAGATTTTAAAGATTCCTATGAATCATGCGAGAATACATTTCTCAGAGATAGAATCCAATGGATCTAGTATTTGATTCAGGATGGACTGTTATTCAAGGGAAATTAGTTGTGTATTCTGAAGAGTTTTATGAGAGAGAATATTCTAAAGGAAAAACATAGTGGGGGATTGGCTGGACATTTCAGCCATGACAAAACATTCATGAAACTCAACAACTTATGTTATTGGCCGGGAATGAGGGCAGATGTCAAGAACTTTGTCAACAAGTGTAGAATTTGTCAGCACACAAAGGGGAGAAGACAGAATATAGGATTGTATCAACCATTGCCAGTACCAGAGAGGTCATGGGATGCGGTAAGCATGGATTTTTTGTTAGGACTGCCAAGGACACAGAGGGGTTGTGACTCCATATTTGTGGTAGTTGACGATTTTCAAAAATGGCACATTTCATTCCATGTCAAAAAATCAGTGATGCAACTCACATTGCAAACTTGGTTTTCAAAGAAGTTGTTAGACTTCACAACTTACCTAGGAGTATTGTTTCGGATAGGGATACCAAATTTGTTGGTCAGTTTTGGAGGACACTATGGAAGAAGATGGGGGCAGATGTATCTTTTAGCTTAGCATATCACCCTCAGACGAATGGACAAAATGAGGTAGTAAATTGAAGCTTGGGAGATTTGTTAAGGAGTTTAGTAGTAGAACATCACAGTCAGTGGGATCAGATTCTACCACAAGCGAAATTTTTGTATAACGATTCATCTAACAGGAGTACAGGACAAAGCACATTCTAGATAATGTATGGAATGAAACTAAGAGGATTATCTGAGTTGAGGGACTTAGATCAAAGTGAATTCAGAAGTGTTGGAGTAGAAGACTTTGCAACAAAAATGCAAGAGGTCCAAAAAAAAATCAGAGAGCGGTTAAAGAATTCCAGCCAGGAATACAAGCGCAGGGAAGATCAACATAGAAGAGAACTTCAGTTCGAAGTGGGAGATTTAGTTCTAGAGCATCTGAGGAAAGAAAGGTTGGCAAGGGGAACGTATAATAAGCTGAAGATGAATAAGATAGGACCGTGTAAGATTTTGAGGAAATTTGAGGCCAATGATTATGAAATAGAATTGCCAGATGGGGTAGGAATATCACCCTTATTCAAGATAGTAGATCTGTATCCTTACAGAGCACATGAAGTGGGAGAAGAGAGCCAGGAATAAGTTCAATGGGTTAAACAAATGCCTCTAGCTGAAACGACACAGATGGAAAGGATCATTGATCATAGAATTAGCAAGAAGACTAGAAGGAAGAAATATTTTGAATACTTGGTGAAATGGAAGGGACACCCGATTTAAGATGCAAGTTGGGAAAGTAAAGTGGAGATCCAAAAACTTGGACAGACAGTGCAGGAGCTCATGAATTTTCCAGCCAAGGGAGTATGATGCAGGAGCATCATAAGAGAGCCAACAAAGCAAACACGAATGCGAAGGACAGTTGGAAATGCACCAACACACGTTTTGAGAACATTTTGAATTTAAACAAAGGAACATTAATGTAATGTATGAAAAGATGTATTTTCATTTATGTTTTGGAGATTATAAACAGATCTTGAGCGTTTCTCTCATTTGTCGAATATGGAGGCATTTAATTATAATGAATGTAAAGTAGATACATTTTAATTCTGATTAGATAGCTAGAGCTATAGGAGGGAAAAATCTAGAAAGCTCCCTGGCATGTATTGTATTGTATCAATTATTCTCATAGTGATTAAAGGTTGTAGAGCAAGACAATAGGAGAGCGGAAAAACATATACTGTAGAAATCCTATAAGCAAATAGTTTTTTCTATTGAACCCATGTACATATGCACTTGGATTAATATAAGAAATCTTTGATCAAATTTCATGGTGTTTTTATGCATTTCGTTTACATCTTTGAATGGTATGTTTACATTTTTCTTTTGTTCTCTGTTATGCATGTGTTTCAATTCTATGTGTGTCTATTCTCGTGATTTCATGATTTAATGTATGAAGTCTGTGAGAAGATAAGTATAATTTTCAATTGTTTCTCTTCCTGAGAAATTCTGCAAGGAGTGCAGTGAGAGTCCGCAAGGAGTGCGTTGACAAAGTTCTAAGTTTTATCTTAGAAAATCTCAGGAGGGTTACCATTGTTCTTATATTAGAAAGAGTGCAAGTTTAGAAAAAGAGTCATGCAAAGTGTGTGCAGGCTAGAGAGAGTCTTAGACTTTACCAACCAAGGAGGAAGGTTGAAAAATTGTTTTTGCAGAGGAGTGTATAGAGTTGGAGGTGGTGGACAACCAAAGGTTATTGTGAATGCCGCAATGAGTGCGCACAAGAATCATTTTGATGTCTTGAATCCATAACAAAGGTCAAGCTTAGGAAGGATAGAGAATTGAGAGAATTCAAAGGAGGAACGAGGTCTGAAATTACTTCGCAGAAGTTTATTCAGAAGAAGAAGATGCCAAGCTAATTGGGGAGAAGTCTTTGAGAAGTCCGAACGAATGTTCGAAATTCTCAAAGGGAGAATCACCGAAGTTCTGTCGGTCATTGGATATTGCAGACCAACGAGGAGATTAAGGCTAAGTGTCTTTCAACACTCGTAAGCTTAGGAGGGATAGTGGTCATTGGATCTAGATCAACGAGGGTTGTAGATCTCGTGCTTGAATTTGTCGTTTCAGAATTCAGAGCGTGGAGGACGTTGTGACTCGAAGTCGAGAGTTGCGAAGTCTCGATTCATGAAGTCTCGATAGAATCAAGAACGTCAGATCATAGGGAGCTCAGAGACATTGATCGTAATGAGGATTCATCACGATTTCAGCTATCGGTGGAGGGTGTTACTGCATTTCAAATCGCCGATATGCAAAATTCTAAAGTGCTGAAATATTTGGGCCCCGGGTTTTAGACACAGGTCCCATCAAGTAAAGTGAAGGGAGGAGTCAAAGGAATCGTTATCCTTTCAGGGTTTTGGGGATTGAAGGAGTCATAGGGACTCATACTAGGGGTCACGAAGTCGTGAAACCTGATATACCTTTTCGGGTGAAGAGTTTTCTCACGTCAGTTGGTCACATGGATGAGAGTTGGCGCTTAGTGCTTATTCGCACAGGTGTAGCTCCTAAGAAGGACCTGTGGATAAACACTTATGTGTTGAAGATTCATGTGGAGAATCAAAGAGTCAATCAGACTCAAAGGGGAGATTAAGAACGATCCTTAGACCGGGAGGTCGTGCAGAACCTACGGAGGTAGGGGTGTTGCGTCAATAACTATGACTAAGGTTGACCATTACCTTAACTATCATTGACTGTTGTTGACCATGATCAAGATTATGGTTTAATATAGTTTAAATTTCCCATAGTTAACTATGGTTTTATATGTTTGACTATGGCTAACCATGGTTGAGATTGACGTGGACCAAAGTTTAGTATGGTTGGTCATGATTGACTATGGTTGACCATAATTGACTATGGGTGACCATGCCCATGGCTAAACTTTGTAGACCATGTGGATATTATTATGCTCGACCATGTTGATTTTGTTTACCCATGATTTACTATGGAACTATTGAATTCTAATGTTGATCAGGTTTTGTTGGTCAAATTGCGACACCAAGTTTTGTTCATCACATGGCATCGTAAGGTTCTAGTCATAACATTACGATGTAGGGGTTTTTCTTGTCACATTATGGCATTGGAATAAGTTTGTCACATTCTCACTGTGGGTTATTTTTGTCACATTATGACATTGGGAAATGGTCATCTCATTGCAATGTTGGGATATGTTTGTCACATTTTAATATTGGGTTGCATACATCACATTACAACAAAGGGTTATATTCGACACAATGCGACATTTGGAAATGTTTTTCACATTATGATGTCAGTTTTGTGTCGCATTACGACATTGAGGCTATGTTCATCACATAGAGACGACGAGGCTATGTTTATCACATAGGGAGGAAGGTGATATGTTCATCACATTGCGATGACATGACTATGTTCATCGCATTGCAACATTACTATGTTTGTCAGAAACGTGACACTACTTTGTTCAACACATTGTGACAATATGGTTATGTTCATCACATTGCAATGATTGGGATTTGTTCATTACATTGCAATGACAAGGCTATGTTTGTCACATTGCAATGTTACTCTGACTGACAAATTATGATGCTACTATGTTCCTCATATTGCATCATTACTGTGTTCTCATGTTGAAACATGTGAGTAAACTACACAATTTGGCGATGAGGTTATGTTTATCACATTGCAACGATGAGGCTATGTTCTTCACATTGCAAAAATATCAGTATGCTCATCACATTAGAACAACGGGGCTATGTTTGCTACATTGCGACAATAGGGTTGTGTTTGTCACATTGTGACGTTACTATGTTGGTCAAAATGTGGCGCTACTATGTTTGTCACGTTGGTACAATAATCATTAGAAGAAATTATTTTTGTGATTTCTACTTCTTCTTTTTTGGAATGTCACCCACATTTCATGTGCCATGCGTTCACGCCTATGCCAACTTCAATTTTTTTGGTAGCATTCATGCCTGCGTCGACTTCAATTTTCTACTTTGGGCATTGGTTTGCAAATCGTTCTGCATATTAACATGCCTTTTATCAATTGTTTACAAACAATGAAATTCCACACAATCAAACTTTAGCATTACACATTATAGGTTAATTTAAAATATTATAATACAAATAAACCAATCCAATCCCAGTTCAAACCTCCAAAGCCTTATTCATTTCAATAATAAATTTGCATTCAATTTTAATTTGACTTTTCTCTATACATTTAAAATTTATGTCAAACTTACACATGACCCAAAAATAAATTGATACTCTCTATTAATATATATATGTGAAGTAAATAATGAACTAGTGAATTTTTTTAGAGTGCTTTGTAGTTTCTAAATGGAAGAGCATCTCTAAATTACCAAATTTTAATGCTCATCTATTTGTTTTAAATTACTATATTTTAATTTTCATCTATGTTTTTTAAATAAAAAAAAATGAAGATGAAAAACAAAATCAATAAAGATTAAATTGAAACTCAAAATATTGCTCTTTTTTATAAAAGTTGGTGCGTCATTCAGATAAAATAAGGACACGAAAAATTATATTTTGACATTGATTATTCAAACCCAACATCAAAACATTTATTTTCATTGCATGTATTCAAATCTAGATTGAATCCATATGTTGTAGAATGATAGGCATAATATACTATGGGCATAACTATGAAAGATTTTAGATTAAGATAAAAAAAATTAAAAATATTTAGAATTAGATTAAAATAAAACATTTAGATTTGGTCTAAAGATTTAATCTTTTTCATATTAACATTAAAATTAAGTTTTAGATTAGGCTAAAAAAAATTAATGATTTAAAAGAATTAAATTTAGATTAAAGTGGGTGCATTGTTTCACTATATATAGAAGCTTCGAGATTGATTATTGAGACGCACGATTGAAACATTTATTTTCTTTGCATGTATTCAAACAAAATTATATCAATATGTTGTAGAAGGATAGACATAAACAACTATAAAAGATTTATATTTATATTAAATAAAGATTTGGATTTGCCTAAAATAAATATTGAGATTTTTTCCAAAATTAAATTTGGATTAAAATAAAGGATTTCATAGAGAAACCAAACCATTCATACACACAAAGATTTAGGTTTAAATGAAAATAAAGATTTAGATTTCCCACAGATATTAACATAAAGATTTATAAATTTTAGATTAAAATAAAAAACTTAGATTTATAAATTAATTCCCAACTCAAATTTTTAAAAACCTAAAATCTAAATTTCGGAAAATAAATCCAAATTCTTAAAAAGGTTATTGTACCATATTACTTTCCATAAGAGCATATTACTTTCCATAAGAGGTTGAAGAAAAAAAATAAACCTAGTTTAAAGATTTAGATTTCCCCAATATGTTAAAATAAAAATTTTAAAAATTAAAATAAAAATTTTAAAATTTATATTAAAATAAAATACTTAGATTTTTTACTCATAGCGAAACCAAACCACTAGATAGAAGGGTTCTCCATGGAGGTATATGATTCATGTTTCTCTAGAAACGCACATAGATTATGCCTGCAAATGAAAATCTAATTAATGAATTAGATTAATAAATTTACAATTCAAATTCTTAAAAAATTAAAATCTAAATTTCAAAAAATTAATTTAATTTTTTAAAAACCTAAAATTTAAATTTCAAAAAATTATTGTACCATATTACTTTCCATAAGAGATTGAAGAAACAAATAAGAGTTAGTATCTATAGTGAGTGGCAATTAGTGGTATAGTTCTTGATCTTATTAAATGCAATAAAGTTATCAAATTAAATTTCATCTATTAATTTGGGAAAATCATTAAAAATATTCCAACATCTTTAATTCATTGAATTGGAAAAACTACTAAAAATATGCCAACATTTTTAATTGTTGGTTATATGATAGGAATTTGCAATTAATGAATAGGTTCATAAACCATTAATAATACATTAATAATGTAATGCATTAATACATTGCTAAAGTATTAATACACTAATCATAGATTAATAGTATATTATTATAGTATTAATACATTAATACATTAATTGAAAATGACCATGGTTGAGTATGGTTTACCGTGACCATGATTTCTTATGGCTTCCTATGAACATGGTTAACTTTGGTATACCTTGGTTGATGGTTCGCCGTGACCATGGTTAACCTCCCTAGACCTTCACTATGGTTGAACTTCACTATGTATGACCTTTACTATTGTTGACCTTGGTTGACTATGGTCAAGGTTGAATGTGGCTCACCATGGTTGACAATGATTAGCCATGTTTCTTGTTGTACATAGATGACTGTGTTTGGCCATGACCTTGATTGACCATGACTATGGATGACATCAATACATTAATGTATATTTTAATGTACTAATTAATTAATAAAATAATAGATTATTAATTAATACATTACTAAAGTAACATTACATTAAAACATTAATAAAATAATAATACAATAATGCTACATTATTAGAGTATGAATACATTAATAATGCATTATTCCGTTAATGTATGATGTAAATTATTAATTAATTGATACATTATAATTTATTGTATTAATTAATTATTACATTAATATATTGTTAATTAATACCTTTCTAAAGTATTGATACATTAATAAAGTAGTAATACATTAACCTTAATGATGTTAATAATACATTATTCAAGTATTAATACATTAATGTATAATTCAACATATTAAAGTATTAATGCATTAGTAATGTAATGTATTAATTAATTATACATTATTAATTAATACATTGCTAAAGTATTAATAAAGTGATAAATTATTACATAAATAATACATTGATAAATACATTATTAAAGTATTACTACATTAATACATTAATTGACAATGACACTGGTAGATTATGGTTAACCATGACCATGGTTTCTTATGGCTCATCATCACCAAGGTTGCACATGATGATGACCATGACCATGGTTAACTTTGGTAGACCTTGGTTGACTTTGGGAAGGAAAGGTTGACTATGGTTGATGGTTGACATGGTTAATTATGATTGACTATGACCTTTCTTGACCATGACCATGGATAACTATGGTTGAACATGACAATGGTTAACTGTGGTTGACCTTGGATTCCCATGATCATGGTTAAAGGTGGTTGACCATAACCATGGTTAACTTTAGAAGACCTTCACTATGGTTGACATTTGTTGACCATGACCATGGTTGATTGTGTTTGACCATGGTTGATAATGATTAACCATGTTGGAAAATCATTTTCCATAGATGGCCATGCTTGACCATGACTAGGGATGACATTCACCATGTTTTAGCATAACTATAACTAAGGTTGACCATTACCTTAATTATGGTTGACTATTATTGATCATGATCAAGATTATAGTTTAATATAGTTTACCTTGCCCATATTTGACTATGGTTTTCTATCGTTGACTATGGTTAACCATGGTTGATATTGATGTAGACCGAAGTTTAGTATGGTTGGTCATGGTTGACCTTCAACATGGTTTACTATGGTTGACCAAGATTGAATATGCATAACCATTCCCATGAATGACCTTCGTAGACCATCTGGAGCTAATTATGTTAGACCATGTTGATTATGTTTACCCATGGTGTAATATGGCACTATCGCATTGTAATGTTGATCAAGTTTTGTTGGTCAAATTGTGACACCAGGTTTTGTTCGTCACATGACATTATAAGGTTCTAGTCATCACATTGCGATGTAGGGTTTTTTCTTGTCACATTATGGCACTGGAATAAGTTTGTCACAATCTGATTGTAGGTTATTTTTGTCACATTACGACATTGGGAAATGGTCATCTCATTGCAATGTTGGGCTATGTTTTTCATACTGTAATATTGGGTTACATACATCACATTAAAACAAAGGGTTATATTCGACACAATGTGACATTTGTAAGTGTTTCTCACATTATGATGTGAGTATATTTGTGTTGCATTACGAAAATTAGGCTATGTTCAACACATAGGGACGACAAGGCTATGTTCATCACATAGGGAGGATGAGGCTATGTTCGTCACATTACGAAGACATGACTATGTTCATAACATTGCGATGTTACTATGTTTTTCATAAACGTGACACTACTATGTTCGACACATTGTGACAATATGGCAATGTTCGTCACATTTCAACGACTAGGCTTTGTTCATTGCATTGCAATGACAAGGCTATGTTTGTCACTTTGCAATGTTACTATGATTTTCAAATTATGACGCTACTATGTTCCTCATATTGCAACATTACTGTGTTCCTCATGTTGAAACATTTGAGTAAACTACACATTGTCCCGATGAGGTTATGTTCATCACATTGCAACAATGAGGCTATGTTCACCTATTTATGAAAATATGGACATGTTGGTCACATTGGAATGAAGGGAATATGTTCTCCATATTGCGATGATATGGCTATGCTCGTCACAGTGTGACTTTACTATGTTTGCCAAAATGTGACGCCACTATGTTCATCACATTGGGACAATAATCATTAGAATATGTTTTTTTGTGATTTCTACTTCTTCTTTTCTAGAAATTCATCCATATTTCACATGCCATGCGTTCATGCCTATGCAGAGTTCAATTTTATTGGTTGTGTTCATGCCTATATCGACTTCAATTTTCTGCTCCGGGTATTGGTTTTCACATCGTTCTGTATATTTCTGTGCCTTTTATCAATGGTTTACAAACATTGACATTCCACACAATAAAACATTGGAATTACATATTATAGGTTCAATCCAATCCCAGTTCAAACCTCCAAGACCTTCTTCATTTAAATAATAAATGCATTCAATTTTAAGTTGACTTTTCTCTATGCATTTAAAATTTATGTTAAACTTACACATGACCCAAAAATAAATTCATACGCTCCGTTAATATATATATGTGAAGTAAATAATCAGCCAAAAATTTTTTTAGAGTGCTTTGTGCTTTCTAAATGGAAAATCATCTCTAAATTATTAGATTTTAATCCTCAACTATGTCTTTTAAATTACAAGATTTTAATTCTCATCCATATTTTTTAAATCCAAAAATGAATCAAAATGAAAAATAAAATAAAATCAATAAGGATTAAATTGAAAACCCAAAAATTTATTTTTTTTCTATAAAAGTTGGTGCATCACTCCACTCAAATAAGGACATGAAAAATTATACTTTGACATTAATTATTCGAACCCAACATCAAAACATTTATTTTCATTGGATGTATTCGAATATAGATTGAATCCATATGTATATGTTGTAGAATGATAGCCATAATATACACTGGGCACAACTATGAAAGATTTTAATCTTAAAAGATTAAAAAGATTTATATTAAAATAAAACATTTAGATTTATCTTAAAGATTTAAGTTTTTCCATATTAATATTAAAATCAAGTTTGTTCAAAAATTAAAATAAAAATTTAAAAGAATTAGATTTAGATTAAAGTGGGTGCATTGTTTCACCATATATAGAAGCTTTGAGAATGATTGTTACGAGGAAGGATCTAAACATTTATTTTCTTTGCATATATTCACACAAAATTGAATCCATATGCTGTAGAATTATAGACATAGAAAACCATAAAAGATTTAGATTTGTATTAAATAAAAGATTTGGATGTGACCCAAAGAATTAGGTTTCTTCATAGTAACATTAAAATAAAGATTAAGATTGTTCCCAAAGATTAAATTTGGATTAAAATAAAATATTTTATAAGGAAATCAAACCATTGGATACAGTGAACTATTTAAATTAAATCAAAATAAAGATTTAGATTTTACTTAAATATTAAAATAAATATTTAAAAATTTTAGATTAAAATAAAAAATTTAGATTTGGCAGACATAGCTAAACCAAACCATTAGATAGAAGTGCACACCCATAGCTTATTCATACAAATAAAAGATTAATCTATAAATCACATAGATTAATTTTCAATTCAAATTCTTAAAAACCTAAAATCTAAATTTTAGAAAATTAATCCAAATTTTTAAAAACCTAAAATCTAAATTTCTAGTTATTATTATATATGAAAGTATGACATTTGGAAAAATCAATTTTGTTCATTTCAACCAACTCCTGCCTATTCTTTGACTAGTGCTTCCCCTTAGTAAAAGCTACTCGTGCTCGTGGTGGTTCTAGGTGACAACTTTAGGATCAGAAGCAACAAAAATATTGTACCATATTACTTTCCATACGATGTTGAAGAAAAAAATAACATATTAAATTGAAGCAACAAATAAACCTACTCTAAAGATTTAGATTTCCCTTAAAAATTAAAATAAAGATTTAAAAAAAATCGATTAAAATAAAAGATTTAGATTTAACATTCATAGCAAAACCAAACCATGATTTTTTAAAGATTTAGATTTCCCTTAAATATTAAAATAAAAATTAAAAAAAAAAATAGATTAAAATAAAAGATTTAGATTTAATACTCATAGCAAAACCAAACCATGATTTCTATTGTTCAATAAATCAGATAAATTAATTCCTAATCCAAATTCTTAAAAACTTAAAATCTAAATTTCAAAAATTTAATCTAAATTCTTAAAAACCTAAAATCCAAATTTCAAAAATTTATTGTATCATATTACTTTCCATAGGAGGTTGAAAGAAACAAATAAACCGAGTTTGCATCTAGCATGCATCAAGCTTAACCATGCCAGTTTAACCATGCCAACTTAAGGTAGGCCAAACTAGCGAGTGTTATTCATAGAATTAATCCTTGCTCAAGAGTTAAACATGACATTGAACCATTTTATATATTAATATTTGCTAAACAGTTAAGGGAGACAATTAGTGATTAAAGTAGTAATTTCTTAATTTTATTAAATAAATGTGAAAAAGTAAACCAGGAAAACTTATGTATCCATAAATGAAAAAAAGTTATGAAATTAAATTTCATTGATTGATTTGGGGAGGGTTAAAAATATATCAACATCTTTAATTATTAGTTATAAGATAGAGATTTGTAATTGAGAAAAGAGAGAAGTTTAAAAGTTTAAATGTAAATGCAATACATTTTTAATTTATTTAGTTATTTTTTCCTTTAAAAATATTATTGTGATACCTATATTAAAAATCATGTAGATTTTTAGGGATTTAAAAATTGTATGCAATATAGAATACAGTATAAATAAATAAAGTATTATAAATTTTAAAATCTTTCACTAGCAATCTAATTAATTGTTTTCTTTGATTACATTTTTTATTCAAAATGTTTAAAAAAAAAAAAATTAAGAAAATCGAACTCTCTTGCATGTATTTTATTATTTATTTAATAAAAAGAAAAGAAAATCAAATTAATTTTATACAATAAATAAGTGTATGAATAAATGCATGAAGAGCATCGGATAAATTTGGATCAAAATAACTATAATAAAAATGATAAGAAAATATAAGATATATTACACTGTATTTATTAAAAAATAAAATAAAATCAAATTTATTTAACAAATTAAATGTATATAAAGAATCTAAGAATTTATAAATGAAAATTAATGAGACTTTTATCTTAAAGTATTAACATCTTCATTTTGAAGGAATTAAACCTAAATTAAGAGAATAAGAAACATGTTATTCAACCACTTAGGAATTCAACCATCTAAGAATAATAAATTGAGATATTACTATACAATATTTTTTTATTTTTTTAAAATAAAAAAGAAGATCCTATTATATTAATATTTCAAAATTACACCATGACATGGAGGTGCCAACTGTCCCCCGTGTGAAGGAAACCGAGACAACTATCTAATCCAAACTAGGATGCAAACTCAGAATATTGTTCTGCCACCCTGCCCGAAGGAAACTAGGGTGCATGTCCAGTTTCAACATTAGTCTAATCATTCCTCTGCTATCGCTACCATTGCTATGAGCTAGAAGAGCTACAGCTCTGATAAACATCAAAAAGAAAAGAAAGAGTTTTGAGCAATGTTGAACAGGCGAACCTATTAACCAGTGTCCTCACGGTCATCCTTCTCCTTGCCGCGTCTAACAGGAATGGTATAAATCTGAGCGCAGGTGGGGCATTGTCGCCTTGGGGTGGCACTAGAGTAGGTGGCGTACAGCATGTCCAGGCATTGGTTTATGCGGATATCTCTAAAGATTTGGCCATCCACCATGCTGCGGACCTCGAAAATCAGATTCAGCTGCTTCGGGTGAGGAAGTGGTGGCTGGGGTTATGATTTTTGCTCGTCGTCATCCTCCTAGTGTGTTTGCTTCTCTCGCTGCGGCCTCAATTCATCAGGATCCTTGTAGATGTTCTCCTCGTTGCCTTCTGGCAGCTCTTCCTCTACCAGACAAGTGGTGAATTCCTTAATTGGAGTGTCTTTAGGACCGTGTACTGCTCATGGGTTGGGAGGCAATGCGTCTGCTCCAAAACACGCACGGGGTTTCCAGTTGTCCGGTACCGTGAACATGAGACTTTCGAAAAAAAATTGGGGGAGTTCCTCCAAAGGAATCTCCTCAACATACGTTCTAGGGGGCGATTCTATTTCATTGGACTCCCGGGGTCTCTTTCGCTTGGCTAAAACTAGAGCTCGCTCAAACTTCTTATGCCTCTTTCGTCGTGAGTCGGCTGCGTACCACCCTGTGCCTCTGCGAGGCCTTCCCCTTGCTCGTGGCATGTTCAGAACAAGAACGAGAGCCAGAATGCCCCCTGTGTTGTTGTTCTCGCTCGACTCTGTAACCTTCCAATACATCCCAAAGCCACCGAGAAAGTTGATAAGGGAGAGAATGATGGCTATAGCCATTAAGGCTGCGGTCTTAATGCTTTGGCTCTCCGGTCTATTCACGTGAGTGAGAGGCCTCATCAAAAGGTGGAGGCCGACTGAATTGATGCCCCTCATAACTAGCAGGGATATGAAGGCAAATGGCCATCATTAATGGCCCCTCCTAGCGCTGCTCCACGTACCCACCCTGCTCCGCATGGCACCCCATCCGGGGGTATATTACTAGACAATATTAAACTACATGTACAATTTATTTATTTTTCTTAATCCATACAAACTTACCATTTTTTAATGGATGAGAACTAAAATTTATAAATTAGCTACAATAAAAAAATTTACCAAAGTAAAACATAAAACATAATAAAAAAAATAAAAAATAATCTACTATAAAATTTACCAAAGTAAAACATAATAAAAAAATAAAAAATAATCTACTATAGAGACCTCACATTTGCAAATGTAAATCTTAATTAGGTATTCAAACATCTTTAAATTATATTAATTTTTTTTTTACATATACCTATAAAATGAAATTCATTATTAAGATTTGGATTAATTACATTAATAAGAAATTAATATTATTTTACAAAAACCAATATAATTAATAAGAAATTTAAATAAATTTAATATTATTTAAAATTATAATTCATTTGAATTAAAATCTTTTTACTTTTTATTTTATTTTAAAATAATAATAAACATTTTTCATTTCTTATTTTATTTTAAAATAATAATAATAAACATTTCTTCAAACAAATTGAATATAAATAAATAACGTCGACAGACAAATTGAATCATAATATTTCAAACCATAAATAGTTTTACATAAAATAAAATAAGAAAACACTTTTACAAACACATTTATTTTAAACAATTAATTCACTACTAAACAAATCGAATCATAATGTTTATACCTATTTCTGCCTTATACAGTTTCAGATATTATAACAACATGGATAACAAAAATATACGATAAACGTTAGCAGTGCATTTTCCATAAAAGTAGATAAACATGTTTTATTCTTATTTCTACCTTAGGTAGTTTCAAACCCTAAATCATTTCCCTTAAAGTAAGAAAACACTTGTGCAAGAACATTTAGTTTAACATACTTATTTCTGCCTTATATTATGAAAACCAGGATAAAAGAAATATACAGTAAAGTTTGGAGCCCTGCATCTACCATAAAATTAGATAAAAATATTTTATTCAAATGAGAATATAAATACCAAAACGGTAGGATGTGCAGGTGTCCAGTTTTTAACAGAGAGAATGAGCCTCTGGCTACCTATGGCTCTGTCCCGTCCATAAGAGGTTATAACAGTGGCAGCAAACAAATGCACGAGCCTGCGAAGAAAGGGGAGTTTCTCAGGTTGTCGAGCCCACGAACTCATTAGTTAAATAATGAGAGAAGCAATAAGCTGCACGCAGAAGAGATATGCCAATATACCACAGTAACTCCATGGTCATTCGACTATTGAGTTCGTCAGGGGCTCCATGACCTACCACCTGAAAAACTCCCCGGTCCTCGCAGGCTCGTTTCTGTTCAATTCTAACTACTCCCTCGTGCTCTGCAGACTTCAGCGGGCAGGTCGTTGCTGAATATTTGCAGGCTATTTTAGCTTGCACAATGTAACTTGAGCTTAATGACACCCTCCTTTTCCTTTTCAAGACCAGAAGACAGTGCCACTAGCTAGGGGATGATTATTGAGAGGACTAAGCAAATACCATCGATTTATAAGATCGTGGATGATATCCGTCCATATCTAGGCACAGAAGGTCCAAGGACAAAACGATTTGCATGCCCCGTGGGCCAGAAAAGCATTTTAACGATTGTCCTATTTGATATGATGATGTTTATATTTCGATTTGGCATCGTGAAAGTTTACTTATATGGTAATTAACTTTTTATGATTAAAATTATATTTTTACAGTTTTATTTTTAGTTTTATTTTTATTTTTTTAAATGATAAAAATTTGTTATAGAAAATTTTGGAAATAAACTGTATAAATAGTTTTGAAGGATTCAACTTTTCTATACTCCACACATCATAAAAACAATGAAAGTTTAGTGATTAGAATATGGTATGCTGAATAGTATATATAAAGGGTTAAATTAAATAGCTATTAAGAAAGGACAGTCCTTTCCAAGGACTACCTAATTTAATTTTTTATTGATATTCTTTAACATATGTGAATGTCCATTTTAAAAGTTGAACATTTAAAAATCATTTACACAGTGTATTTTCTAAAATTTTAGTACAATTATGATAAACTGTGAAAACATACCCTTTCAAACTATAAAAAATTTCTTCCATACTTAAGTCAGTTATTCAAAATAATACCAGAACAAACCATTCAAATCTCATTTGTAAAGAGATAAACATATTTACATCGGGTAAGATAACATATATTTTTAACATTGTATAACGATAACAAACCTTCTATCCTAAAATTTCTATGCACGACATTTCTTCAATTCAATACAACTCAATCTCATATCATTTAGGAATCCGTTTACATAATTCATGAATCCTCTCTTGTGAGATGAAAGAAAAAACAGATAATAAGGATTACAAAGAAGTAGTTTGATTACAGCATTTGTAAATTGGTGAGAGATTGTATATAACATTTGGTTTTTTCCCATTGTCTAACAAAATTTCTTTTAGTTTGATGTTTTACTTACTTCTTAGGTATGTACGTAGCGACTTCTTGTGAACAGCGATCTTACCCGGAAAACATGAATGGGAGAATCTAAAGCATTTTTCATAAAATTTATATAATGTATTGAAGTGATAGATATCTTACCCTAACATTATAAATAAATAGAGGAAATCTGTCCCTTTAATATTCGTGCATAGAGGAGAAAATGTGTCGCTTCAATGAATAAAGCGTGCATTTCCTTATAATAATGTTGCCTACTGTCCTTCAAGAACCTTCACGGGAATCACTTTTAGAGAGCGTTTCTGTACAAATGAACATTAACAATAAAACAAAACTCTGATAAGACATTTTAGGCATCTTAAGTAAGAACGGTAACCTTTGGGTAGAAATGAATCTTCTAGAACACTTTCCATGCAGAGAAACCATCATGAGTGACGTCTGTAACAGTAGCGGGCAACCATGAGAAACTTGCAACTGTTCCCGTCATTCTTATGGTATGTTGATTTAGATGGTTTAGAAAGTTTTATGTTAATTTTTTTTTGCCATCTTTTGTATGAAAATTTGAAACATAAAAGACTGGAGTCCATTTAAAAAATGATAAGATAATAAGTATGAAATTTTGAAACATAAAAGACTTGAGTACCTTTAAAAAAAAAAATGATAAGATAAGCAACCATTGCGTAATGATAAAAGAGGGTCTAATGCAGGAGTCACCTTATCCTTATGATCTGCTGCGGGACTCACCACCTTATGGTCTGCTGCAGGATTCTCAAAAAGAAGAATGAATTTATCCACCATTGATAGGGCAGGGCTTGAAGAGGAAGTTCAGGGTTGAACTGAAGAGTTCAGGGCTAACTTAAGAGTAAGTATAGGGTTACGCGGTAAGGGCTTTCGAAGTTTGTCCAAGCCAATGGAGATATTTTTCAGAACGTTACCGCAAAGAGCATTTGCTAAGTTCTATGGCCACTTAAGACCCCTTTGAAGCATGACCTAGCTTCGGGATGTTTCAAGAGCTTTTGTCAGGCGGGGAACGATAGGCACATTATATATGATGCTGCGCAATGGGTAATGATAAAAGTTATTCATGGCCAACATAAAAAAAAATGAAATATATAAAAAATGAAAAGAAAAAATAATATATCAAGAAAAGTTTAAAATGGACAAAGGATTTGGGGGGTAAAAATGAAGTTAAATTGGGTGAGAAGCATTATCTTTCCAATATATAGAAGCCAAATAAAAATAAAACCAAGAAATCAAAAGAGAGAAAACATTGATGACCAAGATAATCAATAGTAAGCTTCCAAAATGTTATTATTGTTATTATGGATTTTTATTTTTTTATATTTATGCTAAGAATATCAAAAGACTTAATGGGTTTCAAGTGAAAAGTTCTTATACATATCACTGCATCCACACATAAGTCCAAGAATACTAAGTGTGTATCCCCCTCATAAACACTAGATAACCAATCCATCAACTAAGGTTCTCATGATCATTTGGTCACACTAGCTAGAGTGTAGAAGATATGCATCAACCATAGGCTCTTTCCAACCATCATTTGATGTTGGAACCCAAATAGTAATTGGAAGATCAACATCAACCATAGGCTTGGATGGATTCACAATGTCATCAACCTCTATTCATGTCTTGTGGAGTTAGGATCCCATGGTGATAATGACACTATGTAGTTATAAGCAACATGAAAACTTCACAAACTTCATAAATTTGACCAAGTAAAAGTCACAAACTTCAAGTTGGTTATGTCATCATATTTGAAGAGTTTATTTTGTATGAAAAACAACACTGGTTGCAAGCTAATGATGGTCTATCATGACGTGTTAGTGGCAATGCAAACTTGGAAAAACAATAATATGTTAAGTTGAAGGGATTATTCAAATTACTTTTACAATGAATTTGAATATGGTGTAAGAAGATGAAACATAGGAAAATGAATTAGTTTTCCGAGTATACAACTTTTATTTATTCATAGACATTGTGAATAGCTAGGTCAAATTTGATTTTTTCTAAAAGTGGTATCTTATTTTTCCAACAAAATATAAGGTATATGTTTTTGTTCATGTAGGTGTTGAGTATATTAACCATGGAATTTCATTCCAAAAAGTTGTATATTTGTAGAGAACCAATTTTTCTTGTGACTTTATTTTTTGGAAATTTTTAATATTAATTTTATATTTTTTCTAAATTATCAAAGTAACATATGCATGAAATGACAACATATTTTTTTAGATCGTAGGTATAGGTATCCTCTAGTGCCACTTATAACTCATTTGAGAAATGATTAATCCAAGAAAACGTTAAATAAGAGAGTTATGTATTCTAGGATTTTGATATAGGTAAACAATATTTATTTCTAAAAAAAATTATATATTTGAAATCTGCATAGCCAATTTGATCTACGTCTATAGTTTTGTCAACAACTGAAATTATTTTTAAATATTTGTCTTATAGAAAAATAATTTCAATGAAAAAGATATAGAGGGGTATTCAGAAAAATTGAAGTTTTTATCAATTTGTAGATCGAACCACTAGGTTTTTCATCCCGAACCTAAATCTAAGCCAACCAATTCAGCATACACCTTGTAAATCCCACCCCAAAAAATTGAATTCAAAAGAGTGTGCACATGCTCTAATAGAGCGCATGCGTTCTAGCAGCACACACGTTCTAGTATTGTGCACGTGCTCTAGAAATCAGTACGTGCTCCTAGAAATCATTTATTTCTCTATTCTTGGCCTCCCTCTCCTACATGTACGCTTCCCCCCCCCCTTCTCTATCTCACTCTCACTCTCCCTCTCTACCCCCCTTGTCTCTCTCCTTTTCTCTCTCCCTCACACTCCTATACATGGTAAGACCTAAACATGGCAAGCCTTAGACATCAAAAGGAATGGAAAGACCTAGAGCTAGACCTCACCTTGAAATGCCTCAGACTCTCACACCCACACCCTCTCTATCCCCTAAATCTCTCTCTCTCTCTCTCTCTCTCTCTCTCTCTCTTCCCCTTTGTCCATCATTACCCTCTCTCTTCCACCTCTCTTCCACCCTTTCTCTCTCTCCTCGTTGTTAGTCTAATAATTACTCTCTCTGCCCCTCTTTCTCTCTCTATTCCCCTCTCTATCTCCCTCTATATCCTCCCCTTCCTCTCATTCTCTATCTAACCCCCTTATATGTCTCCCTCTCTAATTCCCTTTCTCTCATTATCCCTCCCTCTAAACCCCCTCTCTTTCTCCCTCTCCTCCCTCTCCCTCTCTGTCTCTAACCCTCCTCTTTTTCTTTATCTCTCCCCTCCCTCCCTCGTCTCTGTATCTAGCCCTCCTCTTTGTCTTTCTCTCTCCCCCTCTCAAATTCTCTCCCCCTCCCTCACGCCTTTCTCTCACCATCATCCCACTCACTCTCTCCCCCTTCGTCCCACTATCTGTCCTCTATCTCTCCTACATATACCTCTCTCTCCTACATTTACCTCTCTCTCTACCCCCCTCCATATTTTTCTCTCTCTCCCTCTCACACTCTCACATAATATCTCTACTTCCCTTCTATTCCTTTCTCTCTCTCCCCACTGCACACACTTTCTAGCCCTCCTATAAGTCTTCCTCTCTCTCCCTCTCACACTCTAACACACTCACTCTCTATATCCCCTCTTTTTATTCCTCTCTCTCCCACCCGCTTGCAGACACACTTTCTATCCCTCCTCTATGTCTTCCTCTCTCTCCCTCCCACACTCTCACACACAAAATTTATATCCCCCCTCTATGTATTCCTCTCTCTCCCTCCCACACTTTAACACACTCACTCTCTACCTCGCTCCTTTTCCTAACTCTATCTACCTACCCTCTTTGTATACTTATCTCTTCCTTCCATAGTCTTTCACACACACTTTATATCCTCCATTTATCTCTTTATATGTATCTACCCCCACTTTCCCCTATCTCCAAATTCCTCTCACAATCATTCTCACCCTATCTCCACTCCGCCATGTCCAATCCCCCTCTCTTTATTTCTCTCCCCCCTCTCACACTCCCACATTCTCTCTCTACTCCACTCCTCCCTCTATCCATCCCCCTCCCTCCCACTATCTCGCCTCTCTTTCCATCCTACATCTTCCAGTTCTTTATCTCTCTCATTGATGTTAGTCTCACTCTCACTATATCCTCCTCCCTCTCTCTCTTCTTCTCTCCCGCAATTTCTCTCTTTATATATCTCTATCCTCCATTCCCTCTACATCCCTCCTTCCTCTCACAATTAGTCTCACTCTCTCTCCACACCATACCTCTCATGATCTCACACTCACTCTCTATCTCCTCTCTTTTTCTTCCTTTGTCTCCCTCCCACACTCTCACACTCACAATTTCTATCCCCACTCTATGTCTTCCTTGATTTCCCTCCCACACTCTATGTCTATCCCCCATCTATGTATTCCTCTCTCTCCCTCCCACACTTGAACACACTCACTCTCTACCTCCCTCCTCCTTCTACCTCTCTCTACCTCCCCTCTTTGTCTACCTTTGTCTTCCTCCCACACTCTTGCACACACACTTTCTATACCCCATTTCTCTTTTTATAGCTATCTCCCCCCTTCCTCTCACAATTAGTTTCACTCTCTCTCCACCCTGTCCTTTTCCATCCCCCCTCTCTTTCTTGATCTCCCCTGCTCTCATACTCACATATTTTCTCTCTACCCCCCTCCTCCCGTCCCTCCCCCTCATTATATCTCCTCTTTTTATATATTACATATTCCACCTCTTTCTATCTCTCTCTCTCTCATTGTTGTTTTTCTCACTCTCACTATATCCCCC
>ML777010.1:77166-112378 GCA_009831015.1 Picea engelmannii | reverse complement strand
ACATACACCCTAGAGAAGAATGGGAGAACTCACATGTTGTTTCCAATTAAAGATAAGGAGGTGAAACCTGAAGTAAGAAACATTGTACTTCTCATGAGTGGGAAGGAACTTCTTACAGAGGTTAAGAAGAAGGAGGAACCATAATTCATTGTGGTGAGGAAGCCTAAAATCATTTTAACCAGTACAACGGTAGATGATTTACCGGAAGAGGTTCAAAAACTGTTGGAAGAGTTTGCTGACATAGTAGTGGACGAACTACCTCGTTTGTTGCCACCGATCAGAAGTGTGAGTAATCATATTGATCTCATACCTGGATCTAGTTTACCAAACAAAGAAGCGTACAGATTGACGCCGTAGGAGAATGAAGAAGTCAAGAGATAGGTCCAGGACTTAATGGACAAAGGGTTGGTTAGAGAAATCTTGAGTCCATGTGTTGTTTCGACAGTGCTTAGTCCAAAGAAAGATGGAGGCTGGAGGATGTGTATAGACTCAAGGGAAATCAACAAGATAACCATCAAGTATAGATTTCCATTGCCAAGAATGGATGATCTGATGGATTGTTTGGGTGGAGCCAATTTTTTTTCGAAGATTGATTTGAAAAGTGGATATCACCAAATTCATATGAGAGAAGGTGATGAATGGAAGACAACCTTCAAGACTAATGAATATTTGCATGAATGGCTTGTTATGCCATTTGGTCTAACAAATGCGCCAAGTACCTTCATGAGGTTGATGAACGAAGTTCTGAAGGAATTCATCAGAAAATTTGTCATTGTGTATCTTGATGACATACTGATTTTCAGTAAAACAGAGGCAGAGCATCTGAAACATTTGGCCACAGTCATGAAGAGGCTACAGCAAGAGAAGCTACTAATAAACACAAAGAAATCCTCATGGATGGATCCAGATAAGGTGGAGGTAATTATGAATTGGCCATCACCAAAGAGTATATTTGAGGTGAGAAGTTTTCATGGATTGGCTAGTTTCTACCGGAAGTTCATTAGGAATTTCAGTGGAATTAGTGCACCGATGATGGACACAGTGAAGAAGAGACACAAGTCTTTTCACTGGACAAAAGAGGCTGAGAAAAGTTTTAATTTGTTGAAAAGAAAAATCACAGAACAACCAATTTTGGTGTTGCCGGATTTTAAAAAGACATTTCAAGTAAAATGTGATGCAAGTGGATTTGCAATAGGGTCAGTCTTGAGCCAAGAAGACGAGCCGATAACATACTTCAGTGAAAAGATGAATGAACCGAAAGTGAAATACTCCATGTATGACAAGGAGTTCTATGTTATTATTCAGGCATTGAATAAATGGAGACATTACTTCATCCTGAAGGAATTTGTCTTATACAGTGACAATCATGCTTTACAATTTGTGACTCAACAGGAGAAGTTGAACCAAAAACATGAAAAATGGGTTGAATACATGCAGAACTTTACTTTTGTAATTAAGTATCTTTCTAGAACTGCTAACAAAGTTGTTGATGCTTTGAGCAGGAAATGTTTGTTGTTGTCGGAGTTCAGAGTCAAAACACTAGGTTTTGATGATCCCAGTGACATGTACCGAGATGATCCATATTTTAAGGAGGCATATGAAGTAGCTGAGAATCAAATTCTCAGGGACAGAAGTCAATGGACAAAATACATGATCCAAGAATCATTACTGTTTAAGGGTAATCAACTTTGTATTCCAAAATCCTCCAAGAGGGAGAATTTGCTGAAAGAGAAACATAGTGGAGGATTGGTCGGGCATTTCGGTCATGACAAGATCTTCTCAAAGTTAAATGAGTCATATTATTGGCTAGGAATGAGAGAAAACGTCAAAAGATTCGTGGACAGATGCAGAATTTGTCATCATTCAAAAGGAAAGAGGCAGAATGCAGGATTTTATCAACCGTTACCCATACCTGATAGGCCGTGGGATGTAGTAAGCATGGACTTCATATTGGCGCTGCCAAGAATACAAAGAGAGTTTGACTCGATCTTTGTAGTGGTAGATAGATTTTCTAAGATGGAACACTTCATACCGTATCAGAAAACCAGTGACGCAACTCACATTGCTAATCTATTTTTCAAAGAGGTCATTCGACTTCATGGCTTACCAAGGAGCATAGTTTCGGATCGAGACACCAAGTTCATGGGACACTTCTGGAGAAACTTATGGAAAAAGATGGGAAAAAAATTATCTTTCAGTTCATCTTATCATCCTCAGATGGATGGACAGACAGAAGTTGTGAACAGAAGCTTGGGAGACTTACTGAGGAGCTTGATGACAGAACACCACAGTCAGTGGGACAATATTCTATCACAAGTGGAATTTGCATATAACGACTCAATAAACAGAAGCACAGGGCAGAGTCCATTCCAGATTGTTTATGGGATGCATCCAAGAGGAATTTCTGAATTGAGAGATTCAGAACACAATGCAACAAGGAGTGCTAGTGCAGAGGATTTTGTAGAAGTGATGAAGGAACTTCACAGCCAGGTGAAGGAACGATTACATAACTTGAGCCAAGAATATAAGCACAGAGCAGATCAACACAGGAGACAACTTCAATTTGAGGTAGGTGATTTGATTATGGCACATCTGAGAAAGGAAAGGTTCCCAAAGGGGACATATAACAAACTAAAGATGAAAAAGATCAGACCATCTAGGGTCTTGAAGATATTTGGGGAAAATGCTTATGAGATTGAATTAACCGATGGGATCGGAATTTCTTCGATATTCAATGTCTCAGATTTGTACCCATACAAAGCTGGAGAAAACGATGAACAATCAGAGGTTCAGTGGACTAAAGAGATCCCAGTTGCAGAAAAGCCACATATGGAAAGCATACTGGACAAAAGAGTTAGCAAAAGGACCAAAAGAAGGGAATATTTTGAATACTTGGTCAAGTGGAAGGGACATCAAGCTGTAGATGCCTGCTAGGAAAATAAAACATAGATCCAGAAGCATGGACAGACTGTGCGAGAGCTCATGGATAGGAGCCCATGAAAATTTTCAAGCGAGGTAGTATGATGCAGGAGCATCGCCAACAACAAGCGAGCGGAGGACAAACGCCAACACATTTTGGCACATGATGAATTGTTTAAAATATTTTGAAGTTTGATATGAAAAAATTAAATGTAACAATTAAGAAAGGGCATACTCGTAGATTCTAATCGGACCTTGAGTGTCCCGCTCATTTCTGAAGGACTAAGAGGCATTTATGCTAGTAAATGTAAGTAGGTAGCTTTGAATTCTTAGATTAGACAGTTTTAAGAGCCGGAGAGAAAAAGGATTTAGACACCCTCACTTGTATCATTGTAACATTAGCAACATATCAATCAAGAGAGAATAGGAGAGCAGAAGCAGAGAGTTGTGTAGAGTTAACCCCATGTACAGAAGTTATGGATTAATACAAAGACCTTTAGTTCAGACTCATGGTGTTCAATTGCTTTCTGTGTTTGTACATGCTGACTGATATATGCTTGTTTATTCTCTGTTATCAATTTGCTTTGATGCGAAATGTATTCTTTTATATTTAATGTCTGAAATCTGAAGAGAGGGAAAGTAAGGAATGAGTTTCAATTATTTCTTTGTCTGAGCAAGAGTTTTCCTACAAGGAGTGCAGTGAAATTGTTTGCAAAGTGTGCATTGATAGAAGTCAGAGTTCATCTCTGCAAGCTCAGGAGGGATAATATTTTTCTCATTCTCGTAGAAGTGAAAGTTAAGCACAGGAGCCGTGCAAGGTGTGCGCAGGACAAGTGAAGACTCAGATTTACAACCTGAATGAAATTGTTGAGAAACTGTTGTCGCAGAGAGTGAACAGAGTCTAAGAATTCAAATACTTGGAGTGTATTTGAAGAAGTGTCGCAAGGAGTGTGCGCAATAATTTTCCCCAAGTGACTTTAGGATTTTTCAATCAAGCTTAGGAGGGATAGGATCTTTGAAACTGTCGAAGAAAATTTCAGGAGGTTTAGTACCTTGAAGCATTCAAAAGGGGAGGCATCGCAAAGTTATTTGCAGGCAAATAAGTTCCCATGAAGGCATACTTGTTCATTTCGCAGGAATTGTCAAGGAGGAGTTTGACGGTCGAAATTCTCCATGGAGAATTCACGAAGTTCTGAGAGCCATCGGATCGTATAGAGGAGCAAGGGAGTTACGGCTTAAAATCTTTGTATAAGATTCGCAAGGTTGCGAAAGGCGAAGTCGCGAAACCACGAAAGAATCTGAGCCGCCCGTTGGAAGGAGGACACGTGTCATGAGATCCCCCTTATTGGGGATTCGGACATCGGAGGTCAGAAAGGGAGGCCCTTCAACTTCGCAAGTGGAAAAGTTGCGAAGAGAATAAGGACCGTCCATCTGAGAGTGGATAGGTGGCATACTCGCCAACACGGAGGTCAGACCTTCATTGACCAATTCGGGGTTTCATGGGTTGAAGAGATGAAAGTTCATCATCCGGATTTGTGAAGTCACGAGATCTGAAACTCCAAAAAAAGGGCGGGAAGTTTCATCGTGGGGCCTGCATTGACGACATGTCGAAATTTCAGCATTTCGGCATATCGGTGTATAAGAGGTGGAGAATTTTGTCTCGAAAGTCCCGAAGTCGCGAGTGGCGAAGTCACGAGAGAACCGCAGTTGTCCATTTGAAGAGGACTGGTGGCAGAGATATAGAGATTTTGCGAACTCAGAGGTTCATAGGGTGAGAGCCCAAGAGTAGGGTGCTCCGAGTTGTGAATTCGTGAAATTGCGAGGAGTAAGGACAACCATCGGATCCGAGTCATGGGAGGACCGTTGGATCAGGAACCCCGTTGCATTTTACGCATTCAGGGTTTCAGAGGTTGAAAAGTGTCACTTTCGACTGCAGAAGTCACAAAGTGCCGAGAGCCGAGGTACAAAGGAAATACATGGCAGAACCACAAGGTAGGCCCGGGAAAATCAGCAGGTGGACACACGTCACCTAATGGAAGGGGTAAACACTCCGTTGACTCTCGCATATCGAGAATTCATGAAGTAAGAGAACGAGGGCTTGATGTTGAAATTCACGAAGTGGCGAGTAGCGAGGGGTGGTGGCATTTAAGTCTAGCCGGTGGTCACACAAAGAGGGTGCTGACAAAGAAGGAGCCATAACCATTTCGCGATCTTAGGTATCGTGGATTTGAGAAGGAAGAGTCGAGAGTCACGACTCGCGAACTCGTGAGATTGCGAGCTGCGAAAAGGATCTGTGGATCGATTTGAAAAGAGATTCCAGTGGGGAATCTGAAAGAGATGATGCGGCTCAAAGGGGTTAAAGAGCGATCCTATGAGAAAACCTCAGTCTGAGGGCCGATAGGTCTATGCCAAATATGAGGTGGCATCCACATGGTTGAGATATTACCTGCCTTTCTGATTCGGTGGTATCATATTGATCTCTTTAACCATATTTCTTTCTCCTATGTAATGATGGATTTCTCATGGAAAAGGTGAAGCATTAAGTAAGCAAGAGAAAGTAAGGAATGATTAAGGTTGAATAGGTTGTGAATTATGTGAGGTGCTCTACATCAGATGTTGGAAGGCTTCTTCTCATCTTATCAAGTTATTGTGGATCATCTTCATACAAGCTTGGACCAAGTGTGTGTGTCAAGAGTAAGGGCCATCGAAAGGGAACTTAGCGACATCAAGGCTGTTTGGTTGTATCTTCCACTTTCTATTAATATAATACAATGGCATGTTTATTTCCCATAAAATCACTCTCATTTTATTACATGATTCATTGATCACATGTATAAGTATTCATTGAATATATTATTATTTCTTTCACTTTGGTTGGTTTGTGTTCCATTGCAGGATCAATAGCATAAGAGCACTCAAGCGAAGTGGGGAAAACAAAGACATAAGGAAGCGGTATTCAAAGGTATGTTACTCATCCTCTCTTTCACAATAGATTCAAATATTAGAGCTTAGGGAAAGTGGCATGTATTGTCTTGTTTTGTTCTAGATCTAGGTGGATCTAGAGAAATTAGTCTATATCCGCATTTACAGATATATCGAATAAAAAAATTGGAGACTCCACTAGGGGTATGATATTTTTTTATTTTTTGTTGTCCATTTTCCCTTAGCCTATCTTTTTTCATTATGTTTCAGTCTCTGAGTTTGTAAGGGATCAATCCAGACTCTTTGGCCCTGAAATCTTCCTAAATTTCTTTACCCTCTTTCCAAATTTCTTTTGTTTACAGGCGTTTCCGCACTGTACTCTATATGTCACCTGTGGAAACTTTAGATTGTTACACCCTGAATGTTTAGGCCAGTGCGGACTTTTCGCACCCTACCCATTGCTACCCTATGGAAACTGGTGATTTCTGCATTGTACCCTATTGTTGGCCTATGATGACGTCTGTAATTTTTTTTGGATTGGGTCTTGATTACCTTTTGATGCCAAGTTTTTCTTTGGTCACCTGGGGGGAACATTTGAGGTCTATATTTGATTGATTACTAAATTTAAACTTGATTTTTGATTGGTTTTCAAATATTGCAAACCCTTCATTATCATTTTTTAAGTTTTTTGCTTCTTGATTTTTATCAAGGACATAATTCTGATCGTAGATTTGGGTGCTTGATTGATTAAAAATCTTTTGTCTGAGTAAAGATTTGGATTATTTTTCATTTTTTGGATTGCTTGTTGATTTGAAATTTATTGTGTGTTTTCATTTGATAAACACTTTCTTGTCATCTTTGTTTTTATCTTCATTGAAAGTTTGATTTGGGTTTTTGTTGAGTGTATCTATTTGCTTTGGTTACATTTCCTTTCTTTAGTATACCTCAGATTTGGTTACGGAAAGGAAAATTAGATTCATTCATTCTTTTTCAGTAATCATTCATAAAAATTCTTTGCATTCAAAACTAAAAGATAACAAATTGAGAAATTTCATTTCTTATGATTGTTTGGAATCATAGTTCATTCAAGAAAAGAAATTATATTTCGTAGCTTTCATGTTTCCAGAAAGATATCTTCTCTCTCTTGTAGATAGAATTCATTGAAAGAAAGATTACATCATTCATGTCTATTTTCATATTAATGGGTCAAGGTATTTCACAACATTAGATTCATCTCTATCTCCCTCTTGAGTAAAAACCAACCTCTAAAAAACATTATGTAGTTTAAAAATTTACTTAGTAACTTTTATTTTCTAGGGATCTTTTACACCAACATTAGCTAGGCTAGCGATTTGGGATAGGCTGTGAGATGCACCCTCCAAAGAACAAAACAAACAATATCATCTTGTGATAGGGAGTGTTCAAACCCATTTGCAACATTTTGTCCTGGGAAGCCCTTCTCACACAAGGGTCAAACCTAAGGTCGCATTGAGACTAGAAGAGTTACTGACCCTGTTTTGTTGGTCTTGGTGTAGAGATTGCGAGTATTATTGGTGTCACTTGAAGGTATACCCATAATGATGAGTGGAATCCTCTCAAGTTGATTTTGGGCTAGATACCCTGCCTTTGCGCGTGGATCCGACTATCGATTGTTTCTCTAGGCATCATTGTTGTTCTTGGTATCCTTAGTTGTCTATATTTCTAGGGTATTACACGAGGTGACTATGGAGGGGAAAGTCTTCACACTACCTGGAATCCACGTTGGCCAGACTCACTCGGGCTCCTTAGAGGGCATACCCATGATTATGTGTGGGAGCTTGCACCAGGGTGTAAGTCTGTTAAGTAGGTCGTCAACGTAACTTTTCCACCCACTCTATCCTATTCCCTTCTTGTCTTGACTTCACGATGTTGGATTTCATCACCAACTAGTGACTTTGAAATAAGAAGGTTTGTGTGCTTGGTTTGATTCTTATATTTTATTAGCGAGTGTTGTTTGTTTTCATAGTTGGCCATATATTTTTTGCGTAAAATGTTTTTCTCGGCCAACATCGACCCTCCACACCATTTGCATAGGGTCTAGGGACTTCCTCCCGAAAATATGGAGGATTACCTCCCTCTGCCCCCTCAGTCACCGGAGGGCTCTCCTCAACAGAGTGAGGTCCAAGACACTGTAACTTCAAAATGAGAAGGTTCTGCCTCTTTAGAAACTTTCTGAATCATTTCTGATTCTCTAGAGGATTTTCATATTCCTCTTGGATACGAGAGACATATTCTCTAGTTGAATTCATCCATAGAACTTATTATTGAAACTTCTAGAATACCGACCAGACCCCATTTAGGTCCTGGAGTCGAGGATCCTCTTTGGACTACCAACATATTTAGAAGTTTTCCTCGCATGGTGCGGGACCTTTACAACATAGGGGAAGATGCTGGTATGTGTGTCGTATCACAAATACCCAAAGTGTATGCTATTTACACGGTACTGCCAAACCATTTTTCTGGTGCAACCATCCATACTGTCATCATTCTAGATGCACATTCCATTGGTCCTAGCTCAAATTTTTCTCTCTAGGTGGCCCATTCTACTATGGTCCCGCATGTTACGACTATTCCTACCAGGAATGTGGTGGTCAGCCAAGCTCCCATTGGTACACCACTCTCGTCTAGACCTAATGCGTCACTTCCTCCTGTATATCGTGCTTCGAATCCTTCCACTGCTATCCTTACCCAGGTCTCATCCGGAGTTTTTGGACTTTTTGTTCCACCTGGGTACAATGTTATTGTCGATTTGGTTCCTACCCCTTCCCAGGTCTTCTCTGGAGGGTCTTATCCACCCTTTTCCGAGGGATCTGGCCCTAGTGGCTCCAATCCAATTGGAATCACCCATCCTCCGCTCACTTCTGGTTACCATATTTCTACTGGAGGGAAATATAATGTTGGGGGGTATCCTCTACTTGAAGGACAACCTCAGGTTGGACTCTATAATCCACTGTATGGATAGAACACATCTGGATCCCTAGCCCATCTTTGGAATATCCTTGCCCAAGGAAATCCACAATAATCTAGGGGAAAAAGCCTCAAAGCCACTCTTTTATACCACCTTACTCGGGCGAGCCATATTCGGGTTCTTCGGGTTCTACTAGGGGTCCACACGTTCAGTCTAATTTCCCTTTTCATGGGAACATTCCCAATGAACCCAACCCTATGGGATACATGCCTCCACATCCTCAACCGAATCTGTCAGGACACTCCACGTACATGCAGACTGCTTACAGTCCTACTAGTACACCGATAAGACTTCCTCCCCAAAGTCACCAGTACCCTCAAGTGAATAGACAACTTCCTTTTCTCGCCACTTTGGATCTACCCGATTTGTCTAGAATCTTGAATGATCCTATCTTACATTCTCCTCATTGGCCCGTCATAGCAGCCAAGTTACTGTCCAACATTCCCAAATTTTATGGTAAACTGGGAGAGGACCCAAACAACCATGTTATGAATTTTCACCTTTGGTGCTCGTCCAAACTTTTGATGGATGACTCCATTCGGCTACGTCTCTTTCAATTAACTCTCACGGGTTCATCTACAAAGTGGTATATAGAACTATCACGAGGTTTCTTTAATGACTTCAACACCCTTGCCATGTATTTTCTCACACATTACCAATTGCCTATCCTCTACAAGACATGAACCGAGATTTTGAGTTCCTTTAAACAATCTTCGGCCACTCATATTTTTTATCACATCCATGAGTGGAGACGAAGATGATGTTTGATAAAAATCGACCTTCCTGATCATTTATTGGCTGAATGGTTCACTAAATCATTCATGAATGAAATATCCCCTAATATTCCATGGGTGGCATTGTCACCAAAGAGCAGGTGATTAGTCGTGCTCAGTACCTAGATCTCATTTATTCACAAATGAGAACTCATTACGACTTGCTCCCTGATGCTCCTCTCCCTTCTACCACTGCTACCTCAACAACCACAACAACTCCTCATGTTGTTGATGGTGTGATTGGCACCTTCCATGATGATGTTAAATCCATGTCGGCCACTCACACCAATCCCAAATCTCCTACTTCTAATGTTCAAAGTGATGTGAATCCTACTCCTTCCACCGACAAAAACTATGGGGTTAAGTCTGTTCAATCCACCCCTGTCGGAAAAAATAAATCTAAAAAAGGAAAGGGTAATAATAAGGAGGATAGAAATAATAATCCGCAATCCTATAAACCCAAGACCCGGTCTGTTGATGATAAGGATAAGCATAAACCTCTATATCCTTGCCTTATCTATGGTGATTATCATTACACGAAACACTGTCCAAGACGCGTTGAGGTCACTAATTTCCTTCAAGGGACCGGAAAACCTCTTACACCTACCGTTTTGTCACAACATTTCCCTTCTCAACAACAGGCTCAATTTTTCATCCATGACCAACCCTCTCCTTCCACCACTTCATATGTCCTTATTTGTACTGGTAATTATACCAAGAACGATGTTGCCATCACCACTCGAGCCAAAGATTATTCTCCTTCAAAGGAGAAAGTTGACGATTTACCACCTTCGTTGGTTCAACCGTCTCTTTCAACTTCACCTCCCAATGGTCCTCTTCATCTCGAATGACCGGGTCCTGATACAATTCTTCGCCCTCCTCCAAAGGGCATTGCTCGAAATCCAGCCTTCAATCCTCATGCACATGTTGCCCAAAACTACATTATTGTAGAAGATATTGCGAAATCACCCTCTACGATGTCAGCTCTCGAAGTCCTTCAAAGTTGTCCCACTCAATGTAAGTCACTGTTAAAGGCCATCGGTGGAATTGATCTTCCAGATACGAATTTAATAATCTTTTACTTGGAAGATCACATTCCAAGGATACCTCCTCAGTCAGTGTTGTAGATTCAAGTTGTTGTCGAGAACAAGAACATATATAGAACCGTTATTTACGAGGGTGCCTTGACATTCATCATGTCTATGGCTTGTTAGAAAGCCATTGGCTCTCCCCCCCTCATTGAATCACACAATACACTTAAGGCTTTCAATGGTTCTAGTTTTAAACCCTACGGTGTTCTTCCCTCATTGTCTATTACATTGGAAGGAAAATCGGTCAACGTAGAGGTCGAGGTCTTTAATGTGCCTCTTGACTATAACCTCTTACTGGGCCATAGTTAGATTGATTCCATGTGTGTTGTTGTGTCAACCCTTTTCCATGTACTACGTTTCCCACATCAAGGAAAAATCACTACAGTTAACCAACTGACATTTTTCAACTCCGATTCTCGTACTAGCAACATGCCATTTATCTTGAAGACACCTCTTGGGTACAAGAATGTCGGTGTGGGTCTCCTGAAAGATTCCACTCTAATGGGTACCTTCCCAATGTTCCACCTCCTTTTGTCGCCTCGATCAATATGATTTCCACCTCCATTCGTGAAACTCCCACATCTTATGACCCATGGATAGTACCTGATCCTGGTGATTATCTTCGATATGGAAAATAAATGTCTTTAAGTCTAGTTGAATCCGCTTATCAAGCCATTCAATCAACAACCCCTTCTACTCCCTCTATTGGTGATTCATATCCCGATCCATTTCACATCATCTTTCCTACATATGAGATGATCATGTTGGTTATGTCTATGGAAGACACCCCGTGGGACAATGGACATCATCATTCCATTCTCTTCCTAGAACAACACACCATAGAGAGTTGACAACGGATTTGGACTCCGTCGATCGTTGTTGTCATTTCCTTTGTTCCCGAGTCAACACACGATGTGCTTTGTGAAGGGAATATAAGTAATATTTCATCCACCGTTCCTCTTGACATATCTATTAAACCTGAAGTTGTCAAAAATGTTCACATTGGAGCTGCATGTTTCGATGATGAGGTCGTCACTTATAAATCTATTTTTCAAGAATTTTGTGACGTTTTCACTTCGAGTTACGAAGAGATGCTGGGTATTGACTCTGATATCATTTTTCATGAAATTAAGACCTACCTGGACGCTAAACTCGTTCAACAGAGGATTCACCCAGTCCACCCTCGTAAAGTCGTCGCTATCAAGCTTGAAGTTGAAAAACTTCTTAAAAATGGCTTTGTCTATCCTGTGGCTTTAACCAATTGGCTTTAACAATCCATGTATGTGTGGATTATACGGATATTAATAAAAAAATTCATAAAGACAATTTTCCAACCCCATTCATTGACCAAATCATCGATGATTGCACCGAGAGTGAAATATTCTCTTTAATGGATGGTTTCTCCGGCTATAATTAGATTAATGTTTTTCCCACGAATCAACATAAGACAGCTTTTATCTGTCCTTGGGGTACCTTTGCCTTCCATAAACTGCCATTCAGTTTAAAGAACGTTGGCGTGACTTTTCAATGCGCTATGTCTTATGATTTTCACGATATCAATCACATTGTACAATCGTATCTCGATTATCTACCGCCCCATTCCATGCACTGTCAAGATCACTTGACCCATCTCCGAGCCATTTTCATTCAATTTCATTACTATCATATACATTTAAACCCACACAAATGTGTTTTTTGTGTGGAGTCCAACCAATTATGGTTTTTATTATGTCACTTCGAGGCAATAGGGTGGATCATCTAAAGGTTGAGGCTATCCTTAATATACCTCCTACTTCTACACTTCTCCAACTCCAAAGTTTGCAAGGGAATGAAAATATGTTGTGTCGATTCATCCCCAATTACGCTGAGTTAACGTTAGGATTTATTCGACTATTGAAGAAGGGTTACAAGTTCGTATGGGACAAAACTGCCAACAAAGCCTTCAAAGCTTTGAAACTTTCCCTAACACGTACACCACTGCTTTTCCCACCCGATTATAGTGGAGACTATTTCATATACCTTGCCATTGTAGACTCTACCATTGCCATGGTTTTAGCCCAATAAGATGATTCACACGATGAACATGTAATTTATTATTTGAGTTGGAGTCTTACGACTACCGAAGCCAAATACCTACATGTAGAAAAACTGGCCTTGGCATCTATTTAAGCTATCCAATATTTCTGTCACTATATCCTATTACGCTTCACCACTATCATTTCTGATTGCAACGCTATGAAACGTATCCTTACATGCCAAATTCTAGGGGGAAAGTACTCCAAATGGATTGTGATTCTCCATGAGTTTGACTTAGAGTTTGAATGTGATAAGTTTAAAAAATCATTGGTTTTCGCCGAATTGATATGTGACCTTCTTTCCACTGAAAGAAAAAACGTGGCAGAGGATTCCTTACCTAATGAATCCCTTTTTCTGATTAGTTCTGATGATGCTTGGTACAAAGATATTATTATCTATCTTCAGACTCAAACTTTCAAGCCCAATCTTTCTAGCACAGAACATTGTCGTATATGGTATCAATCTCGTCAATACATAATTCTTGATGAGACCCTTTATTGTCGTAGTTTTGACTCTATTTTCCAACATTGTCTCACCTATGATGAGACTGGAGCATGTGGTGGCCATATGTATCGATATGCCATTGCCCAAAAGATCTTACGAGAAGGGTACTTATGTCCTTCTTTGTTTAAAGACTATATTACTGCTATCCATAAGTGTCATGCTTGTCAAACGTATAATAATAAAATAAGATCTCATCCCTCTCCTTTACACCTTGTAGTTTTCGTTGGTCCTTTCGCAAAATGGGGCATTGACTTCATGACATGTAACCCTCACTAAGACGAGGGGGCATGGATACATCATCGTAGCCGTGGATTATGTCATTAAATGGGCTAAGGAAATGCCTACATTTAATAACACTGGAAAAACTGCAGCACTTTTCATATTCAATCATATCATAACTCGATTTGGAATCTCGCAAGCTATTGTTATTGATCACGGTAGCCATTTTCGAAACTTCATGATGTATGAGCTTACTAAAAAGTTGGGTCTTCAGCATGAAAACTCAACCCCCTATTACCCACAGGCCAATGGCCAGGTTGAAGTGATAAACAAAGTTCTTACCACTATGCTTCAACGGATAATAGGAATTCACAAGACAAGTTGGCACACAATGTTGTTTTCAGCATTATGGGCCTATCAGACATCAGTAAAGTCTGCCATGGGGATTAAACATTTTCAATTAGTGTATGGTATCGAAGATGTCCTGTCAATTGAATGTGAGATACCATATTTGAATCTAGCCGTTGAACTTCTTCCCAACACCTCTACCAAAGAAGAACGTCTATTGTACGTGATGCAATTAGATGAAACCCATCGTGATGCCACCCTTGTTATTGAAACTCAGAAAAAATGTGTTAAAGCCCAATACTACAAGTATGTCAAGCCATGTGCTTTCTCTGAAGGTGATCTAGTTATCCTCTATGAACAAGAACATGATTTACTAGGGGCTGGAAAATTTGAGGCTATGTGGCGAGGTTCTTATATTGTTAAACATGTGTTGGAGATGGGAGCTTATGATTTAGTGGATTATGATGACATTCCTTTGAGTGAGCCTAGGAATGGGATTTTCTTGCAAAAGTACTATGCTTATATCATATTTGCATGAGTTCTTATATTTTTATTGTATCATACTATTGTGTGCTACTTTTGTGTGTTTTTTCATTATTTGGTTTCGACCCCCAACTACTTACCTTGATTTGTGCTTGGTTTATAGATGTCAGTGCCTTCACTACCCTACATTGGCTTCGCCAATGACACTAGTTGTAGTACTCATAACTTAGAATCCACTGTTTGGAAAATCTATGCACCTACAAACAAGTTAATCAGTCTACACAGTGTCTACCTCGATCATGCAACTAACAATATCACAGAATATAGTGCAATCATGGAATTGTTAACCAACGCTATTTCACTTGTAATCTGTCACCTTGTTGTACATCTTGATTCTTAGTTAGTGGTACTACATTTAAGTAATATTTATGTTATCCGAACTCCTACTTTGTTACGGGTATATCTACGAATTCGCCTTTTGGAAGGGTATTTCGATTACACTGAATATCAACATATTTCTAGATGTCTAAATACATTAAGAGATTCATTAGCTAATTATGTGTTAAAAACACATTTGAGACACATGTAAATCCAACCAAAATTCACATTAAAGCAAGTAAGCTGGTAGAAGCCTTATGTATATATATAATGATAAAAGTGTTTTACAAAAACATTTTTTCGTCAGAAGACCAAAAATATCAAAATGAGAAGCACTTGACTTCATATACAAAATAACATCAAGGATGTTGCTCATGGTAGAAAAATACTTCCCGTGCTACCCTACGAAGTATTTGACTAAGTGAACTAGATATGCCCATAGTATGGTGTTGATAACGCCTCAGAATCTCATCAATGGAGATGTTTGGGATATCTGTTTTCAATCACTATAGGTTCTACTCAACCGCCTCATAGTGACCAACATCTCATCCTGCTACCACAGTTGCTTCCCCTCATCTCTGAATAGGGGATGTACCCAGAGTCCGATGGGGCCCTACATCTGCATTGTCAAAATGTTTTGATTAGTCATTGGATTGAAAGCATAAAAAACATTTTATATTTCAAAATTCACAAAAACATCATAAAAACAAAATGAATTTCTTACCTAGATCTTCCCACTAAAAGCCCTCGGGTAGAACCAAATCAGGGTCACCTATTGAATCCAACCTAGCGTATGCATAATCGTCCACCATCAGAAGTTGAGGCCTCAACCAGTCAAAAAATGCATTATTATACTTCACGATGGGGCCCACTGCATGTCGGGCCATGAGGTCACACCACCTCTTCATCCTTGGGTCTTGTGGAGCTAGTATGCCCCACTCTACCTGTAAATGTAAATGGAGGACCCTCTCTAGGAATAAATAAACTAAGATAGACCTGTATCCAAATTGTTTCAACTCCCCTCTCTTGCATTTTTTTAGTTGTGTCTTCATGCTGCGAAGAACTCCGTTTCTCCAGTTAAAAACCCAAGGCTCCATGCACTCTACTGCATATTGAAAATAGCTTTGGATTGCGATGTGAGGAGATGCACTCCCCTCCATACGTGCAATGGTAAAAATAATAGTCTGAAGGGATAAATCCCGAACACCCCTGATGGAAACTTTTCCCTTGTGTCTCTCTGCCTCGAGATCACAATACCGACATAGATACTCACTCATTGGTATACCACCACCTCTACCTCCTATCAACATCACATGAGATCCATGACAAGATAATCTCGTCAAGAAATAAATATCTTCAATTTCTAATAATATTACATGGGAACCCACATGAAACATTTGTTGGTCCACATCCCACATGTGGGCTAGATATTCCAGTAACCTCAGTTGGGCCCTTATGCCTTGTATTTTAAACAATTTCAGTAAACTACACCGTCGGAGGGAATTTTAAGTTCTCGGGTCGTTCAAAGCAATGAAATCATCATCTTTGTTTTTCCTCTCCCTCCACTCCATCATTTTGATGATAAAAAAAATGTATTGGGGCAATAAAAGGGAGTTAGCATCCTCATTTGCTTCTTTGAAAAGTTTTTATTAACTAAACACGTATGAATAAAATTTGATTTTCGGTCGCCGCAAGTTGAGTATTACACACAATGTGTGGTTTCCGTAGGTGAACCATAGGCCACTTGCAGAAACCTATAATTTCCTCAGGTCCTGATATAGCTCACCTACGGCAGCCCCAACGCGTACCTATCGGCCTAAAGCTCAACTCAAAAATCAATTTTCGACAAATAAAAATGAAATTTAATCCATTGAAAAGAAAGAGGACAAGGAGATTACCATTTTGGCTGAAGTTATTCGTTGAATGGTCACCCATACCTACTGCAATCGACAACCTAAGTCTGAGGTAAAAATAGGGTTTCTAGGCAAGTTTTGGGCAAAATGCAAATGAAATAGTAAAAAAGAGATTTTACCTATATTTATTTCATTTTTCACTTTTTCTATTAATATTTCATATTATTTTATGCATTTTCTCCAAAACCTAAAGGTCTAATTGTCTCATGAGTATTTTGTTTTCTCATAGATGGAAGAACTAGGATCCTAAATAATGAAATACAAATATTTTTCTTGATTTCTTTTTTTGTTTGTCACATGTACAAGTACTTTTTAAGGTTTTTCAAAAAAACCTCGAGCATAGTCTTTGTTTGTTCTCATGCTCGAAAATCAATGAGAATGCAACCGAGTATAATTTTTTCGTATTTTCGTACTTGTCATGGTAACACGAAAATAACGGAACTCATGGAGTATTCTTTATGCTCTTTTCACTCTCCATAAAAACAAAAAGATTGTCGAGAAACCTTATTCTTTTCACACTCGTAAAGGTATTTGAAGAAAATGTTTGATGGATGATAGTTTATCATTTTTTCGGTCTCATCAAACTACTTTACAAAAAAGGAACTGAGAGAGTTTTGTTTAACTTTTTTTCAGACTCTCTAAACATGAAAAACCCCAAGTTTTCTATATTTGGACTCATTAAACAAGCATCAAAAGACCCATATGGGACCGAACCACTCATTTTTAGGGTTTGTTAAACATACTCCGAGGGACTCGTTGGAAGGATGGTCTTACATAAAAAAG
This sequence comes from Picea engelmannii, assembly GCA_009831015.1. NCBI lineage: Eukaryota > Viridiplantae > Streptophyta > Pinopsida > Pinales > Pinaceae > Picea > Picea engelmannii. The sequence goes on along the minus strand of ML777010.1, from coordinate 94,962 downwards.
CATATGTTATCCTCCTCAAGCTTGCGTAAAATAAAGAGGTACTCGCTAGAAATGGTGGGGGAAAATTTGAGGAAAAAATGTGTCTCTATATTTTTGTTAGTGGCAGTAATAGTCTCTCTTGAACATGACACCCCATTTCGTCATTGAACCTGGGTTGGAAAATTCATTTGTCTCTCGTCTGACCTTCTGCAAGTTCATATCTTCGATTGTCTTTGAGTCAATGTTGTCAAGACCATTGTCTTGTCATTCATATGTTCAAGAGAATTCCAACCTTACATGACCCTTCTATCGAGTCGACCATCTACATTTATAAATTCTTACCAGATTGGCCTTCCTTGTGTCAGTTTCAAATCATTTTCATACTTTGATCTACCCTAAATCTATTACTTATTTTGCGTCATTGATGGGGAATACATCAAAGCCCTCCTATGACGATTCGTTTCCTCTCTAATTCAACTCATCATCCAGGAATAAGACTTAGAAATCATTTAGTACCTTAGAGCCTTCATGCCTTAATGGCAGGTTTCTTTGCCTTCGACAATGGATTCACATCATTGGCCTCTGATTGAGAGATTCCGCCGAGTGTTAGACTTCAAATCATTTATTCACATTCGATGGATTTTACTAAGGTACCTTGGGATTCATTGACATCAATGGTGATTTCTCTAGCACTTGTTAACAATTTTCATCAATGAAAGGTAATCAAGTCGTCTCTACCATGTTCGACTTCAGCACATGTAATCGCATGGCTAGATTCGTACTTATAGACGAAAGGATTGAAGACCCTAAACCTCATCATTCTGATCCAGGTTGCGATGGAATATTTATGATTTGTATTGACACATAGATCAACTTTGTATGTGTCGTGGTTATGTTTGAATTTGTGTTTTCTAGAGCCTAGATCCATAACGTATTCATGGTGGCTATGTAGAATCTTGATGACATGGATCCATAGTGTATGATTGGTGGCCATGACTGACATTTATGGTTTCAATCATTTGTAGTCTGAGCATGGGAATGCCTACCTCATAAATGGTATAATATTGCGTAGATGCTTGGTTGTTTGCAGGTTCCTGATTAGTGCACTCCTTATTTCTGACACACACACACATTCTACAAAGTATTTTGGTTGTCACGAATTCCAACCTCGTACTTTGGGGGGAATTATGTTACACATTATTTTGGTTACTCTGATGATGTGTCTACAAGCATGTATTCGGCCTCTCAAAAGGATCTTTCCCATGTGAAAAGTAATTGGTTTTCTCCTCTACAAGGATTTATTTTAGAAAGACGTCGCAGGCTAGTAGTATTATATAGTTCAGAAATGTTGATTTCCATAGAATTCTCTAAACCTGGTCTACAGGCTTTCCACAGGCTACTATATAGAGAGGTTGTGACAGCGTTCTAAAACTGAGATAAATGAAGAAGTTCACGAAATTTCTAGAAGGAATATTCTAGAATATGAGGTGGCATCCATGTGGTTGAGGTCTTATGCACATTTATGATTTGGTGGGATCATCTTGATCTCTTTAACCATCTCTCTTTCTTCTATATAATGATGGATTTCTCATGGAAAAGGTGAAGCATTAAGTAAGCAAGAGAAAGTAAGGAATGATTAAGGTTGACTAGGCTGTGAATTGTGTGAGGTACTCTACATCATATGCTTGAAGGCTTCATCTCAGCTTACAAGTTATTGTGGATCATCTTCATACAAGCTTGGAGTAAGTGTGTGTATCAAGAGCAAGGACCATCGAAAGGGAACTTAGCGACATCAAGGTTGTTGGGTTGTATCTTCCATTTTCTATTAATATAATATAGTGGCATGTTTCTTTCCCATAAAATCACTTTCATTTTACTACATGATTCCTTGATCACATGTATAAGTCTTCATTGAATATATTATTATTTCTTTCACTTTGGTTGGTTTGTGTTCCATTACAGGATCAATAACACAAGAGCACCAGAGTGAAGCAGGGACAACAAAGACATACAGAAGTGATATTCAAAGGTATATTACTCATCCTCTCTTTGACAATAAATTCAATGATTAGATCTTAGGGAAAGCGCCATGTCTTTTCTTTTTCTATTCTAGATCTAGGTGGATCTAGAGAGATCAGTTTATGTCTGCATTTACCGATATATCCAATAACACCTTGTCTTTCCTTTACTTTTCTTACCATGCCTTCCCATGAATTTCCTTGCCATGCCTTCCTATACATTTCCTTGTTATGTCTTCCCATGCCTTTCCTTGCCTTGCCTTGCCTTCCCATTCCATGCCTTGACATGGCTTCCTATGTTATTCCTTGCCTTGCCAATTTGGTATGGGGGTATAAATCCAAACCGAGCGGACTAATGAAGTTTCGTCAACTCCCTCAAGTCTGTTTCGAAAAGGTCCATGTGACCACACTACCCATAAATGCTCGACATAGTGTTCTTGAAAATCTAACTCCTCTTCAAAAATTTCACTATGCCTCATTCAGAAAAACTCTAATGTAGTAGACACTCGAAAAAATAGTTTCCTAGTGGAGAGAATATCAACGAAGGGACCCCTCTAGCTAAAACCCGATGCTTTGAATCCAATGCAACTAATGGTTCATCCATGCAAGTCTCAGTTTGTGTTTGATAGCAAGTTGCAACTTCCATCCTCAATCCATTTAGGGACATGTGGTCAATTTTGTGTGGGGGTATAAAATACAAAACTGAGTAGCATAGCAAAGTTCCTTAGGCTCTCGCAAGTCTGTTTGGCCAAGGCCCATGTGACTAAAATACCCACAAATTCCTGACACTTTGTTATTAAAATCAACCTCCTCTTCAGAAATTGCACTATGCCTCATTGAGCAAAATTCTAGTGTCGGAGATACTCCAACAAATGGTTTTCCAATGGACAAAATGATAGTAGAGGAGGCCCACTAGATGAATCTCAGTGCTCTCGATCCAATGAAACTTAAGGTTCATCTATCTAAGTCTCGTTTTGAGTTTTATAACGAGTTTCAACTTTCCTCCTCAAGTCATTTAGGGACATGTGTCCAATTTGGTATGGTGGCATAAAATCCAAACCAAGGGGCATAACGGAGTTCCTTAATCTCCCACAAGTATGTTTGGCCAAGGCCCATGCAACTACACTACCTATAATGTGTGACATAGTGTTCTTGAAAATTGACGTCTTCAAAAATGCAAGGAAAGGCAAAGCAAGGCAAGGCAAGGAAATCAAAGGAAAGACATGCCAAGACTAAGCATGGAATGGCATTACAAGGCAAGGCAAGGTCTAGATATAGGTCTAGGTCTAGGTCTAGGTAAATCTTATTACTTATGATAATCCATGTTTGACAAATATGTGATACCTTATATATATGAATAAAGAGAGATTATGTTATGACATTGAAATTCTCATGCAAGTATACTTATATAATATATATGGGATAACAACTTGTAGAATTACATTCTTAAAGAATCATTTGATTGTAATTTTTACGTATTAAACTTGTTCATTTAGTACAAGCATTATTTATGTATTAAACTTATTCATTTACATATGAAACTGGTTCATTTAGTCAAGGCATGAAATGGCATGGCAAGTGAATGCAAGGAAAGGAATGGAAATGCATGGCATGACATGGCATGGTCTGGAAAGACATGGAATGACAAGGCATGGTATGAAAAGAAATGGCATGGAAAACCATGACATGGCATGGAATGAAAAGTGAAGGCATGGAATGGCATGGAAAGGCATCGTATGGAAATTAATGGTATGGAAAGAAAAGGCATGGAAAGTGAAGGAAAGGAAAGGAATTCTAAGGCATAGCAATGCATGGCATGGAAATACATCGTATGGCAAGGCATGGCATGGCAAAGCATGGTATGGAAAGGAATGGCATGGAAAGGAAATGCATCGCATGGAAAAGAATGCAATGGAAAGGCAAGGCATGACAACAAAAGGAAATGGCATGGCATGGAAAGAAAAGGAAATGCAAGGCCTGGCATGCAAAGGAAAGGGATGGCATGGCATGGCATGGCAAGGAAATCCAAGGAAAGGAAATACAAGGACAAATATAACAACCCTTAAAACAAGTAATCATTAAATGAAAGGGGGACAAAAATTCAAGCTTAAACTAGGGTTTAAATAACAAATCCATGATGAAATACAAGATGAAACATGACATCCCTACAATATTCAAGACATCAAGCCCTAAAGGGATGAAAATTATTATGAAAATGTGAAAAAAGATGCCAAGGTGTATTCCAAAGGTTTAATTTTGAGGCATTGCAATGGAAAGGCAAGGCATACCATACCATACCATGCCAAGGATACCATATCATACTATACCATACCATACCATACCATGCCATGGAAAGGCAAGGCAGGGCATACTATACCTCTCCATACCATTCCAAGTATATGATACCATACCATACCATACCAATCCAAGGAATACCATACCATGGATTGGAAAGGAAAGGCAAGGCAAGGCATACCATACCATGGAAAGGAAAGTCAAGACATACCATACCATGGAAAGGAAAGGCATGACATGGCATGGCATGGCATGACAAGGCATACCATACCATGGCAAGGAAAGGAAATGCATGACATGGAAAGGCATACCATAACATACCATACCATGGAAAAGAAAGACAAGGCATGACATGACAAGGGATACCATACAATAGAATACCAAGGCAAGGCATACCATATTGTACCATACCATGGCTTGGAAAGATAAGGCAAGGCATACCATACCATACTATACCATGGAAAGGCAAGGTAAGGAAAGGCATACCATACCATACCATACCATGAAAAGGCAAGACAAGGGATGGCATGTCATGGCAAGGAATACCATACCATACCATAACATACAACGACAAGGAAAGGAAAGGCATGGCATGGAAAGGCATACCATACCATACCATGCCAAGGAAAGGAAAAGCATGGCATGGCAAGGCATACCATACCATACCATACCATACCATGGATTAGCAAGGCAAGGCAAGGCATGCCATACCATACCATACCATACCATGGAAAGAAAAGCAAAGGCATGGCATGGCAAGGCATACCATACCATACTATGGCAAGGAAAAGAAGGACATACCATACCATGTCAAGGAAATGCAAGTCATGGCAAGTCATGGAAAGACATACCATACCATCCCATACCATAGCAAGGTAAGGCATAGCGTACCATGGAAAGGCAAGCCAAGGCATGGCATGGCAAGGAAAACCATACCATACAATGGCAAGGCATACCATACCATACCATGGAAAGTCAAGGCAATGCATGGCATGGCAAGGGATACCATACCATGAAAAGTCAAGAAAATGCATGGCATGGAAAGACATACCATACCATACCATATCATACCAAGGTAGGGCATACCATACCATGGCAAGGCAAGGCAAGGAATAACATGTCATGGCAAGGCATACCATACCATGGAAAGGAAAGGAAAGACATCGCATGGAAAGGAATACCATACCATACCATGGCAAGGAAAGGAAAAGGATGACATGAAAAGGCATACCATACCATGGCAAGGCATGGCATGGAAATAAAAGGTATGGCAAGTCATGCAGTACATGGGACAGTAAGGAAAGGAATGGTATGACATGGAATGGAAAAGAAAGGCATGGCAAGGAATGCGAAGGAATGACAAGGCATGGAAAGGCATGCAAAGGAAATACATGACAAGGAAAGACATGACAATGAAAGGTAATGCAAGGCATGGCATGACATGAAAAAATCAGGATAGACAATGCCATGAATGGAATTAGATGTCATGGAATGGCAAGGAAAGGAAATGCATGGCATGGAAAGGCAAGTCAAGGCAAGGAATGGCATCACCAGGCATACAAAGGAAAGGCATTGCATGGAATGGCATGGAAAGGAAAGGCAAGGAAAGGCAAGGCATGTAATGGCGTGGTAAGGCAAGGCAATGAAATGCAAAGGAAGGAATGGAATGGAAAGGAATGGCATGACAAGGCATGACATGGAAAGACAAAGAAATGCAAGGAATGACATGGAAAGGCATGCAAAGGTAAGGCATGGCATGGAAAGGAAAGCCAAGACAAGGCAATACAAGTAAAAAGATAACAACCCTTAAAAAATTAGTCATTAAATCAAAGGGGGATAAAAATGCAAGATTAAACTAGGGTTTAGATAACAAATCCATTCTGAAATGCAAGATGCCACATTACAACCCTACAATATTCAAGACATGACATCCCTAAAGAGATGAAAATTATGACATAAATGTATTAAAAGGTGTCAAGGTGTATTCTTAGGTTTTAATTGCGAGGCATGGAAATGACAAAGAAAGGCATACCATACCATACTATATCATACTATACCATGCCAAGGATACGATATCATACCATACCATACCATTTCATACCATGGCATGAAAAGGCAAGGCATACCATACCATACCTCGACATACCATGCCAAGGATACCATACCATACCATGGCTTGGAACGACAAGGAAAGAAAAAGCATACTATACCATACCATACCATGGAAAGAGAAGGCGAGACATACCATACCATACCTTGTTCCAGGAATTACTTGAGGATTTGATCATTTGCATTAATTTAGAAGCATTGTCCCAAGAAATAAGGGCACCAAAGATCCACTGGATGTAAAATAGCCAACATTTCCTTTTCATAAATTGATTGGCCCAAATGTCAGTCCGACATCTATTTTCTGGTGAAAGCTAAATGTCTTCCATCTTGCATGAGGACTTCCCCAATTCCTGTCTCTCATGCATAACATTCTAGAACAACGGTCTTGGTGAAGTGTGGTAGGGCTAGTATGGGGGTTGTGCACATAGCTTCTTTCAAGGATTGTAAGGATTGGTCAACTATTTGAGTCCAACTAAAAGCATTATTTTTAAGGAGAGATGTGAGAGGAGCCACAATTTTTCGATAATTCTAAAAAAAACTTGCAATAATATCTCATTAAACCCAGGAAACCATGCATAATTTTAAGTGTTTTAGGACAAGGCTAATTCTGCACATCTTCAATTTTCTTTGAATCCACCCTTAAACCATCCTTGCAAACAATATGGTCTAGGTACTCAACTTCATAAGTGCCAAAAACACATTTAGAGTGTTTGAGGAAAATTTGGTGATTGGAGAGGATATGAAGAACTTGATCTATATGGATGAGATGGACTCATCATGTTTTACTATAGATGAGAATATCATCAAAGAAAACTAACACAAAGTAACATAGGAAAAGACAAAAGACATGATTCATGAGACTTTGAAAAGTAGAGGGGGTGTTATAAAGACCAAAGGGCATGACCAAGAACTCATAGTGGTCCTCATTAATGAGAAATGCAGTCTTAGGGATGCCATGTCCTTTCATATGTATTTGGTGGTAGGATGAACAAAGGTCAAGTTTGGTAAAGTATTGAGCCCCATTGAGTTCATCCAAAAGGTTATCTATGACGATAATGGGAAATTTGTCCATGATGGTAAGTTTGTTAAGGGAACAAAACCAACACACATACGCCAAGTGTCTTGATCCTTGAGGACCATGAAAATAGAGGAATAATAGGGGCTGAGACAGATAACACCTTATTCTACCACTTCTTGGAGAATTTTCTCAATTTCATTTTTTTGAGAAAAGGGATGACGATAAGGGTGAATATTGAGAGAAAGAAAACCTAGGGTTAAAGGAATGGAATGGTCATGGTCTCTATGGGAGGGGGGAAGGTCCTAGGGAGTTTGGAAAAAAATGGGATGGTGGGAAATGATAGCGTGAAGGTTAGGGTGTATCGGGGGTGTGTCAAGATCTCCAATGGAATGGAACTCATAAATGATGCCAAAATGATTTTTATTGAGTAACTTTATCATGAGGTGGGAACAAAAGATCTTCGCTCCATTTTAAATATTTAATTAATTTTGAATAATTATACTATTGGGTTAAGTTGACATTGTGACATCATAAACATTTTTGTAAATATTCTTTTAATTTTATTTTAAATTACTTGAGAAAAATTGGTGAGAGAACCTAGCCATAAAAAAAAAAAAAAAAAACTTTATTAAATGAGAAAAGTGAAAAAAGGATAAAAACGAGTTTGGTAAATTTTTTTCCATCGGCCCAAGTGTGAACCAACTCCCAAGGATGTGAGAGGTGAGGAAACAAGTTAGCAATAATTTAGGAAAAGACTCCCAAAAGTTAGGGATAAGGCTAACTTGAAAAAAAAAATCCAACAAATATGTTTTTTTTTCTGGGTGATACAAGAGGAAAGAAAAATATGAATATGTTTTTCTATGTTTTATTTCTTCTATTATTATTATTATTATATGATAATTACAATCATAAATAAACATTTCTTTTGAAAGAAATAGAGTAATCTTACTAGTCATTTCTTCTAAGTAACTAGAGTAATAATCTTAATATAATCTTTTAATACCAGAGGCAAGAAAATACTGTATCTTTTATTTAGCATTTTATGTTTAGATCTCAGCAATAATCTCAGTATTATTAATTACTGATATTTGAACAGAATGGTGGAACAAAAATGGGAGTAAATCAGAAACATACTAGTCTAAGTAATTCCTTTTAAACAAAATGGTTTCAAATGTATATTGTTTTTGTACATATAATAACAATACAATGGTTTTAAATGTTTTCATTCTCTTTACTCGAAAATAGATTGGTTTATGTTTACATAAATATTGCCTAGAACTTAGAATGATAAATTCTATTCCTTCAAATATATACATATATATAATCTGTAACAGAGTTCTAAGATTAAAGAAGCTAATATAAGAAAAATAAAATAATATCACCTAGTTATAGAAAAAACATTAATCAAAGAAATTCTGAATAAAAAACCTATTGGGTTTTTAATTTATTTTAAACTAAAACTATATATATATATATATATGGGAATGATAGCGATCAATAAACATAGTCATAACCCTGATAATGGAAAAATCATTATCTATTGAATAGATTCACACAAAATAACATCACATTTACCATATTAAAAGAAAAGAAAATGATAGGTAGCACATAAAGCGCTATAATAACGTTAGTGAGTAAAATGAAACCTTGATTATTCATGAGTAATATCAAACCCCAGCCACGAACTTAAGGATTAAAGGTAGAAAATGTAGGTATTACAGTCTGAGAGCTTCAGTTGAATTTTTTACTCTAGAACAAATGACTATGCAACGAAATACTTCAATACCTTCAAGAGTAAAGATTACTCAGTGGTTTTGTCGCTGGCCGAGAGGTATTTTCCTCTTTTCCTCCTTGTCGCCATTCAAATAATTGAAAGTAAGATCGAAATTTGTAAACAAGTATGAAGTCTCTGCAATAAGCAAAAGGTTTAGAACCAAGAAACAAAATGAAAACTCCGGAACCCCATTTAAGAAAGAAGAAGACGTCTGACTCGTCAACAGCGGCATCTTCAAATCCGGTTTTGTCACAAGGGGTGCTTAGAGGCCTTAAAGCACTGGCAAGAGGGAAGCCATGATCTTGCTGTCCATCAACATCAGAGGGGTCGGAGGACCTCTGAAACAAGCCTCCTTGAAAAGAATCATCGACCAGACACAGCCTTCTCTCATTTTTCTTCAAGAAACCCTTGTTGAAGCTTCTGTAGCTAGAGATTTCATGTATTTACTCCGTCCGAGTTGGCTCTCCTGTGCGGCAAGTTCAGTTGGCACATCGGGAGGTCTTCTGGCCACTTGGGACCCGACCTTTTTCAATCTCTCCTCAATGCTCAGCCCTGGCGGTATATTTCTCACAGGGAATTGTCTGGAACTAAATAGACCTATAAACCTGCTTAATGTATATGGACCTTGCACTGGACGCAAGGATTTCTGGCAGAGGCTAGATGATCTGGGACTGTTAGCGGCCGAGAACCTCATTCTTGCCGGGGATCTTAATCTTACTACTTGTAATTCTGAAATTTGGGGCGATTCGGCACAATCTGACCCACTTTCCAGCTTTTTTCAACATATTTTCTACAAAAACGCTCTGATTGATTTAAAACCTTCGGAAATTCTGCCGACTTGGAGGAATGGCAGACGGGACAACACACATCTCCAAGCGACTAGATCGTTTTTTGGTTGCAGAGAACCTGCTCCTTCCGTCTTATAACAGCCGTGCTTGGGTTGAGACTCCCTTTTTATCAGACCATACACCGATCTGTTTACAAATAGGAGATGGTCGCGGTGCAAAGGGCTACCCATTTAAGTTGAATCCACATTGGTTGAAGGAACCATCCTTCACGCATTTAGTTACTACCGTTTGGTCTGACAGTTCTCTCGTCATTTCTGGAGACGCACAAGGTAACCTGTACAGAAAACTCAGTAAATTAAAATTACTCTCTATTCAATGGCTTAGGGAAAAAAAAGATAAAGATCAAGCCAGGTTCATCAGCATTGAATCTGAGCTAGATTATCTTACAACACTAAATCTACAGAAGCCGAGCTGCGTGGATTTAGATCACAGGATTCGAGTCCTTGAAGAGAAACATAAAATTCTGCTCCGTGAGGAGGAAGAAAGATGGCGATTAAAAAGTCGGATGTTGTGGCTGGCAGGTGGAGACAAGAATTCAACATACTTTCATAAAGCCGCTAGTGCCCGGAGAGCAAAAAAACATATTTGGGAAATCGAAGATGAATCTCGCAATCTTCATCATTCACAATCAGAGATTAAAAAGGCGGCCCACTCTCATTTTAAATCATTTTATCAAGCTCCCCCAGCACCACCTCTTGAAGAGAAGACAGCTATCGCTTGATTATTTCCTAATATGATCACACCTGAAGAATCTACTTTGTTACACTCTGCTTGTACAAAAGAAGAACTTCTCGAGACATTAAAAACCTTTAAAACCGAGAAAATCCCTGGACCAGATGGCTGGTCGGTCGAACTCTTCTTACATTTTTTTGATCTAATGGGCCAATACATACTTGATGTTGTTGAGGATTCGAGAACAAAAGGGGTTGTTCGTTCTCATCTGAACAAAACCTTCGTGGTTCTGATTCCAAAAACAAATTTCCCCCGGCATTTCATAGATTTCCGCCCCATATCTCTATGTAATCTCTGTTATAAAATCATATCTAAAATCATTGCTGTCAGACTCTGACCTTATCTCTCGCGGGCACTCTCCGAAGAACAGCTCGGCTTCCTCAAAGGCAGACAGATTCTGGATGCGGTTGGTGTGGCACAAGAATGTATACACACCATCAAGACAAAAAAGCAGCAAGCCACCCTCTTGAAGCTGGACCTTAAAAAGGCATTTGACTGCATAAACTGGAATTTTCTTCACCTTATTCTAATCCAGTGCGGTTTCGATTCTTCTTTTACAAACTGGATTATGGGTTGTATCTCCTCGGCATCCTTGGCCATTTTAATTAATGGAGAAGCTACTAAGACCTTCAGTTGCGAGAGAGGACTCAGACAGGGTTGCTCTCTTTCCCCTCTTCTCTTCATTTTGTCCTTGGAAGGCCTCAACATCCTATTAAAGAACAAACAAGCGAAGGGCCTCTTGAAAGGCGTTAAAGTGGCAGGCCTGACCCACATTCTCCATATCCTTTTTGCCGATGATGTTCTAATCTTAACATCTGCTAATTTGGATGAATGGATTATTATACATTCGATTCTCTCTTCCTTTTGTGTTGTTTCAGGTCTACAAATTAACACCACCAAATCCAGCTTCATTTTTTCAAAGGCGCCGAACTCTATAAAACTCACCTTAAGAGATCTTTTTGGCATCGGCTGCAAGGAACTAGAGGAGGGCTTTCATTACTTAGGCTTTTTCTTAAAAGCATCCAGATACACTTCAAAAGATTGGACTTGGCTAGTGGACATTTTCAAAGCTAGAATTCTCAACTGGAAGCACAGATTTCTTTCTATGGGAGGAAGATTCATCCTGATCAAAGCGGTGCTGGAAAGCCTCCCAGTGTACTGGATGGCTTTAGCACAATTCCCAGCCTCTGTCTTGAAGTCGCTCCGACAACACATCTTCACCTTTCTTTGGACCGGCTGCAAAAAGACCAAAATCTTTCACCTTTGCAAGTGGGAATATCTCTCAAAGCCAAAGTCATTGGGAGGCTGGGGCCTCAAACATCTGCCTAATTTTCAAAAGGCTCTTACAACCAACATCTTCTGGAGGATTTTAACCAAACCTGGACTTTGGAGCTCCGTAATCAGAGCTAAATATTTACACCATCTTCCAGTACATTTCTGGATCAGATTTGCGGAGGCACAACCAGCGAGCGGCTCTCTCACGTGGAAAAAACTGTCTGCCACTCTTCCTATAATTTTAAAATGGCTGGCGTGGGATCCAGGGGACGGCCGACTGATAGAAGTGGGCCGAGATAGTATTTTGGATCTCGGCAGAAAGGCCCTTCTCTCCACCTCCCTTCAAACGCATCTGCACAGTAAAAACTTTGTTTACTTAAATCAATTTTTCAACAATTCCATCGCAGGTACCCACGGTGGCTCATGGCTGAGCGGATCGGACCTGCACTTAAATCTGGCACATTCAACTGAATGGGATAACCTCGCCCACCTCCTCAAAGAATCAGGCATTTATCTGAAGGAAAAGGCATACTCTCTTCTCTGGATGGGGGGCGATAGATCAGGCAGACTTTCGGCAAAAAATGTATATAATGCACTGGCTGCCATTTCTTGGATCTCTACAACAGTTTCCTGGAGACAGAGGATTTGGAAGGCCTCATGCCCCTTAAAATGCAAATTGTTCACTTGGCTCATGCTGGAAAACAAATTACTCTTCTGGAACAAATTGCAGGCGCGTGGATGGGAGGGCCCAAGCCGTTGCTCGCTTTGTGCACAAGCCATTGAATCATCGATCCATGTTTTTGTGCACTGCCCTTTTACACGTGCGCTCTGGACAACAACTTCAGTGACTTTAAAAATTCCAAATCTATGGATTGGCACCAGTATACTTTCCTGCTTTCAACACTGGATACACAATTCCAACACTCTTCCAATGCTGCCAATTTACATTTGCTGGTTCGTTTGGCTGGCCAGAAACAACGCTATCTTCAACGACAAAAAGCCTTCCATTCCTCACATCATCTCTCTAATTCTGTCTGAAGCAAACAATCTGAATAAAAATTTATCAGTCAAACCAGCTGTTAGGCGGCCCCTTCATATTCCTTTGGACAGGACGGTGGCCTGGTTTGACGGGGCCTCTCAACTTCGAGGTGCGCTATGCGGTGCAGGGGGTAAAATAATGTTAAATTCTCATTCGAGTATTATTTGGACCCTGAATTGCAGCCAAGGAACCAATACTAAGGCGGAGCTCCTCGGGGTTTGGACCTCACTCTTCTTGGCTAGTCGCCACATAGATGATTTGCATCTCCTCGGTGACTCTAAGATCATCATAGATTGGCTGAATGGATTGGCTGATCTCCGAGTGGCAGCCCTTAATTGCTAGAAGGCACGGATCAAAGATTTTACTCTTCTTTTCAGGAATCTCACCTTCCTCCATATTTTCTGTGAAGAAAACAAAGAGGCTAACACCCTCTCAAAAAAAGCTTTGCACCTCCCTCCGCTTCAAATTTACTTTACATTTTGGGAGGATGGACATGAAGGCATCTCTTATAAGATTAAACTTTGAGTTGATCCCTTTCTGCATTTTCAGAACATAGACATTTGTTGTTTTATTGGAACATAGATGGTTTTGCTCCAAGTATCCATGGAATCGGCTTGATTCGCTGCTAATTCTAGAAATCCGCCTTGTAAACTTTTATAGTGAAACTAGGCGTTGGTCAATTCCTAAAATGCCATGGGATGAAAGAGTGTGTCACCTTTGTGACACTAGGAAGATTGAAGATGAAAAGCACTTTCTCTTAGATTGTCTAGCCTGTACCCATATTAGATCTCATTTTCAAAATATTGATCACACTACCAACCTTCCTAACCTCTTAACTCAACAAAAGTATGGTGATCCTAGAAAGCTTATGTTAATGCTTTTGGAACATAGAAACAAAATTGTAAAGAATCACAAGTAATCACTTACAGTCTTAAGATCCGATAGATCAATTAAGTCGACATTAATCATCATCATCATATGTATAGATCTAAAAAGATAAGTTTTAAAGTAAATATAAAAATGTTGAAATTTGTAAAAAAACAAAAAAATAATGTGTAGATTAAGAGATGGAAACCAAATATGTGGGAAAGACCACGAGACAATAAAAAGATAAATGAGAACAAGAAGTAGGTTTTACTTAATCAATACTAATAATGAAAACGATGTAAAATATAATTGAGCTAGTATATCCTTCGTTCGATGCCAAAGGAATTGGCCACCTTTTGAACCTTGTACATATTGAGTCATTGAGTACACTAGTAGAATTTCGAATGATGACATAAACATAATCTAAGTTGGATATATAGTCTCTTGACTTGAACCTTTCACGTGTCTTGAGCAAAATAAATATATATGACGATATTAATGAGTAGCATTAGTTAATTAAATTAATATAACGAAGGAAACATTAACGTAAGTCATACATTCACTAATTACGACAATTCACTAATTACGACAATAGTGATTTTCTTAAAAAAGAAAAAATGTGTTTTAGTGATGTTACAGAGAGAATGGTTAAGGGACTATGGCATTATGGGTTTAAAATGAACCAAAAAAAAAAAAAAATTGGTGTTTATGAACATAATAGAGTATGTAATCATTTAAGAATTGTTAAAAGAAAATATTAACATAATTTATTTTTTTCTTATAAGAAGTAGGAAAAACAAAACTAAGTGGTCCAAAAATGTATGTAGATTTGAATAGGGAGAAACTTGAAAACAACTCACTAGGGTTGTTTGAAATTATGAGAAGTATAAAGGAAGAATTGTAGATTATTAAAATAGATAACGAAAAACTGTTGAAAGCTAGTAGGGAACAAGAGGAATTAAATGAAATCCTACTCAAGAACATGATGAAGATAAGAACGAATAAGAATGTAGGACATACCTCTATCATTGCTAAGAAATAAGTCTTTAATTATGAATCTCATAAATGAAAGGAACATCTAGTACTAAGTGATAAAAAAACATTAATGACTCATGAAAGTAGCGAAGATAGTTTTGAAAACAACACTCTACAGAAGAAAACACATAACATCAAGAAATGAAAGGGGTACAGTAAGGAATTATATGGAAAATTTAAGAAGATCAGACCAACTAGTTTTGATAGGGACTTTGAAGAAGGAGTAAAATATTAGGTCCTAAACATGGGAAAATATTTTCATATTTAAAACTACCATGGAAATCTAAGAGCTAGACGGGTTGTGTGCTAGTTGAATGGTAAGGCTGCCATTTGCTGGCAAGAGACCATAATAGTAAATAAAGTTAGAAGCAGTGAATTGACATGGAAGATATTTAAAATGCATTTCAAACAAAAATATTTAACAGAAAGGTATTATGATGAAAAGGCTAACAAATTTCATGACCGTAAATTAGGAAAAATGATTAGAATATTTTGTTACCAAGTTTGTCAATCTAATGAGATATGTACCTTAACTGAGAGAGGAAAAGATAAAAATATAGTGATTTATGAGCTTCCTTCCCCAAGCATATAAGGATAATATTGAGTTCCTTAATCCTAATACAATGGATGAGGTAATAAGACACACTAAATTATGTTATACGTAGTTTAAATAGAGGTCAAAAAATACAAAACATCGTAGAATAGGAAAAAATATAACAAGTTTGGCCCTAGAAAGAAACAATTTAAGCATCCACATCATCCATCACACAATGCATAGGGTAGGCAGAATAGGTTTGGTGGTGACTAGAAAAGTGTATTAGTTTAGAACAATAGTTGACCGACAGAGTCAATGAATAAACTAGTTAGACCACCATTAGAGTGTTGGGGTTGCAAAGAACCTCATCTATATAAATAGTGTCCTTTAAATAGGAATGTATATTTCACATTGAATAACATTCATGAAGCCATGATAGTTAATGGCACGACACAGTGTAATCATAATATTAATGCATCCTTGGAGAATCGAAAAGTTGATCACCAATCTGCCATGCTAGAAATTGAAGGTATGATCAATAAAAAATATGTATCAATTTTAATTGACCCTAGTGCAAGTTTAAGTTATGTTTACCCTACTATAGTAGAAGTCTTTACACTGAACAAAGTAAAACCTAAGAAATCTTGGTTATTATCGTTATCTATTGGTACAAAACGAAAGGTTGTTGAGTTGGTCAAAGAGTGCATAATAACTATGGATGGAATGGAAACTAGAGTGAACTTGAAGGTATTTCCTTTGGGATCCTATGATTTACTCATAGGCATAGATTGGCTTGAAAAAAAAACATGCAGCTATTGTGAACCATATAAATAAAACTTTTGACTATTCAGATGAATTTGGACAAGGAAAAACCATTAAGGGAATACCTCGTGGTGCGTTGGTAAGGAATATTTATGCTTTTGAGTTGAAAATAAATTCAAGAAAGGGATGTGAGGTATATGTTGTATACATATATTAAAACAAAGACAAATTAGTTGAAAATTTGTTGACTAAAGACCTTATATTGCTTGAGTTTCAGGATGTATTACCAAATGCAATTCCAAGACTATCTCCTGGAAGGGACATATATTTTACAATATATCTAGCACCCGGATTTGCACCAATGTATAAAGAACCCTACAAAATGAGTGTTCGTGGATTGACTAAGTTAAAGATTCAATTCCAAGAGTTAATGGATAAATAGTACATTAGACCGAGTGTGTCTCTGTGGGAAGAAGAGAATCTGTTTGTGAAAAAGAAGGAGGGAACCTTTAGGATGTGTATTGATTACATACAGCTGAATAAAATAACAATCAAGAATATGTATCCTTTACCCCATATTGATGATCTATTTGACCAAGTTGGAGAGGATAATTTTTTTCAAAGATAGATCTTAGGTCAGGCTATCACGAGGTTAGGATTAAAGATGAAAACATTTATAAGACTACTTTTAGAACTAGGAATGAATACTATGAGTTCGTAGGGATACCCTTTGGTCTAACTAAACCTACAACATTTATGTGTTTAATGAACAACAACATAGTTACCAACTTAATGAGAACTCTCCAGAGTTCTCATTTTTGGGGGGGTCCAATTTTTTACCTCGTTTTTAAAAATGGTGCTACCGATAGCACCCCCTCTCCGTTTTTAGATGATTTTTGATATTTTCAATTTTCCGATCCCCAATGTTTCCACATTATTTTTTTAAATGCTTATTTTTCATCTATTTTCAATTTTTTCTAAATATATGTATATTTTGTTTTTATTCAACTCTGTTTTTACTCTTTTTTCATACTTCTTTCAATCTTAAAAATGTTTTTTAGCATTTACTTTTTTGAAGTTACGATTTTTCATAGAATTTTGTCTCCTTAATTAATTTTTTGTTCCATACTTTTTAAATATAGTGAAAAACATCATTTTTAACACATTGTTTACCTTTACTTCAATAAATAAAAAAACATTGTAGTTAAATAACACTAATTTTAAATACTTATAAAAAAAATACACATTTTATAGCCATATATCATAAAAAACCTATACATTTTGGTACATATTCCTTAAAATAACATGTCAAATAAAGCATTTTGATGGACATAATTGAACAAAAAAGGTCTAAATTTTATAAAAACATATCATTTTCTTTCATATTTTCATACATTTGAAGTAAAAAAATGACAACATTTAATCAAATTTTCCAATGTATAGTGATTCACATACAAATAAAACGAAAAAAGAAACAATAAAAAAGATTCATCAGAAAACAAAAAGAGAT
>ML777010.1:64159-76188 GCA_009831015.1 Picea engelmannii | reverse complement strand
TCTTGCCATTATAGTGAAGAAGGGTATTGTCTATAAATTGTGAATGATTTATACTTTTTGTTGCTCTAACAATCTTGATCCTAAGCATATTTCTATATCTTCTTTCGACATCCATTTTTTATTTAAGAGACTCAACCATTATGATGTATAACAGAGGGGATTAAGGAAAACCTAGTCCTCTGGTCCCTTTAAAAATATATATTATTGGTCTTCCATTAGATAGTGGTGTTATCCAAGAAGTGACAATGCAAGATGATACCCATCATATAAAAGATGAACTAAATCCAAACTTATGAAGTACACCAAAAATAAGTGAATGTCTAACTATGTCAAATGCATTTGCCATTTTTATATTTATGATCATACATTTGTCCTTGTTGGCTCGACTGGTGTGTATTTCTTCTTGAACTATTTGATATTGTCCACAATCTATCTTCCCTCGATAAATTCCCCCTTGGTTTTCTGAGATTACTTTATGTAGAAGTTTTTCAATGTGTTTGCTATAATTTTTGACAAAATTTTATGAGGAGGCATTACAAAGAGAGATGGGACAAAATATGGAGAGAGACGAAGGGTTGGCTTATTTCGAGATGAGGGACAAAAATGTAGAGTTTGTCTCTAGCCTAAGTTACACCCTTTGTCTCTAGCCTAAGTTGCATTTTTTTTTCATTACCATATCTGCATTTTTTTTTTATTACCATATCCCTGTCCACACCACCATCCCGTCGAACTACAAGACATGAGTGTTTAAATTACAGATTGAAAAGTCCACAAAGGGCAGTGTTTCTTGATCTGATTTTTGGTTTGACTTACCTTAATATTCCTAAACGACCTCACATACTTGGATTAAAGATAGGGCATAGAAAGCACATAGTATTTCATGAATTTATTGGTTTGGTTTGATGTTTGAAGTGCAATCTTGTATTCATTGAAAGTTTCATCAAGTGTTTCTGGTCCTTTGCAAGTGTTTTTGGGCTGTTGCAGTGAAATATTGTATTCATTGAAAGTTTCATTAAGTGTTGATGGTCGTTTGCAGTGCAATCTTTCATAAGCGACCATATTTAAATAGTGAGAAAAAGACAAACTAGCCACCGATTTTTTTTTTGAAATACCCATAAAAGGGAAGTTATAGTAGAGTCCATAGAGAGAATTAGGAGGAGAAAGAGGAAGGCACCATTAATGGAGAAAAAGTAGCACCATTACTACGCCCACGGGACTTGGGCCAGGCCCGCGGGGGGGCTGAGGCGATGCCCGGCATCGCCCCAGCCCCCCCCGCGGGCCTGTCCCAGGTCCCGTGGATGCCCACGGGACCTGGGCCAGGCCCGCGCGGGGGCTGGGACGTTGCCGAGCATCGTTTCAGCCCCCCCCCCGCGGGCCTAGCCCAAGTCCCGTGGGCACAGTAATCAATACGGCGCGTTATTCTTGCGAAGCGAAACTGTATCCTCACTTGTTATTTTTACCATCGATTAGCTGCATATTTCAGCTCTATATGACTCGCATAATATAATATTCAATTAAACAGTTTATCATACACATCACACTTCCTAATTTAAAAAATTCATTGTAAGGTATGCACCGCCTTTTAACTTCATTGTAAGGTATGCACCACCTTTTGAAAAAATCCTGGACACCTCTGCTCTTAGTGAATTTAATTTTCGAGTTTGAATATGCATAAAAATGATAACGAGAGTGGGAACCTCGTCTTAGTGGATAAAGCATGTTCCTTCTGAGGTTTTCATTTACCATTAGAAAGTTTGGCAATTTTAGCATCGATTAGCCCCTATATAGTATTTTTACCATCGATTAGCTGCTAATTGTTATTTGATTTCAGGTAGACATGTTTCAGCTCTCTATATGACTCGCATGATATAATATACACACTTCCTAAATTACAAAATTCATAGTAAAGTGTCCACCGCCTTTTAATTTTCCCATAAGCAAGAAAGAGCACAATGGACTGAACTAGTCATAGACTGAACTTTAGTTTGAGTAGTGAAGTTTTACATTCCATAACCAAAATTTAGTGATGAATACGAATTGATCAGATCTGTTGTGGTTCACAGTCGGCATCGGGAGATCGAGGAGATCTAGCAGGCCATGTCCATTTGCCATTCACATTTTTTACTAGACCTTTATTTTCTTCAAGCCACCAGTGGGACGGGATATGAAGGCTATCAATCAATAAGTCATGACTCTTATTGACAAGAGCTGGATCTCTACCTGAAGATTTGAAGGATTTGTTCTCCCCAACAAAGCCATAGAGTAAATGGAGATAAACCTCTAAACTATGGAAGTCAGACATATTATGAGTGGGCTTCAAGAAGGGAGAGTTATCGTTGTGTAGAGAAAGCTGGATGCCCACATGAAAATATGTCCAGGGAAACCAACTGAGTAGTTTTCTCACCCATCCCATGTTCTCGTTCAGAAAAAGCCCAGGGACATTTGGAACAACATCGTGTTTGTTAACAATCCTCAGAACATTGACGCCAATATCCTCCATACGTTGGGCGAACGTCGGGTTTCCTACGCGGGGAGAGGTGAAGGAAAACACTGTGACAGGAGTAGGTATAGACATGCTCTGCATGTTCACCGTCTCTTTGACATCATATGCACTTAACGTTGCAAGCGCAGCTCCTAAGCTGTGTCCTGTCAATGTTATACTCAACCTCTCGTCCTTGTACTGGTTCAACAACCATGTTATCTCTCCCTATACAATATCCCTCTCGCTTCTACTGCATTTTTCAGAACCTTCATCCACGGTAGTATAACAAGAAAGAAATCCCTTTTCTATTCGGACATTTGGATCTGTAGTTTTTTGTAAATTCACATGAGCTAGTCTATGGGGGAGTGGAACTAATATGTTTTTGAAATTTTGCATCCATTCTTGTGCTATTCTCGTTCCTCGCCAGTCTCTCTTATTTAAAAAAAAAAAAAAAAAAGTATTTTTGTTTTTTTAATTATTGTTTTTCGGGGAAATTTTAATTTTTTTTCATTTCTTTCTAATTTTTCTTAGTTTTTCACAAATTTGTTAGCTCATAAAATTGATTAGCTCATATGTTTTGAATATCGTCAATATAACAATACTAATTAAGAAATTATTTATGTTTCATTCAATGTAACTTGTATTTATTGTTTTATTATTAAAAGTAAAAAATTATTAAAAAGTGACGTTGAATTTTTAAAGTATATTGTGATATTTTCATGGCATTATGTATTACCTTGTGCTTTGCGTGATAATAAAATTTAAAAAGTAAACATTTAAGGGTTTCTTTTATGGTTTTGTTTATAGTAATTATGAGTTCTTTTGCCACATTATAAAAATGTGTCATTTTCATACCCAATTTTAAAATGGGTGCTATCGGTAGAAGTACTTTTCAATTTGATGGTTGATTTTGAGGTTTTGGTTTTAATGGTACCAAGTGATAAAAATACGATTTAAAATGATCTCAAAATTTAACGTTTTGAAAAGAAAGAAAAAATTCAAAAACATCTTATTTGTTTTTAGGTGTTGATTTTAAGGTTTTTCTAAGCTATTGTCTAAGTTTTGAAGCCCATGTTTGAAAAATGTTGTAATTTTCACTCCGTTTTAAAAAATGGTGTTACTGGTAGCACCACTTTTTGATTTTGGGGTTGATTTTGATGTTTTTTATGCAAAAATATGGGTTTTTTGGGCCAAAGTTCTCGTTTTGAGGTCACAGTTCTCATTAAGTTGGTAACTGTGTTCAACACGATAATGAATTATTTGGATAAGTTTGTGATTTTTTTTATAGATGATATCTTGACTTATTCAAAGAATAGAGAAGTGATGAAGAAAATCTAAGATTGGTTATGCAAACATTAAGAGAAAATTAGTTGTATGGAAAATTTAGTAAACATGAATCCTATTAGAGTAAAGTACAATACTTAGGACATGTGATTTCAGGAGAATGGATTTTAGTTGAACCTGAAAAGGTCAAAGCTATTGTAGATTGGGTGGTAGCCAAAGATGTCTGAGATGTTAGATCATTTATAGGTATTACAAGATATTATCAGAGGTTTATTGAAGGGTTTTCAAAATTTTCTTCCAATCACCTCTCTACAAAAAAGGTAATCTGACTGAAATGCACTGAAAAGTGTCAAGAAAGTTTTGAAAAACTAAAACAATTATTAACCACCGCACCTATTTTAAAGGTACCAGATCCACACAAAGACTTTTTGGCATGTATTGATGCTCCAATAGAAGCACTGGGGGGGGGTGTTAATGTTGAGTAAGTAGTTGCATATGAATGAAGGAAACTAAAGACTCATGAAGTAAATTGTGTAACTCATGATTTTGAATTAACTGCAATTCGTCATGCTTTAAAAATGTTGCGACATTACCTATTGGGTAGAAGGTTTTTATTAAAGGATGACAACATTAATCGTAAGTACTTATTTGAACAACCAAATCTAAATGCAGGAAAAGAAAGATGCTTGGATTTCCTGAGTGATTATGATTTCTAAAGAAAACATATTAAAGGGAAAGAAAATAAGGTAGCAGATGCACTTAGCAGGAAGTTAAATGCAATTTTCAGCAGTAATATATAATCTAATTTAAAACAGAAAATAGTAACAACGACAAAAAAAGATGTGGAATACAGGAAAATTCATGAAAAGTGTCAAAATAACCAGCTAACTAATGAAGAGTCAAAATTTAGTTGCATACACAAGGGATTAGTCTTGTATAAGAACAAAATTTGCATTCCAAACAATACAAAACTGAAAAATTTAATTTACTAGAAGAAGTTCACAAGAAACCATATTCAAGTCATCATGGTTATCAAAATACAATAGAAACTTTAAATAAATATTGTTTTTTGTCATGAATGAAAACACAAGTATCTGGATACCTTGCTAGGTGTCTAGAATGATAGAAAGTTAAGGAAGAGCACCATAACCCGGATGGATTATTGCATCCTGTACCCATTCTAGAATGGAAATGTGAAGTAATTAGTATGGATTTCATCATTGGATTACTTGTAACTAAGAACCATAACGATTCGATAATGGTTGTAATAGATAAACTTACAAAAGTAGCACACCTCATTCTAGTAAAATATACTCAAAAGGATATAAATATTATAGATATTTTTAGGATGCATGGTCTACCTAAAACAATCATTTCTATTAGAGACACAAAGTTAACTTGCAATTTTTGGAAGACCTTTTCCAGTGGTTTGGATACACAATTTAGTTTTAATACCACTTATCATCCTCAAATTGATGGTCAAACTGAAAGGACTAACCACATTGTTGAGGATATTTTGTGAATGTATGTTATGGATTGCGCAACAAAATGGGAGGATTATATTCATCTGGTTGAATTTGCATACAATAATGGTTATCAATCATCCTTAAAGATGATTCCTTTTGAAGTGTTATATGATAGAATGGGTCAAGAACCTGTGAGTTCGAACAATCCCATTGAAAGGATCATTTTAGGACTGGACAAGTTAAAGAAAATGGAAAAGACAGTTCAGAAAGAAAAACAAAACTTGAAAAGTGAACAGGAAAAGGAAAAAATTTATGTAGATCCAAGAAGGGCACACACCAAATTTAATGTTATATATCATGTCTACATAAAAGTGAAACCTAGAAAGAGTTCATTTAAACCTGGAAAAAGCTCTAAGTTGTCACCATGGTATTGTGGGCCTTTTGAAGTGTTCGCCAAAGTAGGACCAACAACCAACTAGCTTGCACTGTTAGCTAATTGAAAAGTGCACAATGTATTTGATTTTTCATTATTAAAGAAATATGTGCATGATATAACTCATATTATTAATTGGAATGTGATCGAGGTGGAACTGCTATGTATTTTGGACAAGAAGGAAACTCTATTGTGGAACAGAGTCATCACTGAGGTTAAAGTGCAATGGAGGCACTTTAGTCTTGAGGAGGCCACTTGAGAAATGGAAGAATCTATGAGGAAATCTTATCCAATTTTGTTCCAGAGATAAGATGCTCGGAATGGAACACCGAGGACAATGTTCAGTTCAAGGGGGTGAAGGATGTAACATCCTTCCATTTAAATATTTAATTAATTTTGAATAATTGTACTTTTGGATTTTTATGTTGAAAAAGACTAAGTTGACATTGTGACATCATAAACATTTGATGATGAGAAAAAATTGTGTAAATATTATTTTAATTTTATTTTAAATTACTTCAGACAAATTGATGAGAGAACCTAACTATATAACAAGAATAATTTTTTATTCCAAGGGAAAAGTGAAAAAATCATAAAAAAAGCCAAGTTAAATGTTGTCCATGGGGACAAGTGTGTACCTACTCCCAAGGATATGGGAGGTGAGGGAACAAGCTAGCAAGAAGTTAGGCCAAGACTCCCAAGAGTCGTGGATGAGGCTAACTTGGAAAAAGAAAGACCTAGGAAATCTGTTTTTCTTCTTGGCGAGACAAGAGGAAAGACACTTGTATATTGAGTACTTGTGCAGAAATAAGATCTTGATGATTCTGAGAAAGAATCAAGTTCTGGTATTTACCTAGAGAAAATTATTGACATTTTCAATTTCCTCTGGAATAAAGAATTAGGCTCGGGGATGATAGGAGCAATTAAGACTTGGTTGCTATGGTCTAACATTGGGAGGAGCTAGATTCTCTCCTCAACTTGTCTCCAATAACTCTTTTATGGTTCATATATGTTTTTCTATATTTTACTTATTCTATTATTATTATTATCTAATTGTTACCCTCATAAATAGGCATTTCTTCTCAAAGGAAAATAATAATCTTGCTAATAGTTATAATCATTTCATATTAAGTCACTAAAATAGTAATCCGAACATAATATTTTAATACCAAGAATAGACTCTATATTTCATTTATAATCTTTTTAGAAGCAAGAAAAGATTGAATATTTTATTTAGCATTTTATGATAAGATGTCAACAATAATATTAGTATTTTTACAATGGTGGAAAAAAATGTGAGTAAATAAAAAACATACTAGTCTAAACCATTCTTTTTATATGTATGAAAAAGGAAAAAGACAAGGCTTTCTAATGTAGATCGTTTTAGTACATAGAATAAAAATACAAGGGTTTTAAATGTGTCCATTCTTTCTACTTGCAAACAGAATGATTTATGTGTAAGCTCCCGTAACCATTTTGAACTGTCAAAGCTCATTCGGAAACCAACCAACTGGAACCGTCCGCCGTCAGCTCATTCGACCAACCAGAACCGTATTCCCCTTAACTATATTGAACCGCCGACAGCTCATTCGGAAACCAACCCGAACCATTTTCTTGTTGGGAGCTTCTGGAATGGTCCATTACTCCATCTACAGTTCTCTACCTAGATATGTGGAACAATAAACAGTTAACCAACAGAAGCTTGATGGAAGCTTGGCTATAAATATTTCATTTTGGTCCCCAAGCTTACTTAATTCAATCAATTTCCTTCAGTCTTACACCATTAATGAGAGTGAGCAGAGCTTGGAAGTGTCATACGGAAAGAAAAATTAGTGTGGAACTAGGAAAACTTCTACAATAATTAGTCAAACTCAAGCAGCATCAATGGCTGGAGGTATGATCCATTTGGCATCTATATTTCGATTCTTTTGAAGAGTTTTATTCCACATATTTTAGAATGGAATTAAATCTAACATTTGGTGTCGGAGCATTGTTATCTCTTCCTTGGTGTTTTGGAGAAAGGTAGGTTTATTCTGTCTCGAGAAGTTTCATTGCATTGTTGTGTGACAGCGTGAGACTAATGCTTCATTGCTATACTGTTGATTTAAGAGAAACTGTACCGGAATTCATATTACCTTCCCTTTCTTTGTTTAACATTACAACGAAGCTATCATACACTTTTATTCTACAGATTGCTAAAGTTATTCTTTCGAATCATACATAATATATCTGTTACTAATTTTCCATTAGTAAATCGACCAGTAGGTTTTTGATCCGCATGATCTCTTCCATATGGAGGAAAGTTGGCTTTGAAAATCGTTGCAAGACCATCATTGTTGCCGGGATTTGCAGTGGAGTTTCCAAATATGTAGGAAGAGGACACCATGGGTTTGCTAAGGTTAGTCTGTGTTGCGTTCAGTGGCAATAAATCCAATAGACACGTTACAATACTAATCTTTGCAAAACTTTCCATTACGTCTAATACTTCTGAAATGCTCAACTAGAAACTTTCATGGATACTACTTAAATCATAGTTTTGGGATCAATTGATGATGCATAATTTGTCCATGTAGTTTTATTTATGCACTTTATAATTATTCAAATATCAACTTAATTTTTTTCATAAAAGAAATAATGTCTAGTGATCCATATAATTTTAATTGATTAGAGAATAGCCACAACATCTCTAATTAAATAATATTATATATAAAGATTGATTAGGATCACATAAGGAATATTTAGATATAAATTGTAATTAATTATACTAAATATAATAAATTTTATCCCACAGGAATTTTTATTATATTTATATAATTAATTAGGATAAAATATTAAATTATTCATAACTTACCCATAGGAATTATGAATTAATAGTTTTATCATAAGGTTCAAATCTATGATAGAATAATTGAAGCTGCTTGAATTGGAAATTTAGTCCACAGGCAATTTTTATGTCATTAGATTCAAATTTAAGCATGAATTTACATTGGTAAAGCATGAAATTTTATTTTATTTTTTGTTGGTCTCAATTTTAATGTAAGCATGTGATCTTTAATTTTATGCAGTTGTACAACCTCCAAATTTCTCTGAAATTTGTTGTGATATCCCTGAACTTAAGGGAGATAACTATAAGGTCTGGAAGGAGAGAGTTCTCCTTCATTTGGGGTGGATGGACATAGATTATTCTATTAGGAAAGATGAACCACCAGCACTCACTAATACCAGCACTACAACAGACATCATGCTTTATGAGCGATGGGAGCGATCTAATCACCTAAGCATGATGTTCATTAAGACTAAAATTTCAGCTGGTATTCGTGGTTTCGTTGATCAGCATGAAAAGGTCCGAGACTTGTTGAAAGCCATTGATGATCAATTTGTCACTTCAGACAAGGCACTAGCAAGCACCCTAATCATGAAGTTCTCATCCCTACGGCTCACCAGTGTGAAAGGTGTGCGTGAGAACATCATGCAAATGAGGGACACTGTGGCTCAACTGAAGAAACTCAAGGTTGAAATATCGGAGTCTTTCCTAGTGCACTACATCCTGAACACCCTTCCACACCAATATGGACCCTTCAAAATCTCATACAACACACATAAGGATAAATGGTCAATTAATGAACTCATGACCATGTGTGTTCAAGAGGAAGAGCGACTGGTGATGGAACTGGGAGAAAGTGCAATGCTGACAACACATGGAAAGGGAAAATCTCAAGCCAATAAGAAAGGGAAAGGTAAAGTACCTCCCCAAGCTGATATCAAGAAGAATTCCAAGTGTTTCTTCTATAAAAAGAAGGGACACATGAAAAAGGAATGCGCCAAATTTCAGAAATGGCTTGCAGACAAAGGTAATACAATCTCGTTCATTTGTTATGAATCTAATATGGTCAATGTCAATATTAACACCTGGTGGATTGATTCTGGATCAACAATTCACATTTCAAATTCCTTGCAGGGTTTGCAAAACCTAAGGAAGCCAGTGGGAAGTGAGTAAAGCATCTTATCAAGAAACAAGATGGGCTCGCATGTGGAAGCTATAGGAACATGCTATTTAACTTTAAGTAGTGGTTTTGTTTTAGAATTAGAAAAGACCTTTTATGTTCCAAGTTTTTCTAGAAACTTGATTTCAGTTTCAAGGCTTGTATCTTTTGGATATTCCTTCAACTTTTCAGAAATATATTTCAATTTATTTTATAAATCTGATTGTGTTGGGAATGGTATTTTGTCTGATGGTCTTTACTACATTAATTTACAAAACAATGTCATTTATGATTGAATGCATGTTAACACTGGCACTAAAAGATGTGTTATTAATGATGATTCCTCTAAATATGGCATCAGAGACTAGATCATATCTCCATAGAAAGAATTAAAAGATTGGTAAATGAAGGGGTACTTAATACTCTGATTTTACTGATTTTGAGACTTGTGTGGATTGCATAAAAGGAAAGCAGACCAGCAAGTCAAAGAAAGGTGCCAATAGGAGTTCAGGCATATTAGAAATCATAGATACTAATATATGTAGTCCAGACATGGACTCACATGTTCAGAGATACTTCATATCTTTTATAGATGATTATTCACGATATGTGTATCTCTACATGCTTCATAATAAGAACGAAGCATTAGATGCCTTTAAAATCTTTAAGGCTGAAGTAGAGAAACAATGCGGCAAGCAAATTAAGATCGTGAGATCAGATAGAGGTGGAGAATATTATGGTAGATACACAAAAGATGGACAAGCACCTGGGCCATTTGCAAAATTTCTCAAGAGCATGGGATTGTTGCCCAATACACCATGCCTGGTTCACTCGACTAGAATGGTGTAGCAGAAAGAAGAAACCGAACATTATTGGACATGGTGCGGAGTATGCTTAGCAACTTCAATCTTCCTAAATCCTTGTGGATTGAAGCACTTAAGACGACAGTGTATATATTAAATCGAGTTCCAACCAAGGTTGTTCCTAAAACGCTATTTGAATTATGGAAAGGTTGGAAACTGAGTTTGCGACATATGCGTGTTTGGGGATGCTCGTCTGAAGTGAGAATCTATAATCCACAAGAGAAGAAGATGGACCCAAGGACCATTAGTGGGTATTTCATTGGATATGCTGAAAGGACTAAAGGTTGGAGATTTTATTGTCCATCTCATAGCACTAGGATTGTGGAATCAAGAAATGCAAAGTTTCTTGAAAATGACTTGAACAGTGGGAGCGATCAAACCAAGAACATAGTTTCTGAGAAGGATCATTCAGAATCTCAACCTTCCACCCAAAGTGATAGATTTTTTATTGTTCACATCACCCCTTAAGTACAAACTGGTGTCGAACAACCAATTGTTGAAGTTCCACAAGCTGCTGACAACATTCCAGTAGATCAGGTAGTTCAAGAGTTTCCAAGAACTTTTGAACAACGAGTTGAACCACATACTTCTCAGGAAGATGGTGGTACAACATTAAGAATATATACTAGACCAAAGAGATCAACAATTCCTGATGATTATGTTGTGTATCTGCAAGAATCTGACTATAACATTGGAGCCGAAAATGATCCCGAGTCTTTTTCACAAGCCATGAGTTGTAAAGAATCAGAATTATGGTA
Source organism: Picea engelmannii (assembly GCA_009831015.1). Taxonomy (NCBI): domain Eukaryota; kingdom Viridiplantae; phylum Streptophyta; class Pinopsida; order Pinales; family Pinaceae; genus Picea; species Picea engelmannii. The sequence continues at coordinate 64,919 of ML777010.1, read as the reverse complement.
GGATGCCATGAAGGAAGAGATGAATTCTATAAAGAGTAATGAAGTATGGGATCTTGTTGAGTTGCCTAATGGTGCAAAATCCATTGGATGTAAATGGGTCTTTAAGACAAAGAAAGACTCATTGGGCAACATTGAGAGATACAAGGCAAGAGTTGTTGCTAAAGGATTCACTCAGAAAGAAGGAATCGACTACATGGAGACTTTCTCTCCTGTATCTAAGAAATATTCCTTGCATGTAATTATGGCATTAGAAGCCCATTTTGACGTGGAGTTGCAACAAATGGATGTGAAAACGACATTTCTCAATGGAGATCTAGAGGAGGAGGTTTACATGAAACAACCTGAAGGATTCCCCTCTAGTGATGGTGAGCAATTGGTTTGCAAACTCAAGAAATCCTTATACAGTTTAAAACAAGCATCCCGCCAATGGTATTTTAAATTCCATAATATAATTTCTTCTTTCGGTTTTGTAGAAAAGATTATGGATCAATGTATATACCTGAAAGTTAGTGGGAGTAAAATTTGTTTTCTTGTTTTATATGTGGATGACATTTTGCTAGCAACCAATGATAAGGGTTTTGTTGTATGAGGTGAAACAATTCCTCTCTAAAAATTTTGATATGAAGGATATGGGTGAGGCATCTTATGTCATTGGCATTAAGATCCATAGAGACAGATTTCGAGGCATCTTGGGTCTATCTCAGGAAACCTATATTAATAAAATTTTAGAGAGATTTCAGATGAAGGATTGTTCACCAAG
>ML777010.1:0-63848 GCA_009831015.1 Picea engelmannii | reverse complement strand
ATCCATAGAGACAGATTTCGAGGCATCTTGGGTCTATCTCAGGAAACCTATATTAATAAAATTTTAGAGAGATTTCAGATGAAGGATTGTTCACCAAGTATAGCTCCCATTGTGAAGGGTGATAGGTTCAATTTGAACCAATGTATGAAGAATGATTTTGAAAGGGAACAAATGAAGAACATTCCATATGCTTCTGCTGTCAAAAGCCTAATGTATGCTCAGGTCTGCACAAGACCCGACATTGCATTTGTTGTGGGAATGTTGGGATGATATCAGAGTAATCTAGGTATAGAACACTAGAGAGATGCAAATAAAGTAATGAGGTACCTTCAAGGAAATAAAAACTACATTCTTATGTATAGACGAATGGAAAATTTGGAAGTAATTGGCTACTCAGCTTCTGACTTTGTTGGATGTGTTTATTCACGCAAATCAACATCGGGATACATTTTTATGATGGCCAGTGGAGCTGTATCATAGAGGAGTGCCAAGCAAACCTTGATTATCACTTCCACTATGGAAGCCAAGTTCGTCTCCTGTTTTGAGGCTACTTTACATGGTGTATGGCTTAAGAGTTTCATTTTTGGGCTTAGAATTATGGATTCTATCTCCAAGCCATTGAGAATGTATTGTGACAATTTAGCTGTTGTTTTTGTGGCTAAAAACAACAAAAGTGGGAGTCAAAATAAACACATCGACATTAAGTATTTAGCCATAAGGGAACATGTTAAAGAAAATAAAGTTGTCATTGTGCACGTCAGCACTGAGTTGATGATCGTTGATCCTTTGACTAAGGGCATGCCACCGTTTAAATTCAAGGAGCATGTAATGAATATGGGACTTGGTTCCATTATGTAGTTTCTCATTGTATGGACAATGTTATTTTAATGAAATTCTTAATTATTGTGATGTTTTCCTCATATTTATGTGCACCTTAATTTGATTTGAGAGAATTCATCTGTGTAGGACCAAGAATAAACATAAGATTTATTCATTGAGAAATTGTTGCCACATAAATTATAAAAGAAATAAATACATAGTAATACATGGAAGATAATACTTGTCACAAGAGGATTTATCGCCATGATTCATGTATCTATTACTTAATACAGATTATCAATAGGTTTTAAGATGAGACATTAAGATTGGAAGTATGGACCAAGTGGGAGAATGTAAGCTCCCGTAACCGTTTTGAACCGCTGGAGCTCATTCGGAAACCAACCAACCAACCAAAACCGTCCGTTGTCAACTCATTCAACCAACCGGAACCGTATTCCCCTTAACTGTATTGAACCGCCGACAGCTCATTTGAAAACCAACCCGAACCGTTTTCTTGTTGGGAGCTTCTGGAATGGTCCATTACTCCATCTACGGTTCTTTACGTAGATATGTGGAACAGTTAACAGTTAGCCAACAGAAGCTTGATGGAAGCTTGGCTATAAAGATTTTGTTTTGGTCCCCAAGCTTGCTTAATTCAATCAATTTCCTTCAGTCTTACACCATCAATGAGAGTGAGTAGAGCTTGGAAGTGCCATACGGAAAGAAAAATTAGTGTAGAACTGGGAAAACTTCTACAACAATTAGTCAAACTCAAGCAACATCAATGGTCAGAAATATGATCCATTTGGCATCTATATTTCGATTCTTTTGAAGAGTTTTATTCCACATATTTTAGAATCAAATTAAATCTAGCATTATGTTTACTTAAATCTTGTAGAGTTTCTTGAATATATATATATATATATATATAACAAAGTTCTAAAAGTAAACAAGCTAATATTAAATTAATTTATTTTAAAATAAAACTCTTTGAAAAAACAAATACAACCAGATAAATAGATACTAAATCAACTTTGGAGTGGTAAATATAACGCAAAGAACACTGCAAAGCTTTTATTCACACAGGGAGAATAAACCCTAAAATATACAAGAATGTATATATAACCAGAACTATATATACATAAATATATATAAATGTGAACTATAGCAATCAATAAACAATCATAACCCTGATAATGGAAAAATGATTATCTATTGAATAGAATCACAACAAATAACACCACATTGACCATATTAAAAGAAAAGAAAACGATAGGTAGCACATAGAGCACTATAATAATGTTAATGAGTAAAAGGAAAACCTGATTATTCAGGAGTAATATCAAACCCCAGCCACGACCTTAAGGATTAAAGGGCGAAAATGCAGATATTATAGCCCGAGAGCTTCAGTTGAGTTTTGTACTCTAGAACAAATGACCGTGTAATGAAATACTTCAAGAGCAAATATTTCTCGATGGTTTCGTGGCCGGCCGAGACGTCTTTTCCTCTTTCCCTCCTTTTCAGCATTCAACTAATTGATATTAAGATTGAAATTCATAAACAAGTGTCATAGTTAGATGAAATTCTTACGTATATGTATATGTGGAAGTTACGTATATGATATTCTTATCCGATTATACAAGTGTCATAGTTAGAGGAAACTAAGAGTTAAGTTTATCGTAAGTATTAATAAGATAATATTATAAATATATATGCAGACATCTATAAAAAGAGCTTTAAAGTGGATATAAGAATTGATAAACTTTGTAAAAGAAAACAAGGTAATGTGTATATTAAGACATGGAACCCAAAGATGTGTGGGAAAGACCAAGACACAATAAACACATAGACGAGTACAAGAAGTAGGTGCTACTTAATCAATACTAATAATTAAAATGATGTAAAATACAACTAAGCTAGTATATCCTTGGTTCGATGCAACAAAAGAATTGATCACCTTGTTGAACCTTGTAGCTATTCAGTCACTGAGTACACTAGCAGAATTTCAGATGATGATATAAACATAATCAACGGTGGATGTAGAGTCTCTTGACTCGTACCTTTCACCTATCATGAGAAAAATAAATATATATGTCAATATTAATGAGTAGCAATAGTTTGTTTTATTAATCTAACGAAAACAACAATAGCGTAAGTCATACATTCCTAATTATTAAAATAGTCATTATTCTTAAACAAAAAAAATAAAAAAAATTGTTTGAGTGATGTTACAACCATGCCATAATGCCTTGGAATTTATACTTTTGTCCTTTCCGTTGGAATTCCATGGTTAAATCCTTAAAATACATGGTTATGGGGCTAAGAGTGCGTAACCATTAAACAACAAGAACAATGTCACAAGCACCCTTATCAGTAGCAAATATGTGAGATTTTAGGTTACATTAACTTATTTGTAGGCACATAATTGACTAGAATCTAAAATAACCCACGAAACCGCACTCCTGGATCTCCCGGAGGTCGTTGGCCCTGTGGCCTCCTGCCCTTCCCACCCTCCAGCGCAGCTGTAGCATCTCATGCAGGCTCGACAAGCTCCAAATGGCGGCCCCCTTGATCTCTTCAAAGCAAGGAGATGCCCCTCCTGGTGCGGCTGCGGCGGCGGCTGCTAGTATTTTTCCTTCGGTCGCGACTCTCTCTTCCAGGCCGCTCTCTCTTGCAAGTTCTCCCACATCGGCAGCAAACTCACTAACTCCGGCCCCCTCCTTTAAAGAGGTGGCTTCATGCCAGGGTATTCTCTCTGGTCTGCATGCAACGACTCCTGAGGTTACCTCTCTTCAAGGTCGTCCATCCGGGTTGCATGCAATGGCTCTAGAAGCTCCAACAGTTTCTATTCAAATGCCGAAGGAAGCCCTAACTCATGCTTGCCATTATAGCAGGCATGCTCTAGTTTGCAAGTTTAATGGACACTGGCCCAATCTGTCGGATCTACTCTCCTGGATCTCTTCTGAATGGTACCTTCTCTTAAAAGGAGAAGTCATTACTTGCCCCTGTGCAAAAGGGTTTTTTATGGTAGTTTTCGAATCTACAAGTGATAGAGACAAGGTGTTTAACTCTGGGCCATGGTTCTAGGGCAGAGCAGGCCTGTCCATGCAGCTATGGACCCTTGCCTTCGACCCTTCCACGGATTGTATCTCTTCAGCTCCAGTCTGGGTGAGACTTCCATACTTGCCCCTGCATTTTTTGGGGGATGAGTCTCTTAAATCTATTGGCAATGGCCTCGGCAAGTTCCTCTGCAGAAGTCTAGACTCCAAGCCAGCCCGCTCCACCTTCGTTCGAATCTGTGTTGAAATGGACTTCTCCAAAGGTTTCTCGACAGAAATAATTCTTCAAATGAAGGACTACTCAAGGACCCAAAACCTTGAATATGAGAATCTCAGTTTCAGGTGTAGGAATTGCTTTGAAACGGGGCACTTAGCCCGTAGCTACGGAAAATCAACCGGGAAAAAAAGCTCGTCCAAAAGCCAAAGACCCACCTGGTGGACAGGAGCACCAGTGGAATCGTGCTCTGAAGGCAAGGCCTAGGAAGCAGTAGAAGAAGCAGAAGTTGAAGCCGAAATCAAACCCCCTGCTAAGGGGAAAGCTCAAGCAGAAGCCATTCCCAAGTCGCCCACCCAGGAACCCCATACCTCACGTTGGGCAGACATAGCGAAGAAGGAAGACCCTCTAGGCCTGATGGAAAGTCAAGCTATGGACCAAAGCACTGAATGGCAAACGGTGTCAAAAAAAAAAAAAAAACTTCCAGGCAAGAAATGATATAATAACGCAAAGCCGTTCAGGCTTGCTGAAATAGTTTTGTTTCCACGATTATGTACTGAGTTAGGATTTTCAGGCAGTAGTTTTACAGTTTCAAGCAAATCTTTACCAATGTAATGAACCCAGTGGCATGTCCACTGTTATTAATACAAAATCCCCCTAATCGTTTATGTCAAAAAAAAAAAAAAAACTTATTTGTAGGCACATATTTTCACAATGACCCCTACATTTCATGGAACCACCATTGGCAATCATGATTTGAAAAGTGTTTACAACACGGATATCTCAATTGAGCTCTTGAGAAATATGGTGATGAATGAAATTATGAGTGCTGCCACTATTAACTAGGATGGTGACTTTTCAGTTCTTAATGTAACCAATTGATTTGAGGGATTGGGGGGTAGAAAAACCAGTGAAAGCATTCAATGAAATCAGTGGTTCAAATTTGGGAGGATGAGAGGACGGCAATAGATTATTTGTTTTGGGTGGCTCGACTTCAGGAGAGACCTCTGCATATTCATCAGAAACATCCTCTAAAATGGCCATAAAACCTTTATGTTTTTTACACTTTTTTCGTCGAAAGTATTTTTTATCACAATTATAGGAGAGATCCTTGATTTGGTGTTCAACCATTTCTTCTCCTGTTAATTTTTGGACTTTAAGAGGTGTGGTATAAGCGACGAAGGTGGTGGATCTAAGGCATGGAAAAAAGGTGGGTTTTTTGCTCTAGGATATGATGACCTATTGTTCCTCCTTGGCACATTTAGTTTCTTCCAACCAAGTGTGGGGGAGATCCATTATGACCTTGATCATATTTCATCCTTGAGGCCATTGATTAAAAATTCCCTAAAAAAATTGTATGTCATGCCTTCTATGTGGAAATCCAATTTCTCAAAGGAAAAAATAAAATATTCCATTGTTCTACATTGTTTCAACTTGGTCAGACCTCCTAAATGGGGGTTGTCTCTATCAAAGCGTTCATAGATCTCATAAACAAATTGTGACCAAGAAACATGCCCTTGATGTGAATTTTTATGCCATTGCAACCATTACCATAATTCCATATCCAAATATTGAATTTCATAACGAAACTTGGTTAACTCATCAATAATCCATGGACGGAGAAATAGTGTTCCATTTGAGTGACCCTCGTTGTTGGATCTGAGCCATCAAATTTGTTCACCTCAAATCTAGGAAGATGAGAGTCTTGTCGTAGGGAGTTGGAATGGGAATAGAGAGGCTCGATGGAGTCAACATCTTCAGTATAGAGAGGTGGGTCGAAGGAAGAAGGAACCTATTATCTTTTCATGAATTTTTGGAGAGAGAAATTTCCTTCAGCAACATGGCTACATAGTTTTTCATGGGTGTAGTCCATTTTGGCATTAATGACAGGATTGTTCTTATTCACTTGGGCCTAAAGGGAAGTAAGGTTACTATTCGGTTTCTGGTTGGTTTCTTCTTGGCGGGTGGGAGCCATGAGGGAAAGAGGGGTGGGTCCATGGGAAAAAAAGCATATGAATGATATATACCACTATGATTAGCGAAATGAGAGAAAACCAATGCGATAAGTGGGAAATAAAGGTCTCAAGAGGGGTATGAATCCACGAGGTAAAAAAAGGTTGAAAATGATAGGTATCATAGTGATTAGGACAAAAATAGGAATCCAATGAGATGGGTCTAAAATAAGGGTGTGGGAAGGAGTTATACTTCATCCTGAAAGTGTCAAAATGCCCAAATTCTTAATAGGAAAAAATTTCTAGGAATTTCTCAACCAGAATGTATGAGGCAAAGTTGTGCGACCAAAGCATCCTTTATGTTCCTGGTTAGGATGTCCCCCCCCCCAATTACGGTTTATAGGGTGCCTATTGAAAATGGTTTTCCCTGTGATATAGCTCTCTAATATAAGTGTGGGATTGAACAATAGTACTTGACCCAATATCTCAAGGCACCAACTAAGAAGGCGGGACCGTAGCCTTAGCCGTACTACCTAATTACCCATGTACTAGAGAGTATCTTCGTGAGTGTTTTTCTTAGTGGAACTATAATAGTGAGGCGACCAATGGGTTGATCTAGGGCTGGTCTGAGGAGACCTAGGGGACTCCCTATATACCTATCGGTATGTGGGAGTGATGTCCTTTCACAAATTTTGTTTGATGCGATACAACTTGAGGGGTACCAACAAGGGAGAAACCTTTTCTTTCGAGGAAATCCAATGAATATGTTTTATCTCCTACGTGTAGTATTCCCCACTACATTTTTACCCACTAAACAACAGATCTTTGTTCTTAAAAGGCGCCGACAATACACATCTCTGCCCTGGAAAAAACATTTACCCACATTTCCTTCCAAGGAAAGTGCTATGATGCCACTTGTAAAGTATCATATGTAACATAATATGCAGAAACATGCATATTCAAAAGATATCAATAGAACAAAAAAACATTGAGAAGAGAAATATAAAAAATAATACCTTTATTCAAAGAAATGAATGTTCACTTACCTCTTCAAGGGTGCAACCTCCAACATAGCAGAGCTCTATTACAATAATTCCCAATACAAGCTTTCTCATGCCTCTTGCTCTTGTTTATACTAATTCATCCTCTAAAGAACATTCTAGAGGAAGATATTTCTAGAAGCGAAAGCTTCTATTAGGCCTTCCTACATTGACTTATTCACAATTATTAAATAGGACTTACTAACTAATGTCAACCTTTATTACATGGAAAATATATTTAGGCATTTTTAACTAATGTAGGCCTTTATTACATGGCAAATATATTATGGTGTCTATGTGAGGGGTTAGGTCCCTAACACAACATGGAACTAGAAAGGAAACCAATTGAGAAGAGCATGGAGGACTCACAACACTACATGGAGATGTCAAAGTCACAAAGCAAGGGGCAATCAAAATCTAGATCGAGGTGGAAAGGAAGTAGTTGGATCCCATCTTCACATTTCACTATGATGGATGGATGGTCATGTTTGGTACCATTTGGACAATTGCTTAGTAGATCATATTGTATGATTTTTTGTGATGTTTCGAGGATGAAACATGTGAAATGGGATGGAATGCAGTGTACTTATGGAGGATAATATGGGGTACTTAGGGAGGTACCGAAAGGGGATAATGGTAGATAGGTTTTCTATGCATGGAGGCCATCTCTAGTAAATAAGGCCTATGTAGTAGTGTGAAAGCAATAATTTTAATAAGGCTTACCTGATTGTTCCATCTACTAGAAGGTTGTTAAGAGACTATATAGAACTATATAAATAAGTAGAATCAATGTAATGAGATATATTGTGAAGTATATGATAATTGTAGCAAGTATTTCTTGTGGAGTGATTTCCTTCCTGAAGGAATAATTAATGGTGTTATCCTACCTCAAGGATTTTCTCTACATCCTTTTCTTTGGTTTATTTCTAAGGTTAAGGATTTCTCTTCATTGTTCTATCTTAATATCTATTCAGTTATACAACACAAATTTTGTCTCCTTACATTATGTTTATAAGTAACAGACTTGGTTACAGAAATAGTCTATATTTTATAGATATTTCCACGAAACCCATTATATTTCAATCTTCATAAACAAATCATCACCTATGTTAAGATACAAAATCATTTTCACTACCCACTTGTCCTTTATGCCCAAATGATTTTTTTCCAACATTTTAAATCTCTCTAACAAAATCCCTTTATTATCCAAAATCTCTTTGTTCCGCAATTCAATAAGTAGACTAGGCAATAATAAGACCCACACTTTATAGATATACATAGCTTCACTACACATGTCAAAATCGAGACTCCACCTTTTTAAAGATAATATAGAGGGACCCATAACTAGTTTTGTTTTATAGTCTCATCCAAATTACTTGCACTTTTTGAATTCAAAGCATATCCAAGCTCTCATCAAAAGATGGAAATTTGGAGAATACACTAAAATCTATTTCCAATTTTATTTTATCCATCCATATAGAGTCTCCCTTTTAGCTACTTTTCGTATAAAATGCCCTATTTAATCCCTCTCCATTAAAAATTCAACTTATTTCACGCCAACATCCCACCCCTCAACCGTTTCCACCCTTTACTCCTTAAATGTTTCCCCTTTACTCCTTATCCTTCATACATCTTTTTCTTCTTTTACTATGAATAGCTCTACTCTACTTCACTCTAAGTGGCCCTATGTTCCTTCCTTAATTAAAAGTTTGACATATAACTAAAACGCTACCATGTGCACACAAAGTTTTTTCACACGCTCAATGGCAAAATAGAACCGAAATTCCGAGAACTTCCTTTTTAGCTTAGCCTCAAACTCTTTGATGTCATCACCTTAATTTCCCTTTTAGCAGAGTGCAATAAATCCACCAGCTGGAATTGGCCTCTTAAGTGCTCTTTGTTGGGTTTCCATACAGAGCTTGTCCACTTCGAGCGGTGTGCTCTATCAATTGAGGTTTAGCATGGATTTTAATGACAAAGGCTAGTTCTGAAAGTACATACTCTAGTACCTCCTTAAATGCTCGCACACTTTGCCAAACCCTAGGGATAGGACACTCGTAATCCCCATAATCAACCAAATTCGCATCATAATCCATACTTTGGAAAAATTCGGACCTTAAACCTAAACACACCACCTTTTTTAAAAATTATTCTCAAGTTTTGGTCTATAGTTTTCCAATATAGAAAAAAATGTAAAAATGGTTAAAAAAAAGTAATGATTTATTAATTTTTTTTTTTTCGAGAAAATGAGATCCATAAACTTTTAGATGTAAGAGATTTGTAACTGAATTTATTTTCTACATTTTTTATCTAAATTTAAAGTTAACTTAGTTATAATGATAAGAATATGTTTTTTTTACCAAATTTATTTGGGGAATGAATAATTAAAATACAAATGTAATTTTTCAACTGGTAAGAGTAGTTTTTGTTTGATTAAGATTTTGTTTTTCAAAGAAGTAAAGAAACACATTAACCATCCAAGATATGGTTTTTCTTGAAGTACAGTAACAAGTCAATCTACATTCTCAAATAACAACACTCTTATAAAAATAGTATAGTATTTAGAAAAATTCACAGCAGAAGATTCTACATTAAAAAGTGTGAATATGAGTTAAGGTTGTTACTCTCTTGGTCCTGTAGGCTGTTCAACCTGATAAACGCCATTAAAATCAATCCATCAATCTTCGACATCAAAATTCCAACTTATGACATGTTATTCCGAAATGGGTTCACGCAAAGAAAACATCATGAGTGTGTAGTATATATGACTTGTGGTTGCATATATCCATTAACCAAACTGACCTAACAAGATGATATCCACCAATGCATATTGGAAAACAGAGTCAAATAGCGTCAATTTATAAGAACAATGATAACATCTGTGCATATCTGTGTACAAAAGGAAGGTTTATAAGATTTGGCTGTCATGCACAGGCAATGCATCGACAGACGGAACGAATCTTTTCCCAAAGATGTGTTCCCTATCCTGTTTAGCTGGTTAGATATAAACGTTGCGTTCATAAACATACAGATGAATCGTACTGATAGAAAAATAAGCATTGATTTCGACTCTTGCTCCAAAACTTAGTTCGTGAAAACTAAGGGATAGGCATGTGAAACCCTAAAGAGTTGTTGAAACATACAAGTATGGAAGAGACCTGCAGCAGTAGTAATGGCGCCAACAAGTAAATCCGAAACTGGAGATAGTATGGTACTATGTATTAGTGGAATACTTACATTGCATATGAAGCAAGTTAACAACTACATGGTAATAAGTGTTGCATGGCAGCTTAGTCCCTGCCATGTTTGAATGGGAATAAATGCATTGCGAGACAAGTGACAATGTCATAGGCCAGCCATAAGACATTGGGCTGGTAGATGACCCCCAAGGTTAATATGAAAACTTTTTGTCTCAATGACTTGCATTAAAGGTTCCTGAAAAAATGACTAGGAAGCACACAATTTCATCATAATTGAAGGAAAAAAAAATTAGCATTCCCTAATTAGTTTTCTTTGAAATTTATCAAAAGTTAATAATGCCTTGCAATAAAGGTTCCTGGAAAAAAGGATGAGGAATCACACACATTAAACATTCAAATATAATAAACACAATTTCGTGACATTCAACATAGTTGAAGGGAAAAAAAAGAGCACTCCTAACTTAGTTTTCTTTGAAATTTATCAAAAATTAATGTTGTTTGTTACATATTTCTAGAATCTATTCCATATTTCTAGAAATTTAAATGCGTTTGTCATATAGACTAGGATTGGAGCTCCTGTGGACCATAAAAGAAATAAGTACAAGAAATAAGACTTTTTAAAGAAGAAGTGAGCGACGATAGAGAAGACCTGAAAAAAGAAGAAATTGGAAGTTATGAATCTTTGGTTAGAGATTTTTATTTAAAGAGGTAGAATAACTAGATTGATAAAGAAAACAAGATGTGATCGATATAGACTTACTATGAAGCCGATACATTTTTTTGCTGTCGTCGACGACCACTGGAATCGTGCCAACCGGTTGTTGCCCTTCGTCGATGAGCTTGTCCATTCTCCATTGGAACCATTATTCAATGTAGCTTCTCATGGGGGCCACGTTGATTTCATCCCAGATTTCTATGTCGAAAAGATCATTTTCTAATTTTTTTAGATCCACAAAAATACTATGCAGAGCCTGTTCAATTTCTTCATTGTGTGTTGAAGAGTCCACTAGCCAGTTCTCGACCTCATCTTAACCATATTCAAGGATGCTGTGAAAATTTTCTAAATACAACCCCTTTAAAATATCAAGTTGTTCATCGAAGGTTTGTTTGGTCAAGGACAAGGATTTGAGGATTAATTTTGGGTCTTGAACCTCGTTGGTACTTCCGGCTAAGTCTATTTGGGTCCAGTTTCTGAATAGTTCTTCTTTCTATGATATGTCTTGTTCACATGATTCAACAATGAGTTGCAGGTTCTTAACTTTCTTTTTACAACATGTTTTTAATTGTTTGATCCGCTTTGGGGAGGGGAGATCCTCTTGTCTTCTTTTCATATATGAGTTGTTGATGGCATGGTTGGAAAAAGGGGTCACCATATGTTCATAGAAACGTTCTTCATTTTTTAAATTTGTCTCCAAATGTCTGTGCAAATCATTTTCCCTCTTTCGAAAGGAAGCTATATTTTGTGATGTTTCAGAGGCTTCTGTAATTAGCTACATTCTTTTCTTGATGTTCTTCTCTACAAGGTATCTACAGGAAGTGTGGAGGATGGGGGATCCTTTTAACTTGGCTGCAAGGGTACCAAGCACAGTTTTTGCTAAAGGACTGGAAAACACTGTGGTAGCAATGAAAGACTCCTCCAATTCTTTGATTCCAGTCTCACATTCTCCACTTCAATTCCTCCAATGGAATCATCAAGAGAATCACCCATTACTTGGTGAAATCGAGATATTTGGGATGGTTGCATTTTCCTAAAGTTAATCTATGTACAAGATTTTCCTTTCTTATTTGTTACATCTCTCTTTTCAATGATTAAATTTTTAGATTGGATGTAAAAAATAACGCTCTAGAATAGAAAGGATTCATCTTCGTAAAAAATGTTGGTCTCAACTATTTCCATTGTGGAACTATGGTGCATCGCGTCCGCGTGCAAGTCAACTTTCTGCAACAAGGCATCCACAAAAGTTTCAAGTTGCATGTGCTCACTTTCAATTTCGGGTTCTTCTGCCTGCACTACAATGTTTCTTCTCTTCTTCGTTAGGGGAATTTTGTGAGAACTATGAATTTTTTCTGCGAGGAGGGTTCTTATTTCCTTCTTTATTTTAATATTTATGGGTTTCTTTCTTACTAGGGTGGTCTGTTGAAGTGATGCTCCGTGATGTCGTGCTCTTGGGAGTGTTGGCTGAGGACTTGACACTCTTCTCACCGGATCCTTTTCCTTGTTGTTTGTACAATTCAGTTGTGCTTTTCAATGTCTCTACTTCGCAATCGTCAAAAGAAGGATTTTTGTCTTCATTGTCTCTGTCTTCGATCAAGCGTCTACGGATAAAAGAGTTGCTAAAGCCAATTGATAGTAAATGTTCTCGAAAAATCCCATTAGGGTCGAACCATTTTAGCCTTTCAACATATTTTAGGTTCAATTTCTTGAAATGGCCTACAAATTCGTCAATCTTGTTGATGTTTCTGCACACAAAGTCCCGGACTTTCCAGGACAGAAGAATGAATTGTTTTTTTCTCTTGTCATGGAAAAAATGCAACCAGTGGTTTTATTGCCTTGCTATTTCTGTAACAAACATCTTGTGCGTGATGTGGCATGGAAGGAAAGAAGGATTTTCCTTGAAGCCAAAGGTCATTATTACACGGTAATTTTCCTTTTGTTCAAGTGTCCCCTTCATGTCCAAAAACTTGCTTGCCTTGCTAGAGATTCGGGGAGCATCATTTCTTAACAATAAATTTTTGAAAACTGAGAAAAACCCATTAAAAAGCTCATAAAAACAATTGGAGGCCTTGTGCCTCCACAAGGCCTGGTACTAGAATTTTACTGGGTGGAATTCATAGTTTATTTTTTTGGACACAAACAGTTTTGGAAACACACAACAATGCACTATTGCAAAAATCAAGTAGGATGACATATAAAATTTATTCAATTCTTTGAATCATGAAAGTTGGGAACATATTTCAATGGAAATTAGATTTCCCCAATCGAAATTGAATTGTTCATTGACTGTGAAGTACAAAATATAAATAACTATATGCGAAATGATTTTCGTGGATTCATGTCCCATTATTCTTGTAAACAACCAAGAAATTTCCTGGAATGGATTTCTAAATGAACTGACATGCAACTTTGTGATATATTTAGGAACCGTTGTCGGGTCTTAGAGGAACTCAGGTAAGAGGTCCAACCCATTATTATGTTTTTGTAGGAACTATTGACAGTCTTGTCATATGAAGGTCAATGTTGGCTCCGAGAATATTAACATCTTGCTGAAGACCTGAGGTGACAAAGAAACAAGAGAATGGTCGCGCGGTGGAATAATTCTTTGTCTTGAAGTATATTTTTCGGCGCACCAACAGACCACCTCCTTACAGTAAAAAACCTCAGGGATGCAGCCTACATGAGCAATTCCATATTTCCAAATCACTTTGTTCTAGGAGGAGCAAGATGAATAGTAAGATCATTCCCTGGACCAGTGGAAGTTTTGGTCCTCACATCGAAATATATTCACTGTATCTCCACAAAACTATTGTCGAGTTGCTACCATAAGTTTGAAATGAAGAGTTAGAAGGGATAATATAACCCTGTGCAAATCTTGGTCCAATGCATGTGAATGGGATATCTCCTTGAGACTTTCGCTCATTAATGAAAATTTAGACGGTTGTTGTATGATGTGTTGTTAGCATTAAAAACTAGTAATTGCATACATAGAAGTGCGAACATGGAGGGTACGATAATGAACAATTAAGGATCGGATATTTCTTGAAAGGGACAATGCGACGACCCATGTTTGAGATGAACAATTGGAAGGGATAATATAACTCTCCACAGATCTTGGTTTAATGCATATTAATGGGATATCTCATCGATCATTTCTCTCATTAATGAAAATGTTGATGGTTCCTGCATGGTGAGTTGTTAGCATGAAAGGTTACTAATTGCATATTAAGAAAGAGGTACGAAGGTCGCGGGGATGGGAAAGAGAAATTAAGGAGTGTCTAATTATTGAAAGCTGTTGGTTGGGCTTCAAAATAGGGTTACAAGGTACAACCAGTGGAGGTGATGGCCCAAGGGTCAAATTGTATGTCTCAGAATGTTTTGAGTGCAAAAGGCATAACACGGAAGAGGGCATGTGGGACAGTCTAGAGGGAATTTTTTATATCGCGGAATTTTGGGTAATGTTTGCAGGACAAAGAAAAATGGAAGTGAAAACATCAGCCCGCCTATTCGGGAAGCCGCTATCGAAAATGTGGCTCAAGTATGGAGTAGGGAAACGACTGGGAAGATTATTTTTTCACTAATATACTGAAACTTGTAATATATATCCCATTGCATGGAAAGATATTTTCTTCATGTCTCTGGTAAGGAAAGAGAAAATAAGAGAAAATAAATTCATTGAAATTCGAGGAGTCGAACTTCCTTTAAATTTAACTATCTCGTCGATGCTTTTTATTTTTAATGACGATCTATACGGCTGTTGCATGATGAAATGTTAGAATTAAACCATGGTCATTGCATACTTTTAAAGAAGTACGAAGGTGGTGGGCACAATAAACAGTGACTAAGAATTGGAGATTTCATGAACCCGCCAACCCGAGTATCTGTGAAAGAGATTCCATGAAATGGGAAAGTATGGAATGCGGTTGGACAGGCTTCAGAATTAGGGTGACAATGGTTCCCTATGAGACATGACTTCGAGGGTCAGATTGTATGTCTTGGAAATTGAGTGAAAAATGTGTACCACAGAAGAGGGGATGATATGGGAGTCCGACGATCAATTTGTATATGGGAGAAGTGTGGCATATATCCTCGAGCCTTTCTCTCAGTAATGACATGTTTAAGGTTCATTCATGATGAAATGTTAGCATTAAATATTGCCAATTGCATATCCAGAGAGAAGTAGGAAGGTGGTGGGGACAGGGAACAACAATTAAGGAAGGTGAGGGCCCGAGGGTCAAATTGTATCTCTCACGAGTGTTGATTGCATATTAGGGCATGAAGGTGCATTCCTATGGACAAATTGTATATCATGGAACTTCGGGTACTGTTTTCTAGTCGCAGAACATTGAAAACACAATGTTGAGCCCACCAGTCTGGGAACCCAAAATTGAAAAAGTGTCTAAGTATGGAACAGGGAAACGGTAGGTCAGATTCGATACACAATAAATGTACCACGTCATGGAGATACAACCAAATTAGGGATAAGTATTGAAAGGAACGAAGGAGGTTCGGGCTCCTGACGGGGCATTCCAGTGAGCAAATTGTATATCGCGAAACTTAGGGCATTGTTTGCAAGTCGCAGAAGATTCAAAACACAATTTTGAGGCCAACAATCCGAGAACCCGCAATCGAAAAAGTGTGCAAGTATGGAATAGGGAAACAGTGTCCCGGACATGTTTTCGCTAATATATTGAAATTTGTAATAGCTTTCCCATTACCTCACAAGATCTTCTCTGCATGTTTCTAGACAATTTCTGTATGGATGGTTAGTCCTCGAGGCTTTTTATTATTAATAACGATCTTTACGGTTATTGGATGATGATGTCTTAGCATTAAGCCTTTGTTGTTGAATATTTGGAAAGAAGTACAAATATGGGAAACATAGGAAACAATGACTAGGAACTGGAGATTTTGTGAACCCGCCAACTCGAGGATCCAAAATAGGGTGACAAGGTCTCCCCAAAAGATGTGAGGCCCTGACGATCAAATTGTATGGCTCATAACATTTGAATGCATAATGTGTAACACGGACGAGGGGACGATGTTGGAGTCCTCCAGTCAATTTGTATATGGTGGAGGTTTGGGTGCTATTTGTAGGTCATGGAACAATGGAAGTTAATTTAGAGGTCGAAATAATTAATGTGCATTGGGAAAGACACAATTGTGGTGGGGATGGAAGAGAGCGATAAATGGTTTGAAACTTTTTATGAATTAGGGTAAAGTGAAGCTCGCGAGTTGGAGGATCTCGGGGTGGAATTGTAGATCAGAGAATTTTTTGGGTGCAAGATGTATATCACGGAACAGGTGGAAAATTTTTGCTAAGTATAGAAAGGAATGACGGTCATAGAGATGGATGCTTTGAAACATTTGTGAACCCTAGTAGAGTGAATCTTGCAAGTTTGAGGAGTCTGAGGTGGAATTGTAGATCACAAAAGTTTTGAGTGCAATATGTATATCATGGAACAAGAAGAAACATATTTTGAAAGTGCTAACCCAAAAATCGCGACCATAAAATTGGCTTAAGTATGGAAAGGAACAATAGTCGGTCGGATTCTTCATGTGAGGATATAGATGGAAATGAAAATCTGTCAGCCCGCCAACCCTTGAACCCGCGATCATAGAAAGGCGACTAAGTGTATGACCAGAAAGAGATAATAGATGGGAATAAGAAAATGGAAAAAGGGCTAAGTATCTCACATAACAACATCTATTGTTCATTATTAATGCCAATCGTTTCGAACCCTTGGTGAGTTCTCACTAGTAAAAGCATAAATTGTAGATCACATAACAAGGGGCATAATTGTTGGATACCGCAAACCCAGTACCGGATGTTTAGATAATTGGATAAGTATTGAAAGGGACCGCGATCGGTGAGGCTCATGGTGTGAAGATATATATAAACATGAGCATCTTCCAGTCCATGAATCCAGGAGCTTGTAATCATAGAGATGCAACTAAATATAGAACCACAAAGGTATAATAGAGGGGGAGAAAATAGAGAAAATTTTAAGATAAAGTGTTTATATTTATTCCAATAGTATTCATATTAATATATATTAATAGATTATTTCCGGTCCAAATGTAAAGCATCTTCCAATTTGCAGGATGTTGTTCGCTTCACAAATTTCGTTGAAACCCATAAGCAATAGAAATATTTTTTTTTATATATATATACATATGATGCAACATTTTTTATATGCACAGATATTATCAAATAGAAGAAGCTGCAATATATGCAAAATATTGAACAGGAACATGACGTCAACACTTTAGTTGCCTTGTTGAACAGGACCCCGAAGAATGAAAGAAGGACAGGTCCTCCCATTTATTTATTTAAGTATAGGGTGGGCACCACATAAGTATGGCCTATGACTAATTATTCTTTCATGTAAAATTTAAGGAGTGAACAGAGTAGCCTTTATTTAAATCAAAGTGTTGGGCAGCAGAAAGAAAAGCTTTTCGTCCATGTTTAACGACACAAAAAAAGTACAAAATAAAATAAAAAACAATACCAAAGATTGGAAAACACCATAAAATAACCTCTTTCTATATTAAAAAAAACTAGGTTACAAAATACAACTGAGATTATTTTCCATAATGACTGCGATAGGGCCTGCTGACAAAAAAAAAATATATGTACAATAGTTAAGCATGTGGATAGTCTTTTATAGATTTCAACTTGATAATCAAATGCTTGATTCGTAAAAAACAATGATTTTAATATCAATTTTGGGACGTGGACTTCATTGGTGTTGTCAGCTAGATCTATCCCATCTTTTTGAATAGCTTATCTCTTCTAGATATGGCCTGCTTGCATTGGCTAGTTATTCAACATTATGTACTTTGCTAAGTGTTAATTTTCCTCTATCGTCGAAAACTTGGGGTTTAAGTTGCCTTCCTTGTAATGTTCCTGGTCATTGACATATGAAACAACTTAGAGATGTGATTCAGACCCAATTCAAAGATGAGGGAGTGGTTTTATGTGACGTCAGATTTGGGGGAAACAAATCCTATTAGCCAACAAAAGTTGAGACAATTATGTTGTGAATGTTATTCTTTCTGTATTCAATCATCTGTTTGGTTGAAAATCCTGCTTGAAGATTTTTATGTTGAATTTCATTGTTTTATTGCTGTAAATTGGAAGGGATGTCCAAGTTAGCTGCAAAATGTTCCTCTATTGAAGTACATAGCTTCTTCCAGTAGAACAGATCTAGCAAGTGTATCAACTGTTGCAGATCACATCATAATATATCTTTCCTCATAGGGGTGGCAGACATCGTAGCCCACAAAATGGTATGGATTATTTGAAAGTGATATCCAATATTAGTCCATGTCTGAATACACTCAGAAGGAAATTATAGAGTTTGATACTCACGAATATAAGAAAATGTATGCGCGTTTGAATCAACATTCTAAAATTACAAAACGTTTTATGCCAAAGTTGTAACAGACTTCACAAAAAATGAGTTTCTATGTCAAAGAGTGTTGAGCGACCTATGGATGTAGTAACAGACTCGACATACAATCAAATTTCGATCACTACTGATACTAATGTCAAGTGTAATAAGTCATGATTCCAAGCTCCAGGTAGTTTCACCTTCATGCATCCACACTGGCGGTGAGTCCATGTTCCAGATAGCTTCGACTTCGAACATCGACACTGGCAGTTGCAATGGGAACAATGCTATTGACTGCAGTGAAACAATGCAATGAACAAGCAAGGCTGTCATTGTCAAAGCACTTAGACTGCAGGATTGTCAGACCTGCAAAGAACATCGAATTTAGTGTTGCTTTTTCACGACAACTACAATGTTTCTTTGAGTCCATAAATCTTTTGGACATTGGTTGTCCTCTGCGATAATGACCTTGACATTAGGTACATGTCAAACATCTATTATCTGACATTGCAGTGTTAATGAAATTGTCATAGTGGACGAAGGCTCAATTGGATTGGAACAAGAAATATTAATTGTGTGATTAATTAACATCCTTGAAGGACGTGAATCCCAAACAACAACTAAAAATTTTTGAACAACCGCGTGCTAAAAAAATACATTGTTCTATATTTAAAACAATAAGAAATTATATTGTTCGAGCAATTTTTTTTTTTTTTCTAAATATCGGATCCACTGCAACAGAAGAAATGGATTTTCCTTATCCAAAGAAAGGAAAATAGTTGGAAGATTGATATTAGGTGGAAACATCTCTGGAATACACCACTACATTAAGGTCTCTTCTAAATAATGAAATAAAATGATTACATGAAGGTGGTAGTAAAAGGTGATTTTCAGAAACCAAATCATTACATGAACACGCTAAACCTCTTGTAGAAGGTGGTAGTATAAAGTAATCTTCAGAAAGTGTTGCAAAGTCCATAATCCACAACTCATTCCCATTAGATTTTCCCAGTTACATGTCCATGCAGACATTAGAAACTTTTGAGAGCATCATTCCTTGCTTATATACCCACCTTCAAGTAGGAGGAGAATATTCATGCAAAGAGGGGCAAGCTCATCTACCGAGATGCAATTATATGCATAGGAATAGTGAAAAAAAATGTGTAGTAGCGATATAAAGTTGATTTTATGTGAAGTATGTTACTACATCCAAAGGATGGTGATCAAAATTTGACAAAGAATATGACTTTCTATCAAGTCTGTTACCACACCTAGAAGTAGCTCAACAAACTTTGAAATAGAAACTCCTGTAATTTTGGGATGTTGATTCAACCACCCATACAATTTCTCATACTTGCGACGATCCAAATTTATAATTTTATTCTGAGTATATTCGCGAATGAAGTAATATTTCGTGTCATTTCCGAATATTTCAGACCATTTTTCAAGCCCCAATATGTGCGACTCCTCTAACAAAAGATAAATTCTTTTGTGGTCTGTAGAATTTGATACACTTTCCAAATTTGTGTTGTTGGAGGAAACTGTATACTTTAACGAAGGAGCATTTTACAGGTGACCTCAAAGTCCCTTCCAACTCACAGTAATAAAACAATGAAGTTCAACACACAAATCTTCAGGCAGACCTTTCAACCAACGAAAGCAACGAATACACAGAGAACACCAATCAAAAGATACTTGATTTTTTTTTTTTGTGTCTGAGTTTTTGTTGGCTAATAGAGTTTTTTTTCTCTCAAAGATGACGTCACATAAAACCATTCCCTCCTGTTTCAATTGGTAATGAATGGAATATCTAATTTGTCTCACATGTCCATGACCAGGAACATTACAACGAAGGCACCTTAAATCCCACCTCTTTGATGATAGAGAGAAGTGGGAATAAGTATTTAAAATGAACACTGGAGGATGATAGTATAATATTCAATATATTTTGTTTTAATTCATTTTAATGGTATATTCCCTCGATATTTTCTCTTATTAATGCCGATATTTTCTAATATGAGTGTTGAATAGTCACTAATAAAATGAGTTAACATTCCCATATGCAAGAATATTCTCAAATATGATAACCTGTAATATATGCACATTATTAAAGAGGGACATGACGTCAAGACCTCCGTGGATGAAACGTTTGTGGATGGTAGCATGGTAGTACAATATTTCACTGTTACTATGATGATTCCTTTAAAAAACTAAAATAACCAACACTTATTGCAAATTCAAAATGGACGCAAATTTTTTTATCAGATCCCATAATATTTGCATGTTAATGTGTTTTAATGGTAGATGTCCTCGATCTTTTCCCTTATTAAAGACAATATTTTTGAACCTTTCTATTGGGTTTTCAATAGTAAAATCATAATTAATGTGCATTGGGAAGGGTGAAAGGTGGCGTGGATGGAGGGGAGCGAAAAATGATTTTAAACTTTTCTGAACCTGGGAGTGCGTGAACCTGCGAAACTTTGAACCCTTGAATAAGTATGGAAAATCAGGTCTGAAATATGGAGTCGTCATAGGTAGAGTCAGGCTTGGGAGTTCGAGGAGTCCGAGGTAAAATTGTAGAGCAAAAAAGTTTTGGGTGCAAGATGTATACCCTGAACACGGGTTTCCAGAGTTCGATAACACCTATATGCGAACCAACATTCATAAAATTGGATAAGTATGCAAATGAGTGGTGTTCTGTCCGACTTGTTATGTGAAGATATAGATGGAGATGACGATTTGTTAGTTTTCCACACCGGGAACCCGTGAGCATAGAAAGGTGACAAATTATAGAACCATAAAAAAATAATAGAGGGTAAGAACAAAAGGGAAAAAGGAGAAAGTTTATAAGAAATTGGATAAGTATGCAAATGAATGACAGTCGATCGGACTCATGATGTTAATATATATATGGAGATGATGATTTTTCAATTCTCCACCCTGGGAACCCGCGACCATAGAAACGTGACAAAGTATAGAACCATAAACACATAATAGAGGGGAAGAACAAAAGGGAAAAACATGCAAGTTTAGAATATTTCATAACTATGAAGCCATAGAAAGACATTAACTCAGGAAAAAAAATTGTCAGCGATGAAGTATAGTTGGAGCTCGACAAACTCTTGTTCAATTCAAAAGAGATGTTGTTTATATCCACTGAAAAATTTTGCATATTATTTTATCTTAATAGTATTTTTTGGGGAGCCAACTGTAAAAGCATGTTCCAATTTGATTTTTCCAAGTGGAGATGTGTTTGTGAAGAAAGAAGTACGAAGAGGCTTAATTGTAGTTGCAAGGCGTTTACTCTACAAATATGAATCAAACAACAATAAGCAGTATCCAGTGATCCAACGAGAAAGCATCAAATAGTGAACTAAGAATGTTGATGAAGAACAATATTGTCCAAATTTGTTGTACACAAGATTGTATTAAAAAATCGAAGGAATATATTGTATCATTCCCTGGCAGGTAAGCATGCAAGACTGCCATTTAAGGAAGCTTCAGTTTTGCACGGTTGGCATTCTGCATCCACAATTGGAACACCTCTATAACACCCACTCACATAAAAAAAAAGGAAATTGAATTTTCTCTTCACATACGAACATGTTCTAGAAGAGGCTTTCGACACAGGCATCTCCAACATTTAAAATTTGTACTTGCAAACTAGAAATAGAAAACAAAAAAGAACGAACACGAATGTAAATCTAGCAACGAAACCCACCCGTCAACGGGGAACGACAAAAAAAACAAGAACAAAAATAGGAAAAAAAAAAACCAGTCAATAAGAAAACAACAAGCAAAAGCCAGTGAACCTGGAATGCCACCAGAAACAATATCGTCCATATTCACTGCAGACAACATTGCATAGGAAAAAATAAAGGACGAAAATGTATTGCAACAATCATGTCAAGCAATGAAAGAATGCAACCACAAAAAATGAGACCAACCGGTGAATGGAGAAGGAAAAAAGTGCAACACCTTGCCCACAAACTCTAACAACATATCCAACTAGAGATGCAGGACCCCAACCTTGCAAAGTTGAAGAAAAAAACAACAAGGAGTAAATAAAAACCCAGTGAAGAAGCACCAAAAGGCCCAACTGCAACTACAGAACCTCAACCCTACAAAGTTGA
Organism: Picea engelmannii; assembly: GCA_009831015.1. Lineage (NCBI taxonomy): Eukaryota > Viridiplantae > Streptophyta > Pinopsida > Pinales > Pinaceae > Picea > Picea engelmannii. The sequence continues at coordinate 41,319 of ML777010.1, read as the reverse complement.
ATCAAACAACAATAAGAAGTATCCAGTGAACCAAGAAGCAAGCACAAACCAACCAACCAAGAATTTCGATGAAGAACAATATTGGCCAAATTCACTGCACACAAGATTGTATCAAACAATTCGGAGAAAAATGTATTGTAACACATCTATTAACCAAACATTTTAGGCTGTGAGACCTATCAGGTAAACATTCAAAGCTGTCAGGACCGTCCAAAGGCCTGCCACTGTGCAAGAAATTAAGAAAGGTGTGATTTTCATGGTTGGTATTTTTCAATACTAGGAGCGATCAAAATCCTCTTGCAATCCATCTTTGTATGTGATTACTATGACCCGAGAAGAAGGACTGTAATGTTGTCTTCGTCTCATTCCTAATCGCTAATGTTGGACATAGAATCTACGTCTATCACAACCACATTGATGTATAGGAAAAGGAAATAGTATTTTCTCCTCACATACAAAGATGTTTTGCAACAGGATTTCTACTCAGGCATCCCCCAGTAGTCAAATTTCCCACCTGCAAACTGCAAATATCAAGCGAAGCTAAACACGACACCCAAACCCGCCCATCAATGGGGAACAACAGAAGGCTAGTTCCAATTGCAGTTGCATAATCCCAAGCGTGCAAATTGCAACAAGACCAACAGGGAAGCAAGAACAACAACAAAAGGAAAATAATAAATCAGTGAACAAACAAGAAGCAAGAATGAACCATTGAACCAACAATTCCGCTGAAGAATGATATTTCCCATATTCACTACAGAGAACATTGCATATAAAAAAAAATGGAAGAAAATGTATTGTAACAGGCCTGTTAAGTAAACATTTAAGGCTGTGAGGCTTGTTAGGTAAACATTTAAGTCTGTCAGGACTGCTCTGTAAATATTTAAGAAATAATGTAGTTTGGTAGGTCTGTTACGTACGAAAAAAACATTTATTATATTATTTTATAACAATAAAAAAATTTGGTAACGATAGTTTGAACAATAGAGGCTATGTAAAAAACAATCCATTCAAAGGACAAACTAAAATGAAGTCAACTAAGAAAAAAATGACTATCTATCTTAAAAACTTTCGATATCCAATCATTTCAAGAAAAAGGTAAAAACTCAGAAAGACCGTATATGATAAAAATTTTTTGGATATGCTATGTAGTGACCATACTAAATTAAATTATAAATTTAATACAATTTAACATATAATTCTTTTCAATTTACATAAATAATTCATTCACCAACATATTAGCATGTTAAATTAATTAAAGAACAACAATTCCATAACAGAATAATAAATTACCTCTTCCTGATGCTAATTCCCCTGTTGATCTGGTTGTCCTTTGTTGAACTTGAAACTGTGTCAAACACTGCCCAAAACCGAGTTTTCCTCCCTGTCAGCTAGGAGCAGCCTGTCCGGCTCCCTAGCTCCAGTATACCGTAAGGATATCCTGGCCCCCATGCCCAAAACCCCTAGCAAATCGGTGCCCCCTACTTCTGATTCACCAAAAACCCTGAAAACCAAAATCCTCACACCAGAGATCTCCACAGAAAATCTCCCACAGAAATATATCCTCCCCTCAAAATGCTTCCTCCTCCAAAAGAATGGACTACCCGTAAGACTCTTCCCCATCATATCCTCCTTCACCGACTCTTCTCCCCTCATTAATTTTCTTATCTCCCCCTTTAATATCTTATCCCCTTGTTTAATGTCTTATCCCCTTCATTAATATCTTATCCCCTTCTTTAATGTCTTACCCCCTCCCACATCCGTAAAGCATTTAATTAAACAAATTAAAATTATTAAGCCCCTTAAATTTATTACCCATGTCATTGAATGTGATATGTAATTAGTTAATTAATCAAAAGTTATAAACAATTAATTAATAAATAAATATTTAATTAATATTATTAATGCTAATCATTGTTTAATTAAAACCATATTAGGACAATTAATTATCTAATTAATTTTACTTAATAATCCGTAAGCATATATTCAACTAGGGTTGTTACATACACCAACTCTTTAGGAAACTTCGTCCCGAAGTTAAGGTATCTCGTGGTACAAAGGAAAAGAAACATGGTTCACATATTCATAATAAATAATCGACACTATTAGTAAGTAAGCCAAGAAAACTCATACATACTAGTGTACATGTACAAAAAATGCATGTGTAGCTAGTACATACAAGTCTCATGCATATACTAATAATCAATAACTATCATCCTTTGGTAATTTAGGTATGCATCCAATCCAATCAACAAGACTAGTCTTTTATAAAAGACAATAAACCAATCAAATGTTTGAGAAATCCTTTAATTACAATTATCCAGTTCAACAATTTTATTTATACAACTGTGGTTTAGTTACGTAATTATGAATATTCATATATACACATTTTCTTTTTAGAAGGAAAAACATTAAATTCCACCATAAGACAAATCTCCATACTTTCTCAACTATTTCTACTCATCCTCCCTCCCTAACTTACTTCCATCTCCATTCCTATCCTTCCTCTGCTAGACTAGCTTGGAGCGTCAACTATATTGACCTAACTCCAAATAGAACCTGTAAGCAGAAGTGTCACTATCTCGACCAAGCTTCCCTAGCAGGCAACTGACAGTCATCATCACACATCTTGGGTAGTGTGAGCTAACACCGTCCTCCCATGACTTCAGGTTTCGGAGGATACACGATGGGAAATGCCTCCACCCCTCCTAATCATAACTAGTGTCCACACCCTACAATGGAATATGCAGTGGCACCATGTTGCTGGGCGTTTTGTCATTGTTTATTCGGTTTTGGGTAGTCTCATCACTAGTCCACATATCATAGCAATGCATCCAAACCAATATAATTTCACATACCAATATTCATACCATAATGTTTCTTGGCTAGTGGTCATGATATCCACTTTCATCATCATTATCCCTTGGCTATTTCATAGCCCATAACCTACAGATTAGTTTGTAACACAAACTCATACATTTCTATGCATTATCATCATGTAATTTCATACCATCATCATTTCAATTCGGTATCCTTGTATCAACAACTTAACATCAACGTTTTCAAGTTAGAAATAGATCCCATAATATCCCATTATTCAATTTCGACACCCATTCATAAGATTATCATTTACCAAAATAGATTGCATCATATCCAACATCATTCTAATAGCATTTAGACATTCATAAAAAATTTCATTCTCACAATATGTCGCATCATTTACATCATCATCAATAACATTTAAACATTCATAAAATTTACATTCACATAGTAGATCACATTATATACATCATCATCAATAAAATTTAAACATTCATAAATGTTCATACATCTTAAAGTTTCATTGTGGATAGAAAATAAAGTATATAGGCCTCAGGTAATCCTGTCTGTCTAAGTCAAAAGGTGGTGTTACATACACCCAACCTTCGAGAAACATATTCTCGAGGTGGTCAAAAAAGTGAGGAATAGTCTCGTCGTAGTGTCTCGACGTCTTCCCAAGTAGCAGATCCTGGACTATACTTGTCCCACTGGACCTTAACTTGGTCTACCAGATCGTTCCTGAGTTGTTGGAATCTACGGTCCAATATGCGTAATGGTTCTACTGTGAGAGTTCCCACGTTCGATACCTGCAATTCCTTCCAATTTAGTTTATGTGATTCATCAACAACATAATGACGTAAAACATATACATGAAATACATTATGAGTTTTATGCAAGTGGGGTGGCAGTACGAGACGATAGGCAACGGGTCCAATTTTCTCTTGGATTCTGAACGGTCCTATAAATCGAGGTGACAACTTTCTCCCCTTCCCGAATTGTATGGTACTCTTATTAGGCCTGATATGAATGAAAACTTGGTCTCCCACTTCATAACTTCGGTCGGTCCTGTGTGCATCCACATATCTTTTCTGCCTATCCTGTGCTTCCTTTAGTCTCTGCCTAATCTGAATCACCTGTTCCTCCATCTCTTGAATCAATTCTGGCCCAACTGTTACTTGGTCTTCTAGTCTATCCCAACTCAATGGTGTTCTGCATGGCCTTCCATACAAAGCTTTGTAGGTTGGCATTCCGATGGAGCTATCAAAACTGTTATTGTAGGCAAACTCTACCAAAGGTAGGTACTTCTCCCACTGAGTTTGATTATCCATGACATACATCCTGAGCATGTCTTCCATGACTTGATTTACTCTCTCGGTTTTCCCATCTTTTTCGGGATGATAAGTTGTGCTTAAGTTCAATTGAGTCCCTAACACTAACTGTAAACTTGTCCAAAACCTAGAAGTGAATCAGAGTCCCTATCTGAAATGATCTTCTTAGGTATCCCATGCAAATGGATAACCTCGCTTACAAACACACATGCCACATCAGTGACATCATAAGTGTCTCTAACCAGAATAAAATGAGCACGCTTGGTTAACTTATCCACTATCACAAGAATGGCATTGTGTCTATGAGATGTGAACGGCAACCCCACAACAAAATCCATAGAGATGACTTCCCACTTGGACATAGGAACATCATGTGGTTGTAGGAGGCCTACCAGGTGATGGTGGTCGGCTTTCACTTGTTGACACTCTAGGCATTTGGCAATGAAATGGATTACATCGCGCTTCATCCCTACCCAGAAGAAGAGCTTCCTCATGTCCGCGTACATTTTCTTCACACCCAGATGTGCACAATAAAACGCCCTATGGGCTTCCTTCAATATGATGCTTTGAATATCCCCATTCTCAGGGATGTACATCCTTCCTCGATATCTTAACAGTTCGTCTGCTTCCAGACTATATCCTTCATACTTTGGATCTAACTGCCTCCCACTCTAGAGGTTTGGAGTAACCTTTAAATACCAACTGTCTCCTTGGAGTTGTATCAACACATGTTCCCTCAAATTGACCTTTAAGGGTACCAAGGAGAAGATACATGGTCTCCTACTCAAGGCATCTACGACCATATTTTCATTTCCCTTGATGTATGAAATACCAAAATCGTACTTACTCATAAACTCACTCCATTTCCTTTGCCTAACATTCAGATCCCTTTGAGTGAAGATATGTTTTAAACTTTGATGGTCTGTTTTGAGCTCAAAGTTTTGTCCCACAAGATAGTGCCTCCAAAGTTTCAGAGCTAGCATTACAACTACCAACTCTAAATCATGAGTCGCGTATAACTCTTTGTGTTTCTTCAACTTCCTTGACTCATAAGCTATCACTCCTCCATCCTATATTAGCAGGGCCCCCAACCCTTTCTTCGAGGAATCCGTGCAGACTATGAAGTCCTTTTCCATATCCGACACTCATAGAATTGGCGCACTAGTTAGTAAACTCTTAAGCTCAATGAATGCACTATCACACTCTTCTGTCCATTCATACCTAACCCCCTTGTGCTGCAAGGTGGTGATGGGTTTCGCTATTTTGGAGAGTCCCTCCACAAATCTCTGATAATAACCTACTAGCCCCATGAAGCTTCTCACTTCATGGGAATTTTTCGGCACTGGCCACTCCATAATGGCCTTTACCTTTTCTGGGTCTATAGAGATTCCTTCACCGGAAATGATATGACCTAAATAGTGGATCTCTTTTTGAAAGAAGGAAAACTTCGACAACTTCCCATACAATTTTTTCTCTCTAGGAAGGACAACACTACTCGTAAGTGTTCCTCATGTTCTCTTTCATTCTTGGAATAGATGAGGATGGCATCTAGAAAGACTTATACAAAATGGTCTAAGTACTTCGAGAATACGTTGTTCATGAGGCTCATGAATACTGTTGGCACATTGGTCAATCCAAAAGGTACTACGACAAACTCGTAATGTCCAAACCGAGTTCGAAAGGTAGTTTTTGAGATCTTTGAGAATACCACTGCTCCTTTCATTTGATCGAAGAGGTCATCTATTCGTGGCATTGGGTACCTATTTTTCACTATAGTGCGATTCAAGTCCCTGTAGTCTATACACGGTCGTAAGGATCCATCCTTCTTCTTTACAAAAATTATTGGTGCACCCCAAGGTGAGGCACTGGGCCTTATTAGCCCTAAGTCTAACAACTCCAACTGCATTTGCAACTCACAAAGTTCTGGCACTGTCATCCGATACAGAGTTTTGGAAATTGGTTCTGTACCAGGTTTTAGCTCAATAGTAAAATCAAGCTCCCTCTCAGGAGGTAACCCTGGTAACTCATTCGGAAAAACATCCTCAAATTCTGACAATACCGAGTACTGATCCAATGGGGGTCCCTTCCTTTCGTTCACTTCTTCCACTACATATAGTCGACACCCTTGTCTCAAGCATCGCTTAACCTTCATAGTTGAGATAAAGCATAATGACACTTTTCTCCGTACACCCTGGATCTCTACTGGCCTTCCCTCATCGTTGACACAAAGCACCCTCTTGCGAAACGATCTACCAAAGCTCGATGAGCTTCTAACCAATCCATCCCAATGATTAGGTCATATGCCCCGAGAGCAGTGACGTATACCTTCAACCTGGTAATACACACTCCCAGGTATATTATACAATTATCAACACTAGGTCCTACCACTTGTTTTTCCCCCGAAGCCATCTCGACTTGTTTAAAGTCATCGTGCTCGTAGGCTACCAACCCACTCTTTTTTAATGCAGAAGGTGAAATGAAACTATTTGTCACACCAGAATCAAATAAAATCTTAACATTGATAGGATTTAGCGTACCTGACGACTCCACCACCGTGGATTGATGCTCGGCCTGGCGATTATTAACCGCTGCATAAATATGGTGGCTACTACTTGCTCTTCCCATCAGGGACTTTCCTTCTCTATGCGCGAATCCTGATTGTAACTTTGAGCAGACACACTGGTAATGGGGTCCTCCACATCGCCAATAGGTAACACAAAATTGAACCTGTGCACTATTATGTGACTGTCTCTGAAATGAGTTCCTTCCCCTGGAACCCCTGCCCCTACTAGCTATTCCCTGAGATGGTCGTGGACCTGTCTGCGTCGTTGGTGATGAACGAGATGTTGCACTCAATGCCATTGAAATCCTTGCAGTTATTGTCCTTGGTGCAACTCTGTTACCATATGGAGGTGGCCTTCAGTCCCCTCCCCTGGGAAATGTCCTAGGGGCCTTCCCCACAAATCCAGGACGATGCGAAAAGATTGGTCTCGTACCTCCGATTAAGTTCATGTGTTCCTCGGCATAACGTGGATTTTCCACAACTTCCACTACTGAAGACGGTTTCCACATCTGCACCATAGCTCTTATCTTAGGGTTCAATCCATAGATGAAGCACTCTGCCTGTTGTTGGTCATTATCCATATACAAAACATATTTTACCAATTCCATAAATCGGATCTCATATTCTTCTATAGTTCTATTTCCCTGTACTAAGGCATGAAATGCCCCTACCTGTTGTTCCTCATAATAGGCTGGCAGATATTTCCTTCGGAACCTCTCCTCGAAAAGTTCCCAAGATACTGTGTCTGGAGTAAGATGCAGTTGTCTTTCCAAGTTACCCCACAAGTTCAAGGTGTTGTCTCTTAACTGAAAAATTGTGATCTTCACCTTTGAGTTGGATGCATAGTCCCTTAAGGAAAAACACCTTGTCATGCCTTCCGACCATGTTTCTGTGCATTCACTGGCGTGACCCCCAGCAAACTCCGGAAGTTTGATCCTTTGCAATTCTCGCGTGATTTCTTCGAGTGGAGGTCCTCCCCCTAAATCCCTTGATGCTTCTAGATTACCTGTTCCATACGGTGGGGGTTCCACTTTGGTCCCTGCTGGTTATCACCCCTTTAAAGTCTCATTTATGGCCTCCAACGAGCGCAGTATGAGAGCTAGTTCGGGTGATGGTGGTGGCGGCGCTGGTGGTGTTGGTGGTGCCTGCGACGACACTTCTCTGCCTTGGCTCCCTCGAGTCCTAAACATCCTGTATTATTTAACCTGCATCAACCAATGTTGTCAGGGTGAGTTCAAGGACGTTTCAAATTGGTGCTACTCAAGCTAGAAATAGGGTTAGGCGTAAGTTTTTCTTTACTTGTCTGTAAACAGACGTTACTCACTTTAGGGGGTTGGCTGGGTTAGGATTATGATTAAGATTAAGCATCTAAGCTTGATTTCTTTTCCTAAGAAAACTATTGACTCCCTTGCCCGGTATCTATTCTAGCCTTGCGCCATACTCGCCAATTCCTCTTGCTTACTCTCTTAGTGCGTATGTCGCTACCTTCCCGCTTGTCCTAGTATAAGTCCTTTAAGCTTTTCGCTTGCATCTAATTATCCTTCGACGCTTGACTCATGATATTTCCTAGGTGCATTGTACATATGCATTGAATTGTGTGTCTCGGTGGCTGCAGGTGCGAGTCTTTAAGGATTGTAGAGTAGCTTTCGACATTGGAACTTAGCGCTTGTGTGTTGTGGTTATGTATTGCTTCCTGACTTGTGGTCGTATGATGTAGTGAGCCTAAGGCGATGCATTGAATCTTAGTGTTTGACTTTGATTGGTGGAATGGAGTGGAGGGACTTGGCGCTTGGATCGATGAGTTGTGTCTACAGTCTCGTGAGCTTGGCGCTTGGATAATCGGAGATTATTCTTCAGGATAGTACTTTGCTACTATTGATAATTAAACTATTTATATGTGAATTTATTTGTAAAAGTGATATGTTTGGCGTGTTGGTGTTAGTGCTCTTCTTATGGCGCTTTGCTTGGTGGGTGGTCTTGGGTTCAAAACCCATGGACCCTCTAACATTTTAATTAACTTTAATGTAGTTTAACGTTACACTAAATACACAATTAATTTAATTAATTTTTTTTTTAACATATATAAATAAACAATTTAACAAATAAAATATATAAACAATTTAACAAATAACAAATATAAATATTTTACGGTAATCAATAATAAATAAATAAGAAAATAAAATGTAACTAAAATAAAAGAAAATATAATTTGCGTAAATAATTTAAAACAAATTCCTTATTAAATATGTAAAGGGGGGGCACGCATGAAGCCCACGTGCCGCCCTCATTCCCTCCATCTCTTCATACCTAAACCCTAAACTATTCCTTAACCCTAATTCCTATTTTCATTATTATTTCTTCTGGCAAGGTTTCTGGTTACGCGGTCGGCCACCATGGTCATTCCCTCTGCATATTTTCTTTTTGGTGGTTCTCTCGCTAAATTGGTACGCAATCAGTTCTTCCTTGGTCTCCTTCCTCGTTTTTCAGGTGATGGCTTGTATTGTGTGTGTTCCTGGGTTTTTTTTTTTGGTTTATTTTGTTTATTAATAAAAAAAAATTGTTTTGTTTCCTTTGTGCAGCGCGTGGCTCCTCCTCCTCGACAGATTGGGCATTTTTATCTATGGAGAGTGGAGGTGAATGTACAATGTATAGGTTGGGATTTTGTGCAAAGTAAAAACCCCCGGTGATTGTGTCGTTTCACCTGCTCAAAAAAATTGTGTTTTTTTCTTTTTAGGTGATTTCTTGGCCAGGGAATAACTTAGGAAAAAGTAGAAAATTGTCGATTTCTCATTTTCATTTTGTTTTACATATATTTCTCTGACTTATTTGGAATCGATGGTGGGCGATTATAGGTAGCTTGTGGATGCGTTGAACAATTAATTCCCCTTGTGGGCTCATCCCTTGGATTTGGTGTTGGCTTGTAAGCACAAGTTGACGTCGATGGTTTCTACAAAACATGGAGATGGGGCATCAAGCCCATTAATTATTTTCTTTGCCGGACGCGTTGTGAAAGAATAGACCCGTGGGCTCCTTCCTTCGATGGCTTGGTCATGGGCCTTGGGCGCATTATCCTGGCTCGAATCTCTTTTGCACGAGAATCCATAAGAGCAGTGATAGTACCCTAATGTTTTCACTATTCTTTGGCAAAAATGGAAATGGATGAAAGATTCTCAGAAGCCTCCATTACTTTGAACATAAATTCGTAGATGACTCATTGAGGGCTGAGAAGGGATCGAGAAAATAGAAGCGTTTGTAGGGTTTGTTTTGTTGTTTTATAACTTTACAATATTGGAAATCTGTCGACGGTTTTGGGATTCGACCAAAATCTGGTCAGATTTAGCTGGAGAATCCATACACTTTCGGATTTAGCTGAATCTAAAAACATTTTGTTGAAGTGTTTGGAGGAACTTCAGGCGTCACTGAACTGCCACAAGGATTCAACCGCTTCTACTAATAGCATAGCTGCATACAATCCACTCAATCGTATTTCAATGTATTGGTAATTATTTTTCTTTCCCGTGTAATGATAGATACGTTAGTCGTTTTCATGTGGCCACTCTAATTAAATCAGAGTGGGTAAATATTATTGGTTTCATGTTCTCGCTATTCTAATATAATCAGTATGGGAGCTCATGCGCGTGGAAGACGATCCTGAATAGTTTAGTTTCTCACTTTTATTATATCATATTTTGATTATTTACGGTTGTTTTTGAATATATTGAATTTTTATTTTGTTAACAATGATTTCTTTCGCTCTATGCGATGATTATCAGTTAGCTATTGATTCTGTTTATGGAGGTGTATATTCACAAAGTCCGAACAACATAATGGTGGCTTCTAGTTTCTCTCCCCGTGTATTTAAATCTAGTTAGCCGAATTTATTCAGTACCATTTTATAAGTTTCTCCTCATTTTACAATTTATGTTCCTCTTAAAGGTTACAACACATTCCATGTTATAAATGTCATTCCAACATACATACTTGGATCAATTTCTCTCTTAGATTTTTTTATAACATGCGCAATCATGGGCAGTTTAGCCAGCTTTATAGTCTTCTTTTTTTTTCAGAGTTTTGTAGGTTGAAACCCTAAAATTTCATACAAATTTAGTTGGAATGGCCCCTATGTATTTGCCTCCCGGGTTTAGATTTCATCCAATGGATGAAGAATTAGTAGCTTATTACTTGAAAATGAAAGTTCATGGTTGGAATTTTTTTTTTTATTTTGTTCCAATTGTCTGGTAGCCATTGTACCTATTAAACAGTGGAATTGTCATATAATTATTCTCAAGTTTAAATTTTCTATTGTTAGCAGGTTTTCAAAGGGGAAAAATTAATAGAACAGGTGCCTTTTGATTCATGTGTCTGATATTTATTTTTGGATATTGCTTTGTAGGTTAGTGGAGCTGGAGCTTTGAGTTTGAGTTTGGCCCTAATTTATATTTACAATTACATATATATATTCATATACATATTATTTAGGGATTGTTTAGGATTTCAGGGAAAAAGGGTTTCAATATAACCAGTTAGAGGTTATTTAAATTTATGGGTTAGTGTTGAATAGTTCCTTATTCCTTCTTACAAGTGGGTAGGTGGATAGGCCCTTAAGGCTCCAGTGCTTCAAACTGAAGCTCTGATATCATGTGTAGTGACCATACTAAATTAAATTATAAATTTAATACAATTTAACATATAATTCCTTTCAATTTACATAAATAATTCATTCACCAGCATATAAGCTTGTTAAATTAATTAAAGAACAACAATTTCATAACAGAATAATAAATTACCTCTTCCTTATGCTAATTCCCCCGTTGATCTGGTTGTCCTTTGTTGAAGTTGAAACTGTGTCAAACACTGCCCAAAACCGAGTTTTCCTCCCTGCCAGCTAGGAGCATCCTGTCCGACTCCCTAGCTCCAGGATATCGTAAGGATATCCTGGCCCCCGTGCCCAAAACCCTCAGCAAACTGGTGCCCCCTTCTTTTGATTCACCAAAAACCCCCAAAACCAAACTCCTCACACAAGAGATCTCCACAGAAAATCTCCCACAGAAATATATCCTCCCCTCAAAATGCTTCCTCCTCCAAAAGAATGGACTACCTGTAAGACTCTTCCCCATCATATCCTCCTTCATCGACTCTTCTCCCCTTATTAATTTCCTTATCTCCCCCTTTAATATCTTATCCCCTTGTTTAATGTCTTATCCCCTTCATTAATATCTTATCCCCTTCTTTAATGTCTTATCCCCTCCCGCATACATAAAGCATTTAATTAAACAAATCAAAATTATTAAGCCCCTTAAATTTATTACCCATGTCATTGAATGTGATATGTAATTAATTAATTAATTAATCAAAAGTTATAAACAATTAATTAATAAATAAATATTTAATTAATATTATTAATGCAAATAATTGTTTAATTAAAACCATATTAGGACAATTAATTATCTAATGAACTTTACTTAATAATCCCTAAGCATATATTCAACTAGGGTTGTTACATGCTAACATATCAAAAATTGGGAATAGCGAAGCTGGCAATAAGACCTCCAATCTGTTATCCAATCATATCATGACATATATAGTATTTTTTATTATTTAAAAATGAATGTTTTTAGTTCCCTAGTTCCAACAATAGATATTATGCAAATATTTAGTCAAAGGACAAATTAATATGAGGTCAACAAATTATCGATTGCTATAGTCCCTATACGCCTTCGGTAGGGACTAATAACATACAACTAGATAATGATTGCATAGAAAATTTTAACTAGAAACAAAACCAATCACGATTCCAATAACATGCCATGAACATAACACATAGTTTGTGTGAGGAGGTGTAATTTTATTCCACAATATTTTATTCTTAAATATAAGAGTTGGTTCCACATTAAAATCTATATGGTGGTAGATCGAATAAGAATTGTAGCGATGGAATTTATGTATATGATATTCGTATCCCATTATACAAGTGTCATAGTTAGATGACACTAAGAGTTAAGTATATCATAAGTACAAATAATATAATATTATAAATATATATGTATAGATCTAAAAATTGAGTTTTAAAGTAGATATAAGAATGATGAAGTTTGTAAAAAACATAAAATAATGTGTAGATCAAGACATGGAAACCAAATATGTGTGGGAAATCCCATGAGACTATAAAAAGATAGATGAGTACAAGAACTAGGTTTTACTTAATCAATACTAATAATGAAAATGATGTAAAATACAATTGAGCTAGTATACCCTTGGTTTGATGCATCAAAGGAATTGATCACCTGTTGAACCTTGTACCTGTTTATTCATTGAGTATCCTAGAAGAATGTTGAATGATGATATAAACAAAATCAAAGTTGGATGTACAGTATCTTGACTTGAACCTTTCACCTCTCATGAGAAAAACAAATATATATGATGATATTACTGGCTAGAATTAGTTAGTTAAATTAATCTAACGAAGGAAACATTAATGTAAGTCGTACATTCCTAATTACGACAATATTCATTATTATTTAAAAAAAAAATGTGTTTGAGTGATGTTACAGATTGTATCAGTCCATGGTTCAAACACTATGGCCTTATGGGTTCAAAATGAACATAATTGTGGTGCTTATGAACATAATAGAGTATGTAATCATTTAAGAATTGTTAAAAGAAAATCTTACATAAAATCTATTTTTCCCTTATCAAAAAGCAACAAACCAACAATATGGCAGAAGAAACTGAAAAAACAATACCAAGTGGTCCAAAAATGTATGTAGATTTGAATAGTGAGCAACCTCAAAACAACTCACTAGGGTTGATTCAAACTATGAGAAGTATAAAGGAAGAATTCTAGACTATTAAAGTGGATAATGAAAAATTGTTTAAAGATAGTAGGGAACGAGAGGAATTAAATGACATCCTACTCAAGATCATTATGGATATAAGACATAATAAGAATGTAGGACATACCTCTATCAATGTTAAGAAAGAAGCCTCTAATGAAGAATCTCATAAATGAAAGGAACATCCAATATTAAGTGATAAAACAACATTAATGACCAATGGAAGTAGCGAAGATATTTTTGAAAACAACACTCTACAGAAGAAAACACATAAAATCGAGAAACAAAAGGGGTACAATAATGAATTATCTGAAATATTTAACAAGATCAGACCACCTAGTTTTGATGGGGAGTTTGAAGGAGTAAAATATTATCTCCTAAACATGGGAAAATATTTTCATATTTATAACTACCATGGAAATCGAAGAGCTAGACGAGCTGTGTGCAAGTTGAATTGTAAGGCTTCCATTTAGTGGCAAAAGACCAAAACAGTAAATAAAGTTAGAAGCAATGAATTGACATGGAAGATATTTAAAAATAATTTTAAACAAAAATATTTAACAGAAAGGTATTATGATGAAAAGGATAAGGAATTTCATTACCGTAAATTAAGACAAATGACGATAAAATATTTTGTTACCAAGTTTGTCAATCTAATGAGATATGTATGTTACCTGAGAGAGGAAAAGGTAAAAGTACAATGATTTATGAGCTTCCTTCCCCAAGCATGTAGGGATAATATTGAGTTCCTTAATACTAAGACAATGGATGAGGTAATAAGACATGATAAATTGTGTTATACTCAGTTTAAACAGAAGTATAAAAATACAAAAACATGGCAGAGTAGGAACAAAGATAACAGGTTTGACCCTAGAAAGAAACAAGTTAAGCATCCACATCATCCATCACACAGTGCATAGAGTAGACATAGTAGGTTTAGTGGTGAGTAGCAAAGAGTATAATTTCATAACAATAGTCGATGGACATATTTAGTGAATAAACCAGTTAGACCACCATTACAGTGTTGGGGTTGCAAAGAACCACATGTATATTGTAACGGCCTGCTCTTGCGAACACATGTTATTGACTTATTCTTTGAGGACAATTGCATACAAGTGATCTCGTTTTAGTATATGGTTTTTTGTTCTCTTATGGATTCTTATGATCATGTTGATGGATTATAATGCTATGTTATTTGATATCTATGTATTGGTAGATGTTATTGACAAGTTTCCCCTGAGTGTGCAGGACACTTAACATATTGAGGATGATGATGACATCAATGGATCTCCTTGGACTCTGTGTCGAGTCAGGTAGTGGACTATAATGGTTTGGGTATTTTTATTTATGCATATGTGACATACGATTGGGTATATTATGATGTTGTTTATGTATCACTCACAATGTTTCATTGATGGATGCAGGCTAGAGATTGTTTGCTAATCAGAATAACAGAAGGAATAAAGGGGCCATGCACAAAAACTATATATTGAGGGAGAGGTGTGCAAGAAGCCCTGTCACAACCTAATAGCACTCTTGTCATGGTTCGAATTGTAGGTTAACGATTACCTAGTTCAAGAGATCCACGATGCCATGAGGGCAGACTGAGACAGTCACTAACAAAGATTCTAAGGGGCACACAATACAGAAGGGTCCTTATTCCTTAGAGGACCTTAGTCTCTCACAAGGATGCCTGAATGGAGTATTGAATCCAAGGGTTGGACAATGACCAAAACTAGTCAAATGTGAGTGGCACCCTTGGAGCATGTAGTGCGTTTGAAGGGCACGTCGCGTAATTAAAATTTGAATCAAAGGCGAGTGGCACCCTTGGAGCACATAGTGCGTCTTGAAGGGAAGGTCACATAGTTAAAATTTGAAACAAAGGTGAGTGGCACCCTTGGAGCACGTAGTGCGTCTTGAAGTGAATGTCGTAGTATAAAAAAATGAGCCAATGAATCTAGGCGGCCTAGAAAACTTGAGCAGATGTTAAACCTTAAAATTTTGAGCACCTGTTGAATTAGTTAATGGATTAATTAATTAACTAAAGTATGAATTTATTAAGCATAATCCCTAAGTGTCTAGGGATTTGCAAATAAATATTTAACTAAGACTAAGTATAAGTGAGTGAGAAGACTAAAAACTAAATTTTAAATTAAATGATGAGGGGATGGAATAAATCAAATTAAGAACCAATAAAAATAAAAAAAATCTAAAGAGTGAATTAATACACATTGTGCAAGTAAATACCAAAATTAGAAATTAAAATAAGAAAAGAATAAAGCTAACAAGAATGTGTAAGCATATAAAGGTATCTAAGTCTAGTCTAACTAGAGAACATTCCTACTTTAACTCAACTATGTTTTAGAAATGCGTCAGTCATAAATGGTAAATAAAGGTAGTAAAGGGACACTAGGAGTGATTTTAGGAGTGCTTTTAGGATGGGTGAGGGAAATTGACATTTAATTAAATTAAATGGTGGATTTATTGGTGCAACTAAGGGAACGAGTGGCAAGTGTATGACGGGATTAATTTCTAATTAATTAAAAAAAAATGAATTAAATGTGCAAATGGCAAGTGGTCACTAAGAAAAATTATATAAAAGAAATGACTCAGAGGAGAAATGGGGATGATTACTATGAGTAAGGTTATGCTGCATAAATTCTGACTGGTTCTACTTGTGAGAGTTGGGATACCCAACTCAAGAGAGAGAGAGTGGTATCTCTACCTTACGAGGCGAGCTGGGAGATAGAGTATTCCGGTTGTGGTTGTGCATGGCCCCTTTGCGGCTCGGGGTATGAGGGGGAAGAAGAGTACCCCTAGTGTTGGTTGGGAGGTACCGGTGAATTCTTCATGGTTAGCAAGAGATGAGTTGGATGGAGCGCAAGTGTGGGGAACATATTCGAATTCTTATCTTTGATTACGATATTTATGTTGAGATTGTAAAATTGTGTTAAGTTTTTTAATGAGTATTGTTTTATTTTAAAATATGTATGGATCATTAAAACCATTTATCGATGTACAACATTAACTATAGCGATATCTATGATGCATATTTTATTTGATTTTTGAGGAATTCACCTAGCATTTTCATGTTCATTTGCACGACAATACAAGTCCCCTGGCATTTATTTTGCCTCTATTGTCTCTATGATTTTTTCATTTAAAACTCACCCGTGTGCTTGGGAAAACCTCCCTTCCTTTACCTTGAAGGCCATCTTTTTTTTACCTCTGTGATTTCATCTTTACCTCAACGATTTTCTCTTGGTGTATCTCTTATTTTTTCTTTGGTTGTGTAAACTTTCCAGGTAGATTTCCTTTGAATCTCTACGATAACATGCTCCTTTTGTGATTTTTTTCATGAGTAAATTTAACCCTTGCGTATTTCCTTTAAGTTCTTTGCAATGCATACCTTTTCTGCAATATTTTTTTGGAGTAATATAAACCCCTGAAATTCCTTTAAGTTCTATATGATGGCATATGTTTTCTGCAATTTTTATGAGTAATATAAACCCATGTGACTCCCTTTAAGTTATTTTTGATGGCATGCTCTTGCTGCAAAATATTATGGGTACTATATCCCAACGAATTTACCACCTATTACTCATCTATTTACCACTTATACACAACGAAATTACCACTTATTACTCAATTATTTCCCTCTAAGATCTCAACGAAATTCCTTACTAAAGACCCTACGTATTCCCTTAAATACTCAACGCTTTGTTTGATTTATAATTCTCCGTGTCCAACCCTAAGAACTCAATGAATTTACCAGACTAACCACAAAGATTTTTACCTCTTTATTACACAACAATTATTTGCAAAAGATCAACGATTTTTATTTCTTTTCCTCAGTGAATTCACATGCATTCCTCAGTGATTTTTTTGGCATGCATTCCTCAGGGAATTCTCATACATTCCTCAGCAAAATTTTCATGTCTTTCTCTATGAATCTGCTTGGTGCACTCTACATTTTTTTTCCCTTCCAATCTTTGTGACTGGCTTGCATTGGTGCAGATTTTATGGGTATTCTAACACTTGTGTCTCCCTTCCACAACCTCTGTGATTGGCTTTCATTTGATGTTAATTTGATGGGCTTACCTCTGCGTGATGAGATTCCTTGCCATTTTTTTTCTTGCATTAAATTATGTTTTCTAATTAAATTTCGCCTTGAATTTTCTTTGTGTATAGCAAGTGAATTTCTCTGAGTTTTACCATGGGAAACACCTAGAGGTTTATTTCATTTCCCTATGTTGTTTGGGGGTAGATATATCTCTATGATTCTACTCAGCTAACCTCTATTTTTTCCTTTATTTATCCGCGATTTGGTTACTCAACCAAATTTTGGATTTTTAACACAGTGATTATTGATTGCCTTTGCATTGGAACCTTCACACAACAAATTTTTCCTTACCTCTGCATTGGAATGATCACACTTGAATATAATTAGTATAGATGCATTCCATGGGATCGCTCCAAGTTAAAAGTGTAATCATTTTCAATCTAAGGATTTTAGAGGATCTATTAATAATCTAGAGGATTACTTTATGTGGTTTATTTCAATAAAAAAATAAACAATATGTTTAATAAATGTTCATATAACGAACACAACCCATAGAGATGACATTGGCTAATGATGAATTGATTATGGTTATTTTACTTTCCCTTGAATCTACTATTATTTTAAGGTTTCCTTTTAGAGGTGGTTCTTGAAAAGGTACAGTGGGGAATCATATTATGTCAAAATAACTAGACATAAAGTCAAGGTCATAAGAGATTGTTTTCATTGAAATCAATGAAGTGTTCCCACACTAGTTACAGTAAAGGAATATTTATTTTGAGCGATTTACTTTTGAACTTGGTTATAGTTCTAAACATTAGTACTTGAATTGGATATTGATTAGATTAGCAACTAAATTTGCTTGTGCACCTTGAATAAAGTTGGCGTGTTATTGCTTTGTAGTTATTACTTTGTGATCTGAAATTAATAAATTAGACTCCCTTGTTCCTTAAATTTAATTGATAATTCTTTTGTGCCATGTCTAAACCAATGTATGAATGGTCATGTGTGTAGTTTACCTCTTGCGCCAATACAAAATGTGGATTTATGATTGATTAATATTTTATATTACCTTGCTCCATGTAAAATAAAGTAGATTTCTGAGACGTCATAATTAATGTTGAGGTTGGGTTATGCTTAATTCAAATTTTGGAGCACGCGTGCACCTTGAGATAATGTTGTATATTGTTTAATTAAATGATTGATTAATCACGCACCTTGAATTAAAGTAGATGTTTTCTTTTGCACCTAAAATTAAAATAAAGTTGAATGCTTTGTGCCTTGTCTTATGTCGTTGGATGATTGACTTAGAAATTAAATTCTCTTGTTCCTTGGAATTTATGTGATGTGCAATCGGTTATTAGAACATTATTGTGTCATTTATTATCATTGATGTTGTTGATATAGCTAGCTGGTTTGGACTTGATTGTGTTAGTGGGATGTAGACACTTCCTTGTTCCCCAAAACATTCGCTAGCCCTAAGACCTTAAATGGTCAAAATCAATCGGTTGAATCATGGGCTTGAGCGTCACTTATGTGTCTTGGAGCTCCTAACCTTGCAAGGTAGGTAGGGTGGGTAGTATCTTTATGTCATCTTTATGTTATCGTTATGTACTCTCATGTTATCCTTTTGTTATTTGATGATTGTATTTATATGATGAGTTGCACGATTAAAAGAATGGATGATTATACTTGATCGTGATGAGTTGATCTTGCATCGCCATGTAGTATGCTTGTTGATTATGTGTCCTTATATAACGTGATCATGTGTTGATTTTGTGTCGTTACTAATTATGTTGATGCCTTGGTTGTGATGTTAGTGATTACGACGATGTGTCATTTGTAATTATTTAATTATGATGTCATCGATTATCATATGCTTGGATTATGTGTTGATGCTAATTCCTAATGCTTTAAAAAAAGTTTACCTATTGTGCTTTGATTTTTCTTAGTCTTAACGAAGGGGTTTTACATATATACATATTGTCTTTTAAATAGGAATAGAAATTTAACAGTGAATACCATTAAGGAATCCATGATAGTTAATGACACGACATAATGTAATCATAATATTAATGCATCCTTGGAGAATCGACAAGTTGATCACGAATTTGCCATGGTATAAATTAAAGGTATGATCAATAAAAAATATGTATCTATTTTAATTGAACCTAGTGCAAGTTTAATTTATTTTTACCCTACTATAGTAGAAGACTTTAAACTGAACAAAGTAAAACATAAGAAATCTTGGTTAGTACCGTTAGCTACTGGTACAAAACGAAAGGTTGTTGAGTTGGTCAAAGAGTCCATAATAACTATAGATGGAAGGGAAACTAGAGTTTACTTGGATGTATTGCCTTTGGGATCCTATGATTTACTCATAGGCATGGATTGGCTTCAAAAACATGCAGCTAATGTGAATTGTAGAAATAAAAATTTTTACTATTTAGATGAATTTGGACAAGGAAAAACCATTAAGGGAATACCTCTTGGTGTGTTGGTAAGGAATATTTATTCTTTAGAGTTGAAAAGAAATGCAATAAAGGGATGTGAGGTATATGTTGTACACATAAATTAAAAAAAAAAGACAAATTGGTTGAAAAATTGTTGACTAAAGACCTTATGTTGCTTGAGTTTCAGGATGTATTTCCAGAAGAAATTCCAAGACTACAGCCTAGAAGGGACATATATTTTACAATAGATCTAGCACCTGGATTTGCACCATTGTATAAATCACCCTACAAAATGAGTGTTCCTGAATTAACTAAGTTAAAGATTCAATTTCAAGAGTTAATGGATAAAATGTACATTAAACCGAGTGTGTCTCTGTGGGGAGCAACAAATTTGTTTTTGAAAAATAAGGATGGAACCTTTAGGCTATGTATTTATTACATACAACTAAATAAAATGACAATCAAGAATACTTATCCTTTACCCTGTATTGATGATATATTTGACCAAGTTGGAGAGGACAAAATATTTTCAAAGATAGATCTAAGGTCAAACTATCATCAGGTTAGGATTAAAGGTGAAGACATTTATAACACTGCTTTTAGAACTAGGCATGAATTCTATGAGTTCGTAGTGGTACCCTTTGGTATAACTAATGCACCTACAACATTTATGGGTTTAATGAACAGCACACTAAGGAAATATTTTGATAAGTTTATGATTGTTTTTATAGATGATATCTTGATTTATTCGAAGAATAGAGAAGAGCATGAAGAAAATCTAAGGTTGGTTATGCAAACATTAAGAGAAAATCAGTTGTATGTGAAATTTAGTAAATGTGAATCCTATTAGAGTAAAGTACAGTACTTAAGACATGTGATTTCAGGAGAATGGATTTTAGTTGACCCTAAAAAGGTCAAAGCTATTGTAGATTTGATGGTATCAAAAGATGTCTCAAATGTTAGATTTTTTATGGGTATTACATGATATTATCATAGGTTTATTGAAGGGTTTTGAAAATTTTCTTCCAATCAACTTTCTACAGAAAAAGGGAATATGATTTAAATAGAATGAAAAGTGTCAAGAAAGTTTTGAAAAACTAAAACAATTATTAACCACCACACCTATTTTAGAGGTAGAAGATCCACACAAAGACTTTGCGGCATGTATCGATGCTTCAATAGAAGGACTAGGGGGAGTGTTAATGTTGATTATGTAGTTGCATATGAATGAGGGAAACTAAATACTCATGAAGTAAACTATGCAACTCATGATATGGAATTAACCACAATTAGTCATGATTTAAAAATGTAGTGACATTACCTATTGGGTATAAGGTTTTTATTAAATACTGACAACATTAGTCATATGTACTTCTTTGAAGAACCAAATATAAATGAAATACAAGCAAGATGCTTGTATTTCCTGAGTGAGTACGATTTCTAAGTAAAAAATATTAAATGGAAATAAAATAAGGTAGCCGATGAACTTAGTAGGAAGTCAAATGCAGTTTTCAGCAACAATATACAGTCTAATTTAAAACAAAAAATAGTAAGATGGGAAGAAAAAGATGAGGAATATAGGAAAATTCATGAAAAGTGTCAAAATAACTAGTGAACTAATGAAGAGTCAAAATTTAGTTGCATACACAAGGGCATAGTCTTGTATAAGAACAAATTTTACGTACCAAACAACACAAAATTGAAAAATTTAATTTACTAGAAGAAGTTCACAAGAAACCATATTCAAGTCATCCTCGTTATCAAAATACAATAAAAACTTTAAATAAAGAGTATTTTTGGCCAACAATGAAAACAAAAGTATCTGAATACATTGTTAGGTGTCTAGAGTGCCAACAAGTTAAGGAAGAGCACCATAACCCAGATGGATTATTGCATCCTATACCCATTCTGGAATGGAAATGAGAAGTAATTAGTATGGATTTCATCACTGAACTACTTGTAACTAAGAAACATAATGATTCTATAATGGTTGTAATATATAAAGTTACAAAAGTAGCACATTTCATTCTAGTAAAATCTACTCACAAGGCTATAAATATTGTTGATATTTTTAGGATGCATGGTCTACCTAAAACAATAATTTTTGATAGAGACACAAAGTTCACTTCCAATTTTTGGAAGACCTTTTTCAATGGTTTGGATAAACAATTGAGTTTTAATACAACTTATCATCCTGAAACTGAAGGTCAGACCAAAAGGACTAACCACATTGTTGAGGATATGTTTTGAATGCATGGTATGGGCTTCCCAACAAAATCGGAGGATTATATTCATCTGGTTGAATTTTCATACAATAATGCTTATCAATCATCCTTAAAGATGAGTCATTTTGAAGTGTTATATGGTAGAATGGGTTGAACACCTATGAGTTGGAACAATCCCATTGAAAGCATCATTTTAGGGATGGACATGTTAAAGGAAATGGAAAAGATAGTTCAGAAAGAAAAACAAAACTTGAAAAGTGAACAACACAGGGAGACAAGTTATGTAGATCAAAGAAGGATATAGAAAAAATTTAATGTTGGATATCATGTCTACATAAAAGTGAAACCTAGAAAAAGTTCATTTAAACTTGGAAAAATCTCTAAGTTGTCACCACGGTATTGTTGGAATTTTGAAGGGCTCGACAAAGTAGGACTAGCAGCCAACTACCTTGCACTTCTAGCCAATCTAAAAATGCGCAATGTATTTGATGTTTCATTATTAAAGAAATATGTGCATGATATAACTGATATTGTTAATTGAAATGTGATCCAGTTGGAACCAGAAGGTGAGTTCCAGGTGGAACCACTATGTATTTTGGAGAAGAAGGAAACTCTATTGTGGAACAGAGTCATCACCCATGTTAAAGTGCAGTGAAGGCACTTTAGTCTTGATGAGGACACTTGAGAAATGGAGGAAGCTATGAGGAAAGCTTATCATTTTTTGTTCCAGAGCTAAGATGCTTGGAATGGAACATCGAGGACAATGTTCATTTTCATTTTTTGGACTATTATGTTGAAAAAGATTCAAGTTTACATTGTGACATCATAAACATTTGATGATGAGAGACGTTTTCGTAAATATTATTTGAATTTTATTTTAAATTACTTGAGACAAATTGATGTGAGAACCTAGCTATAGCAAGAATAATTCTTTATTCCATGGGAAAAGTGAAAAAAGGATAAAAACCACCAGTGTAAATGTTGTGGATGAGGACAAGTGTGAACCCACTCCCAAAGATGTGAAAGGTGAGGGAACAAGCTAGACATAATTTAGGCCAAGACTCCTAAGAATTAGGAATGATGCTAACTTGAGAAATGAAAGACCTAGGAAATATATTTTTCTTCTTAGTAAGAAAAGAGGAAAGACAAATATGATGTAAGCATGACATTGTATGGTGTAGTACTTTTGCAAAATGAAATCTTTTGCGGCCGGAAATACTCAAGATATTATATATGTATTAACAACTTAAATAAAAGAGGGATTTGAGACAGCTAAGAAAGATCCACTTGATTCTGAGAAAGAATCAAAGAATCAAGTTTTGCATGTGAAACTATGAGGAGTTATTTAAACTATACGTATCCAGGTGAGACATGCAATAGTAGTAATAGTGCCAACAACTAAATCCGAAACAAGAGATACTACGGCACGCTAGCAACAATTGTTATCCGTAGAACGTTGTATTAGTGGCATACTTTCAACGAGAAATTATCTCGATATATATTAGAGATATATATCATTTACATTCACTGTATCCAGTCTAGCACAATAGCCATTACAAATTTCGTCCCGGAGACCCAGCAGGGTTTGACCTCGAGACCTCCTCCCAACACTTGGAGGAAGGTCCTGTCTTTACCAATCGCGTTGGACTCACGGGACTTATTAGTGGCATACTTACGTTGCACACGAAGCAAGTGAATAGCTACATGGAAATAACATAGAAATCGATAATGCTTGTGTAACACATTTTCACTCGACACGAAACCAATCATGATTTCACTAACCTACCATGAAGATAACACGTAGTTTGTGTGAGGAAGTGTAAATTTGTTCCACAGTATTTTACTCTTAAATATAAGAGTTGGTTCCACGTTAAAAACTATATGGCGGCAGATCGAATAAGAATCGTAGTGATGGAAGTTATGCATATGATATTTTTATCCCATTATAAAAGTGTCATAGTTAGATGAAAGTAAGAGTTACTTTTATCATAAGTATAAATAATATAATATTATAAATATATATGTAGACATCTATTAAAGTGGACATAAGAATGATGAACTTTGTAAAAACAAAACAAGCTAACGTGTATATTAAGACATGGAACCCAAATATGTGTGGGAAAGACCACGAGACACTAAACATATAGACGAGTACATGAAGTAGGTGCTACTTAATCAATACTAATAATTAGAATGATGTAAAAGACAACTAAGCCAGTATATCCTTGGTTCAATGCAACAAAAGAATTGATCACCTTGGTGAACCTTGTATCTATTGAGTCACTGAGTACCCTAGTAGAATTTCGAATGATGATATAAACATAATCAACGTTGGATGTATAGTCTCTTGATTCAAACCCTTCACCTGTCGTGAACAAAATAAATATATATGACAATATTAATGAGTAGCAATAGTTTGTTAAATTATTCTAACGAAAAAACAATAACGTAAGTCATACATTCCTAATAACGACAATAGTCATTATTCTTATATAAAAATAAAAAATAAAAAAATTGTGTTTGAGTGATGTTACATGCCTTGGAATTTATACTTTTGTTCTTCCTCTGAAAATTGTATGGTTACATCCGGTTATGGAGCCAAGAGTGTAGCCATTAAACAACAAGCATAATGTCACAAGCACCCTTGTCAGTAGCAAATATGTGAGATTTCAGGTTACATTAACCGATTTGTAGGCATACATTTTCACAATTCCCCCCACATTTCATGGAACCACCATTGGAAATCATGATTTCAAAATTCTTTATAGTACAGATATAACAATTGAGCTCTGAGCAAGATGGTGATGAATGAAATTACGAGTGCTGCCACTATTAACTAGGATGGTGAATTTTCAGTGCTTAATGTAACCAATTGATTTGAGGGTTTGGGGAGTAGAAAAACCAATGAGAGCATTCAATGAAATCAATGGTTCAACTTCGGGAGGATCATAGGGCAATGACATATTATTTGTTTGGGGTGCCTCGACTTTGGAAGAGACCTCCACATATTCATCAAAAACATCCTCTAAAATGGCCATAAAACCTTTATGTTTATTACAATTCTTCCCCGAAAAGTATTTATGATCACAATTATAGAAAAGACCCTTGATTTGGTGTTCAACCA
This sequence comes from Picea engelmannii, assembly GCA_009831015.1. NCBI lineage: Eukaryota > Viridiplantae > Streptophyta > Pinopsida > Pinales > Pinaceae > Picea > Picea engelmannii. The sequence continues at coordinate 15,913 of ML777010.1, read as the reverse complement.
TTTCTTCTCATGTTAATATTAGGACCTTGAGAGGAGTGTCCTAAGCGACAAAAGTGGTGGGTTTAGGGCATGGAACAAAGGTGTGTTTTCTGCTCTAGGACATGATGACCTATTGTTCCTCCTTGGCACATTTAGTTTCTTCCAACTAAGTGTGGGGGAGAGCCATTATGACCTTGATCGTATTTCATCCTTCAGGCCATTGCTTAAACATTCCCTTAAAAAATCATATGCCATGCCCTCTATGTGGAAATCCAATTTTTCAAAGCAAACAATAAAATATTCCATTGTTATGGACTATTTCAACTTGGTCAGATGTCATAAATGGTAGTTGTCTCTTTCAAATCATTCATAGATATCATAAACAAACTGTGACCAAGAAACATACCCTTGATGTGAATTTTTATTCTGTTGCAACCATTTCCATAATTCCATATCCAAATAGAGAATCATGTAGCGAAGCTTGGTCAACTCATTAGTAATTCCATGGATGGAGAAATAGTGTTCCATTTGAGTGACCCTGGTTGTTGGATCTGAGCCATCAAGTTTGTTCGACTCAAATATAGGAAGATGAGAGTCATGTGGTAGGGAGTTGGAATGAGAATACAGAGGCTATTTGGAGTCAACATCTTCAGTATAGAGAGGTGGGTCAAAGGAAGAAGGAACCTAGAAGTTTTTCATGAATTGTTGGACAGAGGAATTTCCTTCAACAACTTGACTACATGGTTTTACCTAGGTATAGTCCATTTTGGCATTAATGACAGGAATGTCCTTATTCAATTGGGCCTGAAGGGAAGTAAGGTTAGTATTTAGTTTATGATTGATTTCTTCTTAGTGGGTGGGAGCCATGAGGGAAAGAAGGGTGGGTCCATGGAAAAAAATAATATAAGTGATATATACCACTATGATTAGCGAAACAAGAGAAACCAATGTGATAAGTGGGAAATAAAGGTCTCGGGAAGGGTATGAATCCACGGTGTAAAAAAAGTTGAAAATTATAGGTATCACAGTGATTAGGACAAAAATAGGAATCAAATGAGATGGGTATAAAATAAGGGTGTGGGATGGAGTTATACTTCATCCTGAATAATACTACAGTGTCAAAATGCCCAAATTCTTAACAGAAAAAATGTCTAGGAATTTCGCAACGAGAATGTATGAGGCAACGTTGTGCGGCCAAAGCATCCTTTATGTTCCTAGTTGGGATGTTCTTCCTTGATTAGGGTTTACAGTGTGCTTATTAAAAAGGGATTTCCATGTGATATAGCTCTCAGATATAAGTGTGGGGTTGAACAATAGTACGTGACCCAATATCTCAAGGCACCAACTAAGGAGGTGCGACCGTAGCCTTAGTTTTACTACCTAATTACCTAGGTACTAGAGATTATCTTCCTGAGTGTTGTTCTTAGTGGAACTATATAAGTCAGGTGGCCAATGGGTTGATCCAGGGACAGTTTTGAGGAGACCTAGGGCACTCCCTATATACCTACCGATATGTGGGAGTGATAGGCTTTTACAAATTTTGTCTGATGCGGTACTACTTGAGGGTTACCAACAAGGGTTACAGAGGTTTCCAACAAGGGAGAAACATTTGGTTTCGAGGAAACCCAATTAATATGTTTCTATCGCATATGTGTAGTCTTCCCCACTACATTTTTACCCACTAAACAATAGATCTTTGTGTTTTAAAGGCATCGACAATACAAGTATCTACCCTGGAAAAAACATTTACCCACAATTCCTGCTAAGGAATGTGATCTGGTACAACTTGTAAAGTATCATATGTAACATAATATACAAAAACATAAATATTCGACACATATCAATAGAACAACAAAACATTGAGAAGAGAAATATCATAAATAATACCTTCATTCAAAGAAAGGAATGTTCACTTTCCTCTTCGAGGGTGCAACCTCCAGCATAGCAGAGCTCTATTATAATAATTCTCAATACACGTTTTCTTATGCATCCTTCTCTTGTTTATACTAATTATATCCTCTAAAGAACATTGTGGAGGAAGATATCTCTAGAAGTGAAAGCTTCTATTAGGCCTTCCTACATTGACTTATTCATAATTATTAAATAGGCCTTACTAATTAATGGCAATGTTTATTACATGGAAAATATATTTAGGCATTTTTAACTAATGTAGGCCTTTATTACATGGAAAATATATTATGGTGTCCACGTGAGGGGTTAGGTCCCTAACACAACATGGAACTAGAAAGTAAACGAATTGAGAAGAGCATGGAGGACATGCAACACTACATGGAGATATCAAAGTCATAAAGCAAGGGGCAATCAAAATCTAGATCGAGGTGGAAAGGAAGCAGTTGGATCCCATCTTCACATTTCACTATGATGGATGTATGTTCATGCTTGGTATGATTTGGATAATTTCTTAGTATATCATATTGTATGGCTTCCTTTGATGTTTTGAGGATGAAACATGTGAAATGGGATGGAATGTAGTGTACCTATGGAGGATAATATGGAGTACTTAGGGAGGTACCAAAAGGGGATAATGGTAGATAGGTTTTCTATGCATGGAGGTCATCTCTAGTAAATAAGTCTCATGTAGTAGTGTGAAAGAAATAATTTTAATAAGGCTTACCTAATGGTTCTGTGTACTAGAAGGTTGTTAAGAGATTATATAGAACTATATAGATAAGTAGAAACAATGTAATGAGATATATTATGAATTATATGGTAATTGTAGAAAGAATTTCTTGTGGAGTGATTTCCTTAAGGAATAATCAATGGTGTTATCCTACCTCAAGGGATTTCTATACATCATTTTATTTGGTTTATTTCTAAAGTTAAGGATTTCTCTTCGTTGTTCTATCTTAATATCTACTGAGTTATACAACACAAATTTTTCCTCCTTACATTTTGTATATAAGTAACACACTTTGTGACATGAAGATCATTGAAATGTTAGCTTATAATAGTCTATCTTTTGTAGATATTTCCACAAATCCCATTCTGTTTCACTCTTCATAAACAAACCATCACCTGTGTTAAGATGCAAAATAATTTTCACTACCCACTTTTCCTTTATGCCCAAATGATTTTTTTTCCAACATTTTAAATCTCCCTATCAAATTCCCTATATTATCCAAAATCTCTTTTTTCCACAATTCAATAAGTAAACTAGGCAATAATACCCACACTATCTCTTTGTTCCACAATTCAATAAGTAAACTAGGCAATAATACCCACACTTGCTAGATATATGTAGCTTCACTACACATGTCAAAATCGAGACTCCACCTTTTTAAAGATAATGTAGAGGAACCCATAACTAGTTTTGTTTTATAATCTCATCCAAATTGCTTGCACTTTTTGAATTCAAAGCATATCCAAGCTCTCATCAAAAGATGGAAATTTGTAAAATACACTAAAACCTATTTGCAATTTTATTTTATCCATCCATATAGAGTCTCCCTTTTCGCTACTTTTCCTATTAAATCCCTCTCAATTAAAAATTCAACTTATTTCACGCCAACATCCCACCCCACAACCGTTTCCACCCTTTACTACTTAACCGTTTCCCCCTTTACTCCTTATCCTTCATACACGTTTTTCTTCTTTTACTATGATTAGCGCTACTCTCCTTCACTCTAAGTGGCCCTATGTTCCTTCATTAATTAAAAGTTTGACATAGAACTAAAACACTACCATGTGCACACAAAGCGTTTTCACACGATCAATGGCAAAATAGAACCGAAATTCCTAGGACTTCCTTTTAACTTTAGCCTCAAACCCTTTGATGCCATCACCTTAATTTCCCTTCTAGTCCACTGCAATAAATCCTCTAGTTGGAATTGCCCTCTTAAGTTCTCTTTGTTGAGTTTCCATACAGAGCTTGTTGATATCGAGCCGTGTGATCTATTAATTGAGGTTTAGCAAAGATCTTAAAGAAAAAAGAGGAAGCCTTTTGTTGCTTTGTCGATTTCAAAAAATCTTTTAACACAGTCTCTAGAGATAAACTTTGGCATAGAATGGAGGAACTTGGTGTTCCTATACAAATTAGAGAAGTCGTCCATAGGCGATATGAGAAGGTTAAAGTTAAAATCAGTACGTTAGCTGGTATCTCCGAAAGTTTTAGGAGTGATATCGGGGTCAGGGAAGGGTGCCCATTGTCCCCTACCCTTTTTTGTTTATATATAAACAAACTTGAAGAGTGGTTAAACTTACAGGAGGGTGATGATGATCTTTTGGGTGATTTTGTGATAAGGCTTCTTTTGTATGCAAAAAACCTTATTCTGATTGCTAAATTCGCTTTTGGGTTGCAAGAACACTTAATTTCCCTTGAGCACTTTTGTAGTACATGGGGATGCAAGTCAATACTAGCAAGACGAAAGTAGTAATTGTTTTTAGCAAAAGAAAACATAAGCAATGTAAGTTATACTTTGAAGGAAACACTCTTGAAGAAGTGACATATTTCAAATACCTCGGAATTGACTTCAACAAAAATCTAAGTTGGGAAGGTTGCAAAAAGAAAAGAACTTTAGGACATTGGAAAGCATTCTATGCTTTTCAAAATAGATGCAGAGAGGTAGAGCTATGGGATTGGAAGAGTATGCAAACTCTCTTTGGAATTTTAGTGATCTCGGTGGTTCTATATGGTTGGGAAGTGTGGGCCAACATCACATCTGACTTACAGTGGAAGAAAATTGAGAAGATTCAAAAACGCTTGATCACAGACAAGTTTAAAATTAAAAGTTAAATCCCTTATGATATCATGCTGAGTGAAATGGGGGCTTCTCCTATTGAATCAATTGCTACGGTGCGTCTCATAATATATCTAAAAACAATTGAGAAAATGGAAGATAGTCGGTGGCCTAAGGTTGTCTTCAGTGACATATTGTGCAAAAGAAAGAAGACGTGGATGCAACAAAATATTAAATGGCTTAGTAAATGAGATTTTCACTTGAACATGTGCCCTATGAACGGTAAAGAGATAAAGGCTTTTGTTATTGATAGGTTCCAAAAGCGAAATTGGGATAAAGGGCTCGAGAGAAAGAAAGAGTATTATATTGAAGAGTTTAACCCCACATACAATCATCATCAAAAAGCGTACATAGGGGCCAATATATCTTGGAGAGCCAAAATTCTTAGTGCCCAATTAAGAACCAATTCCCATCAACTCCGTTGTGAAACTGGGCGTTGGAAAAGACCAAAAGAAGCTTGGGAAGAAAGGGTGTGTGTGTTCTGCACCTCCGGAAAAGTGGAAACAGAAAAACATTTCATTTTAGAGTGTGAAGCCTTCAAAGATAGTGAGGAGAACTATATAGGTATCTTGACATCTAGCTCTTGGAATAATTTATTTAGCAAGGGGACAATGGAGAAATTGGGGAAGCCAATCATCAAGTTGAATAAGAAAAGGGCTGAACTACAACAGTGTATAAGGCGGTGTGTCCCATAGACTATTATTAACCTCGTAGATGTCATAATCATTTTCTTTCTTTCTTTCACACTCTAGTACCTCTAATACCTCCTTAAAATCTTGCACACTTTGCCAAACCCCAAATAAGTCTCCGTGTGATCTAAAAATTGAATGAGGGATTGGACACTCGTTATCCCCATAATCAACCAAATTCACATCATAATCAACCAAAAATTCGGACCTTAAGCCTAAACACACCACCTTTTTAAAATAAATATTCTTAACTTTTGGTCTATAGTTTTCCAGTATAGAAAAAAAATTTAAATGGTAAAAAAAAAGTGTAATGATTTATTAAAAATAATTTTATTTTTTTTTTTACAAAATGAGATCCACAAACTTTTAGATGTATGAGATTTGTAATTCATTTTTTTTTTTTTAATTTAAATTTAACTTAGTTATAATGATAAGAATATGTTTTTTTTGAAAATTTATTTCTTCTTAATAATTAAAATAAAAATGTAATTTTTTAATTAATAATAATAGTTTGGAATGATTTTGGAGTATGACATAAAACTATTTTTGTTTGATTAAGATTTTGTCTTTCTATCAACCCAAGATATGATTTTTTTTGAAAAACAATAACAAGTCAATTTACATTCTCAAATAACAAAGATAAAAATATTAGTTTGAAAGATCCAGAGCAAAAAATCTCATATGTTGGGGCTGTTACTCTCTTGGTCCTTAGGCTGTTTAACCTCATTACAAACAATCAATCAATCAATCAACATTCCAACTAATGACATGTTATTCCGAAATGGCTTCACGCGAAGATAAACATCACGAGTTTGTAGTATATATGACTTGTGGTTGCATATATCCGTTAACCAAACTGACCTAACGAGATGATATCCACCAATGCATATTGGAAAACAGAGTCAAATAGCGTCAATTTATAAGAACAATGATAACATCCGTGCATATCTGTGTACAAAAGGAAGGCTTATAAGATTTGTCTGTCATGTGCAGGCAATGCATCGACAGACGGAACGAATCTTTTCCCACAGATATGTTGCCTATCCTGTTCAGCTGGTTAGATATGAAGGCTGCGTTAGAATGAATGAATACTTGAAGGGATTTTGATTACAATGTTTGAAGATTTTTGAGAATATTTATACGTTTTGTTTTTTTCACACTGACAAAATTCCATTTATTTCTTGGGATGGATATTGAAATCATAAGCAATAATGCTCTGCTGAATTATTAGGCGCATCCATGTGGTGAGAAATCTTACAAGATAAATACGAATATCCTGCCCATGGCAAAGCGTGCATCCTTTATTATTGTAAGGACGTTTAGTTTCAACAGGCTTCAGAGCATTCACTTTTAGCGCAGAAGGTAAGTGAGAAATAAAGAATAACGATAAAGACAAAACTCCAAAACTTCGATAAGACGTTCTGAGCATCTTAAGCACGCCAGATACAACTTTACACTTCTGTTGAAGATTCCCCTTTCCGTCAGTTTCCATGTGCAAAAGACATGTACGTTCACTGTCATTTTCATATTGGCAACTTTCCTATGTCATTTCCATATGAGCAACTTTCCTATGATTGCTTTCATAATGTTATGATTGATTTCATTAATATTATCAATAAAGTATATTGGGTTGTAGTGTTCACAACTTTTCTCAACCAATCTAAATTGTAATTTTATATCAAAATATGTTTACCTTATAAAACAGTTCCAAAACACACATATTATTTGATTTAATATTAAGTATTATTTAAACAATATGTATTAGTTTCAATTTCAAGTATTATTTAAACAATATGTATTAGTTTCAATTTCAAGTATTATTTAAAAAAATATTTATATTATTGTAAATAAAAGTTTTTATAAAAATTAATTTTGTTTATTTAGAAATGAAATATAATATATATAGTTTGATTGGATTTAATGATCAAGAACATGTATTTCTTCCTAAGAGATTACTAATTCAAATCTATAGGAATAGAATATATATAACTCAATAGACTTTAACAAAAAAAATCTCTTATCCCACAAACAAAGAAGGTCTCATACAAACTTAGATATAAACTTAAAAAAAATTTATTATTATTATATCTCACTCATTATTATTATTATTATTTTTAACATAAAATAGATTTAAATATTTATTTTTTATTATTATTTTAAAATATCAATTTATATTTATTTTAAAGAAATAGATTACTAGAAATATTAAAATTTTGATCTTATCTATTAGAATGAATTCTACATATTAAGGGTTTTGTTAGTGTATGATCAAATAAACATTCCTTAAAAGAACTCTCCATCTTAATTATTGGTGGGAGAATGAGATCCCCTCTTTTGAGAGTTTCGTACAGATGGAAAAAACACATTCCCTAATCCTTGAGAGGAACCGAAAAAATCAGCATCTTGGGAGTAAATCATAGATATAAAAATTACAAATGAATTTTAGTATTATTACCCATTATATTGATGCAGGACCTATTAGTCCTCGGGATGAGATCCGCTCACGGGATCGTTCGGATTCTTCTTTGAGTCGGATCGGCTCTTTCGGATTCCTTGCTGGAATCTCCTTTCAAATTTATCCACAGGTCCTTTTTGCAATCTCGCAATCTCGCGAGTTTGTGAGTCATGACTCTTGACTCTTCTTTCTCGAATCCGCGATACGTGAGATCGCGAAATGGGTATTTCCCTTTCCTTCGTCAGCGCCCTCCTTGCGCAACCACCAGCTAGGCTAAGCGCTAGCACTTCTTGCCTCTCGTGCCTTCACGAGTTCAAAGGTCCAACCTTGGCACCTTTCTTTCCCGAACCCCTGAGAGGATATATTGACTTTTCTCCTCTTGTTCTCGCCACTCACGACTTTGTGAGTTGAATGCTCGAACTTTCATTCCCTTATCTCCTGAGTCCCCGAGATGCGAGAGGTCAACGGGGTGTTGACTCCCCCAAATGTGTGACGTGTGTCCGCCGGTCTACTTCCTGGGGCCACTATATGGTTCTGCCACGCGTCCCCTCCGTACCTTGGCTCTCAGCACTTCGCAGCTTTTGCAATCGAGAGTACCTCTTCTCAAGCTCTGAACCCCCAAACACGCGAAATGTGATGGGGTTCCTGATCCAACGGTCCTCCTGTGATCTTGGATCTGACGACTATCCACGCTCCTCGCGATTTTGCCTCTCGCGACTTGGAGCACCCAAGTCTTGTCTCTTACCCTGCAAGCTCTCGAGTTCGCGAGATCCCTAGATCTTTACCACCTGTCCTCCTCCTAATGGATGGTTGGGATTTTCTCACGGCTTCGCTACTCACAGCTTCAGAACTTTCGGGACAAGAGTCTCGACCTCTTACCCTCCGATATGCCGAAATGTGAAATTTCGACATGTCATCAACGCAGGTCCTACAAGGAACTTCCCACCTTTCTAAATTTCGGACTTCACGACTTCACAAATCTGGATGCTGTGCTCTCGAGTCTCCGACTCACAAAACCCCAAAATGGTCAACGAAGGTCAAACCTTCGTGTCGGCAAGTACGCCATCTATCCACTCTCAAATGGATGGTCCTAATTCCATTCGCGACTTCGCCACTTGCGAAGTCAAAAGACTTCCTCTTCTAAACCCCGATGTCTGAATCCCCAATAGAGAGGATCCCGCGACACGTGTCCTCCCGCAGATGGACGGCTCAGATTCTTTTGCAATTTCATGATTTTTGAGGTCGAGTAACTGTACTCTCATCCTCCGGACTCCCGAATTCCTGAATGTCGATATCCCAATACAACCTCTTTGGGACTTCGCCTTTCGCTGCTCTTCGCGTGAGGTTTAAACCTCGTGCATCTTCTGTCAGATTTAATGACTGACAGTTGTTCGCTCGAGATCTGATGGCTTCATATCATTTCTCCTATGCGCTCTTCCTGTACTGCCTCTTGGGCGTGAAAACCTTCAATGGTCTAGATCTTCTTAGCTTAATCCGACGACAGTTGTTGCTCCTCTCGAGCTTCGATGCTTTTCTTCCAAATTTGGAAGAATTTCGAATACTCAAAGGCCTCAAACTTTGTTCATCTTCCTCTGTGAGCTCTGCGCGTATAAAAACGCTATCCCTCCTGAGCTTTGGGAACTTTGAACCCTTTTACAGAGTTCTCTGGCCTTTGCACTCCTTGCAGTTGTGGCCCCATGTACTGAAAGCATTATTCCTCCTGAGCTTTACTCTTGAATACTCAAAGGATTCTTCGGCTTTTGCGCTTCTTGTAGAACCTCTGCGCACACAAGGTGTTATCTGTCCTGAGATTTCCTGTAGCTTCAACCTCCAAGGAAACTCATCATTTTTTCCTTTCTCCCTCAGATGGAGAATTTAGATGCCCTCCTGGCTATCCTTCTACTCAAACAACTTGATTACTGAGTTCTTCAGGGTGTTCAACAACCCTGTGAAGATCCTTCTATGGACTCTTCTCCTCTTTTTCTGAACTCAAAGAGTTCCCTTCTTCTCTGTGCCTATCTTCCCACTGTCTCAATGCCCTCCTGGCATAGTATCAAGAACCCCCAATGATTCTTACTTCTATCTGAACTCACAGCAGAGTTCTTCTATGCACTCCCTTGCACCTGCTCGATGCCCAACTAGTAGAGCTTTACAGAACTCCTCAGAGATTCTGTCTACAACTGTGTTTCCCCCACAACCTTGCCTCCTGAGGTTTTCAGCAACCTCAAAGGTCTTCCTCTGAACTATTGATTTCAACTATTGTGCCCTCCTATCACATTTTTGTCTGACTCCACAGAGTTCAGAAGTGCTTCAGTGCACTGGCTATCAAAACCCGTAGCGTTCTGTCACACCCTCCTGGTGTGAGGCCTCAAAGACCTCTCAAGCCTGAAGATCAAACAACTCTTTGCAAATGTCTAGCATACATCTACAGCATAAAGAACACACAAAGACATTCACATAACACAGACAATGTGCAGGAAAAATTGTTCTAGTTTATATTAATCAAAATGTCTCTCTACAAAAGTGTTCTGAGCGCGAACTGTAACAAGGTCTCGGCTCCTTTTCTTCTGCTCTTTACTCACAGACTCTCTCCTATGAGATACAATTACCATCCCATATATTTTACATGAGGGGGCTCTTTGAGCTCTTCCCTCCAATCCACCTACCCTATTCAATGGCATTGAATGGGCTGTCTCGTTTGACATCTAGATCTAGATCTTAGCCTTCAACATTTAAGGCCTATCTACTCTACGCCTATGTGAAGCACGACTTCACGACTCACTAGCCTAAACATTAAATTACATTCAAATTCAAAATTGAAGACGAGGGCTGCGCCTCTCTTTAGCCTTGAATGCATGTGCTGATGTGGTTGGCTGGCTGGCTGACTGACATGGAGAGATGCTCCTACATCATACTCCTCAGCTGCAAAATTCATGAGATCCTGCTCATGAGCTTCCCATCTCAGCTGTTGAAATCCTCCTGGGTCCCAAACAAATTTCTGGAGCTGTTGATTTGCTCCATCTCCCTGTTGTTGTTGCTTCTGCACTGCTATTGATGCTTCTTTCCTTCTACTCAACTTCTCCTTACTGACAGTTTCTGCTGACCTGAACATCAGCTCCTTGATCTCATCGATCACTTCGTCCAGTTGCTCCAGTGGTTGGCCATGTTCATGCAGTCTCTCTAGGTACAAAAATTTGCTGCAATTGGGTAGATCACTGTGATCTCCCATGCCTTCTTCATCTTCTTTCAACTTTGCATGTTGGATGTGCATGCCCTGCACTATCACCCTTCTCTTTGGGGCTTCAATTTGTGCATACAGATCAACCAAACTAATGTTGTTTTCTTCTTCTTCTTCTTCTTCTGCAAGCTCAAAGGCTGCAATCTTTTCAGTTTCCTGGCTGAAAATATTGAGCCACTCCTCATAATGCCCATATTATTTTTCTTCTTGGGCAGTCTCAAATACCATCTCCAATTCTTCTCTGATAGTCTCAGCTGGTTGTCCTACATCTGTTGTTGCCGCATCTACAACACATATTTTTGCCTCCCCTTAGGCAAATGGTAGGAATATTTCGATTCCCCCAATCATCAAAAGATTTCTCTGATATTCCTCCTTTGTCAGCTGCATCTACTGATCCGAATCTAACTCTGAACGCATATGTTTTTTTAGCTCCTCCGGCTGATTCAAACTCACCTCTGAGGCCATGAGACTCTCATATAGCCTCATCTGCTTATCCCTGCCCACCTGGCAAATTGAAAACTCTTTGCTGCCCTCCTGGCAGTCTATGAGATCCCACAATGATCTCAATCAATTGCCCACCTGGAAATGCAAAATTCCCTCGCTATCCTCATGATAGTATATGAGATCCTCAGTTGATCTCAACTTTTTTCCCACCTGACAATTAGGAATTTCTCCTCTGTCCTCCTGGTAGTGCTTGAGATCTTCAGCTAATCCCAATTCATCCTTACTACTGAGACTTCTCCCAGTCTCTGGCTCACCTATTTGAACCATCTTCTCTAGTCCATTGAGGTTTTTAGCATGCCTCAACCACCTTCTTAACAGTCTACACTGTCTTATGACCATCAACTGCTTGATTGGTCATTTTATCTTTGTCTTCATGGGCCATTCATATACCCATCCTCACCTGGTATTCTGCTGCATATCCAATGCAAGTTCATCCATCCTCACATTCATCTCAGCAAGTTCCTCATCCCATTCAGCTTCTCTCATTATCTCTGGGTTTTTCTTTGCAGAATATCTATGGCCTTCAGTAGCCATATCACTGTCTCCGTCTGCTCTCCTGGCAAACCTACTGCTATCACTCCGAAATCCTGAGTGTTCCCAGCTTTATCTACAGTCCTCTTGACTATCTGTGGACTGTTTTCTACCTGCAAACAATCCTTACAGAGTTTAAGCACTTTGTCTCCTTCTTGCTCCTCCTGTCTGAAATATACAAACAAAATCAGTGCTCTGATACCAAAACTGATGTAGGACCTATCAGCCCTTGGGGCCGAGATCCGCTCACAGAATCGTTCAGATTCTCCTTTGAGGCGGATCAACTCTTTTAGATTCCCTACTGGAATATCCTTAATTTATCCACAGGTCCTTTTCGCAATCTCGCAATATCACGAGTTCGCGAGTCATGACTCCCGACTCTTCTTTCTCAAATCCGCCATATGCAAGATCATGAAATTGGTATTGCCCTTTCCTCCGTCAGCGCCCTCCTTGTGTGACCGTCGTCTAGGCTAAGTGCTAGCACTTCCCACCTCTCGCGCCTTCATGAGTTCAAAGGTCCAAACTTGGCACCTTTCTTTCCTAAACCCCCAAGAGGCGATATTGACTTTTCTCCTCTTGTTCTTGCCACTTGAGACTTCGTGAGTCGAACACTTGAACTTTCATTCTCTTATCTCCTGAGTCCCCGAGATGCAAAAGGTCAACGGGGTGTTAACTCCCCCAAATGTGTGACATGTGTCCACCGGTCTACTTCTCGGGCCCACTGTATGGTTCTGCCATGCGTCCCCTCCATACCTCGTCTCTCGGCACTTCTCGGATTTTGCAATCAAGAGTACCTCCTCTCAACCACCAAACCCCCAAACATGCAAAATGCTATGGGGTTCCCAATTCAATGGTCCTCCTGTGATCTTGGATCCGATCGCTATCCATGCTCCTCGCAATTTCGCCTCTCACGACTTGGAGCACCCTAGTCTTGGCTCTTACCCTGCGAACTCCTGAGTTCGCGAGATCCATAGATCTCTGCCACCTATCCTCCTCCTAACGGACGATTGCGATTTTCTCGCGACTTCACTACTCACAACTTCAGAACTTTCGGGACAAGAGTCTAGACCTCTTACCCTCCGATATGCTGAAATGTGAAATTTTGACACCTCATCAATGTAGGTCCCACAAGGAACTTCCTACCTTTCTAAATTTTAGACTTTACAACTTCGCGAATCCGGATGTTGTGCTCTCAAGTCTCCGACTCATGAAACCCCGAAATGGTCAACGAAGGTCGGACCTCCGTGTCGTCGAGTACGCCACCTGTCCACTCTCAGATGCACAGTCCTGATTCACTTCGCAACTTTGCCACTCACGAAGTCTGAAGACTTCCTCTTCTGAACCCCGATGTTTGAATCCCTGATAGAGAGGATCCCGCGACACGTGTCCTCCTGCAGATGGACGACTCAGATTCTTTCACAATTTCACGATTTTTTAGGTCGAGTAACCGGACTCTCATCCTCCAAACTCCCAAACTCCCGAATGTCGATATCATGATACAACCTCTTCGAGACTTCGCCTTTCGCTGCTCTTCACGTGAGGTTTAAACCTCGTGCATCTTCTATTAGATTTAACGACTTATGATTGTTCGCTTGAGATCTAACGCCTTCAGATCATTTCTCCTGTGCGCTCTTCCTATACTTCCTGCTGGGTGTGAAAACCTTCAATGGTCCAGATCTTCTCGGTTTAATCCGACAACAACTGTTGCTCCTCCCGAGCTTCGACGCTTTTCTACCGAATTTGGAAGAATTTTGAATACTCAAAGGCCTCAACCTTTGTTTATCTTCCTCTGTGAGGTCTATGAGTATAAAAACGCTATCCCTCCTGATATTTGGGAACTTTGAACCCTTTCAGAGAGTTCTCTGGCCTCTGCACTCCTTGCAGTTGTGGCTCTGTGTACCGAAAGCACTATTCCTCCTGAGCTTTACTCTCGAATCCTAAAAGGATTCTTCGACTTCTGCGCTTCTTGTAGAACCTCTATGCACACAAGGTGTTATCCGTCCTAAGATTTTCTGTAGCTTCGACCTCCAAGGAAACTCATCCTTTTTTCCTTTCTCCCTCAGATGGAGAATTCAGATGCCCTCCTGGCTATCCTTCTACTCAAACAACTTGATTACTGAGTTCTTCAGGGTGTTCAACAACTCTGCGAAGATCCTTCTATGGACTCTTCTCCTGTTTTCCAGAACTCAAAGAGTTCCCTTCTTCTCTGTTCCTATCTGCACACTGTCTCAATGCCCTCCTGGCAGAGTATTAAGAACCCTCAATGATTCTTGCTTCTATCTTAAGTCACAATAGATTTCTTCTGTGCACTCCCTTGCACCTGCTCGATGCCCAACTGGAATAGCTTTACAGAACTCCTCAAAGATTCTATCTACAACTGTGTTTTCCCCACAACCTTGCCTCATGAGATGTTCAACAACCTCAAAGGTCTTCCTCTGAGCTATCGATTTCAGCTACTGTTCCCTCCTGACACATCTTTGTCTAACTCCGTAGAGTTTAGAAGTGATTCAGTGCACTGGCTATCAAAACCCGCAGCGTTCTGTCACACCCTCCTAGTGTAAAGCCTCAAAGACCTCTCAAGCCTAAAAATCAAACAACTCTCTGCAAATGTCTAGCATACATCTACAGCATAAAGAACACACAAAGACATTCACATATCACAGACAATGTGCAGGAAAAATTGTTCTGGTTTATATTAATCAAAATGTCTCTTTACAAAGGTGTTCTGAGCGCGGACTGTAACAAGGTCTCAGCTCCTTTTCTTCTGCTCTCTACTCCCAGACTCTCTCCTATGAGATACAATTACCATCCTAGATATTTTACATGAGGGGTCTCTTTGAGCTTTTCCCTCCAATCTACCTACCCTATTCAATAGCATTGAATGGGTTGTCTAGTCTGAGATCTAGATCTAGATCTTAGCCTTCAACATTTAACGCCTATCTACTCTACGCTTGTGTGAAGCACGGCTTCACGGTTCACCAGCCTAAACATTAAATTACATTCAAATTCAAAATTGAAGACAAGGGTTGTGCCTCTCTTCAGCCTTGAATGCATGCGCTGACGTGGGTAGCTGGTTGGCTGGCTGACGTGGAGAGATGCTCCTGCATCATATATCCACTTTTAAGGGGAGTCCGGTGGCATGTGTTAAGTTGATCCTTGAGCATGGTCAAATACTTTCAAGGGATCTTAAAATTCAATGCTACAACATACACTATATAATATAATATAAGAGAGATTCCATCACTAATAAATCATATGTACAATGGGATGAAATAAGTGCTCCAACATGTTGCACGAAGTGAGAAGGGTGCTCAATCTTAAAGGGATTTATATGTTGGACTTTAATTTGTCTCTTTGACCCAGGTGGATATCAGGGGCCACCCATCTTTTCCAAATGGCTCAAAACAGTTTTCTGGCCATTTTGGCAATTTACTATTTTTAGCAGGTTTTAACTTCCGGGGCCATTTTAAGGGCCTAAATGAAGGTTTTTCGAGATCGAGGTTCTCAACGATATCCAAAGGCATGATTGAGGCCCAAAAATGAATCTCCTCGACGATACCTTTCCAACGAGCTATCACACGCCTAAAACGGAGATCGTATGCAAAAGTTACGACCCCGGAAGTTGATGCACCAACTTACCCAAACGGGGCCCACATGACTTTTGGCGCTTCATCTCCTAGGGTTAGGTTTTTGGATGTCTAGGAATTTTGGCATTCCCGTCTATTGTAAAAGGGCCTTCCGAGCCTCATTGTAACCATCA
>ML777009.1:2620142-2644979 GCA_009831015.1 Picea engelmannii | reverse complement strand
TTACTCTTTGGGCATTAGTCCATATCCTTAATTTTTACTTTTCACATTATACATTAGATGTTTCATTCCAAAATCAAGATAATATGCAAAGTACAGTTATGTATTGTAGTACAACTATAATGAATAAAGTAGTTGGTCTATGTTCATAGTCTATGTATTGAAATCTCTAAATGGAATGAATCGATCCCTCGAGAGAAAACAAAACCAATAATTTCATCTTCGTAATTTTTACCTTTTCACTTAATATCTTTGATGTTTCATGTCAAAATATAGATAATAAGTGAAGTTATGTAATGTAATACAACTACAATAGTTGGCCATGTCCATAATCATTGTATAGAATCTTTGAATGGAATGGATTGACCTCCTCGAAGAAAACTATCCATAGTCAATGTATAGAGTCTCTTAATCAAATGGATTAACCTCCTCGAAAAAAGTAATCAAAAAGAAAATTGTGTTCCTTAATTAATCACAAGACAAACCATTCATCATCTTGAACATTTATCAAATCTTAGGTTATAGTGGAGTTTGATTAGAATCAGTAAAATAAATAAAAATTGTTTAGGATGATTTATTTTTAACTTAGTTTAAATGTTTTGAGAGCAATTATAAATGCTAATTAATTCATAAACATAACCAAAACTAACCAACATTGTCTATCATCAACACATTCTAAAATCTCAGCCATTAGTAATTTCCATTATCCTACAAGTTTTACTCCCTCTGGGAAGGCATTGATCCAGTATTTTAGAAATGATTACATTGGTTAATATGGTCATGATTACATTGGTTAATATGGTCATTCGAGTTCTTTGATAGGTTTGGATAACTTCTCTCTATGAAAAAAACCAATATAAACACGTTTTAACTAATCTAAACACCTTTCCCATAGTTTCTATTAACAAAAGTGCTTCAAATAAACAATTTTAAATTGTCTTCTTGGCACATGAATTTCATGCACAAAACTTGATACACCGAGCATGACACTCTTGTTCCACGTGCATTGCAGAAATAATGTCAATTGCTCATCAACTGTGCAAGGTTTGAGTTGGCAATGTTCTCTATTGCCAGTGGTTGTTCTAGTTCCAAAGAATGCATTGACTGCCATATGTTGCTATTGTGAAAGGTAGCTCCTCCAGGTGTCATCCATCTCCTACATAAACTTTGTAAATGTTTCCTCCAAAATCTTTGCACGACATGGTTAAAACCCCATATATGGATTAAAGTAGCTCTTAGTATTATTATATGTTTTTGCTCTGAAAAAATGTCTCTCTTACAAACCAATGAAATATTATTCTTACCGCATAGATGTATGACAGGATGTTTCACCCACAGTAGGTGCGTGTTCATTTTTTGGGAATCCAGCTATGCCTTTGTATAATGCTTCTAATATGGGTATTCCTTATCCTATTGCTTCAATTCAACAACAGTTTTGGGATAACATGCAACAACAGGAGGTTCCCATTGGTTTTCAAGGGGATGATAGCAGCATTGGCATTGTTGCTTGTAGTAGGAGAAATGTCATGGGGTTCGATTCCCAGGGATGTTTATCCATTAGGCCAAGAACATAAATCTCGAACGTTTCTTTTAAGTTTTATGCCCACTGAATTGACCAAAGAGGATTTGAGGCAGGAATTGGAGATACAAAGAAAAAGGGAGATGAAGCTGAGGATGACAATAGATTTTGGATATGGATAAGGGAATTTCTCTCATAAATTGAAAATTCCGGGCATGCCTATGGTTTTTTGGCTTATCAATTGACAATTATATGTATGTGGATGGAACATAACACTTGAAAGTTCAACTATAGCAAGAAAAGTACAAAGCATGAAATTCCAAATCTATTAGTGGAGCAAATTCCAAAAGAATCATTATTTCCATAAGTCCTAGGAAAATTACCTCTTAACTAAACAAAAACAATTTGACAACTACCTCTTAGCTAAACAAAAATAATTTTAAGTCATACTCCACTACCAATTCCTTTAGAAAATTATCTCCCCATCTTAAATATTTTAAAATAAATATATAAAAAACTAAATATTAATATTATAAATTCCCAACTCATTATATTTAATAAATTAACACCAAATATTTTCAAATTATTTTAATTATAAATTTTTCCAATTATATAACATTTTTTTTAATTTTATAAAATATACATAATATATAAAATTTAATCTTATTAATTCATTTTTTTCCGAAATTCATATTAAATTTATTATTAAAATATTTTTACAACTAAATTATAATAATATCAAATTATTATTAAAAAATGTTTTATAACCAAACTATAATATTCAATATTTACTTTTAAAAAAATTATATTTCAATATTATATATATATAAGGTGTTCACGTCCACTAAAACATATTGCATAAGAGGTGTTCATATGCAACTAAAACCCCATACATAAAGTTAACAACCCTCGATAGGTGATATTACATTAATATTTTATAACCAAATTATAATATTAAGTATTTACTAAAAACATTTTTATATTTTAATTATATATATATATATATATATATATATATATATATATATATATTAATTAGGTGTTCACGTGTTAAAAACGGGCGTAATTAGCGAGTACCAGTAATTCCGAAAAGGCAAAATACTAATTCCCGGATAATAGAGGCTAGGCGAGGCGTATCAGGTTTGCCAGGCGGCACCTTCTACGTTCCGAGTCCCGACCACTTTCGTGTAGCTACTTCCAGAATCTTCTCCAACATATTTAGAAGCCTCTTTCTTGCACACATTGACGGATTTTATTTGTGTTGATAAAATGGTTGCGTACTAGTTCATTTTGCTTCATACCATGGAGTCCCTGAGTACAATTGTACATACATGATATGACAGTTATTTTTATGATAAATGCAGAGTGGTATGTTAAATAAAGATGATTTTTTTTAAAACTTGTCAATATCAAGAATGATAAACAAAATGGTTGTTTTGGAAAACCTATCAACTAGTTGACAGGTTTTTTACAAAACCTCACACAAAATATGTCTTTGGCATATTTGTGTTGATAAAATAGTTACTTACTAGTTCATTTTGCTTGATGGTATGGAGTCCAGTATACATATATGATATGACAGTTATTTTTATGATAAATGCAGAATAGTATGGTGAATAAAAAATTTTTTTTCTAAAATCTGTCAACATAAAAAATAAAAAAATGGTAAACAAAATGATTGTTTTGAAATTTACAAGTTTTCTACAAAACATCACACTAAATAAATATACCTTGGGCATAAAAATGCCCTCTGCATAAAAATAACATTTTAAATCCACAATATTTGGGCATGTTTCTTTCTATTGGTAATAGAAATAATTCTAAATATAGAAATAATAGTTACAAGTTCCATGTAAACTCTCATATTCCCGTGGGAGTTTGGGACAAGAAAAGGCAAAAACACTCTCCAAAGACCACGAATGCTCAACACCGGGCAGCTCTTCTAACTCGGAGCAGCAACTAACTTCCAGTTCTTTAAGCTTTGTCAGCTGCCCCAACCCGTGTATGCGCTTCAGCTTATCACATCCATTCGTATCCAACTCCTCCAAAGATACCAATGTTTCCATACTTGGCAGCTCCTCCAGTTTTCTGCACTCGCAAATGTTTAATGTTTGAAGTGTTGTTGGCAATGCTCGAACCTCCACCAGACGTTCACAATCTTTTATATGGAGATGTTGAAGGTTGGGGAAAACAGCGTTAGAATAGGATGCTTCAGAAGCGTCCAGTTTACTCAACACTCCTCGCCCTTTCGAATCGGTTGCTGTTTCAATTTCCCCTCCAACTTCTCTTGACGGGCATTCTTTTATCTCTAACCGTTCAAGATTCTCGATGTCACTGATTACCAACTTTTTCAACTGAGTTATCTTTCTAATGGAATCGGGAAAACCTTTCAAGGGGCAAAAGAAGAGGCCTAATTCCTCCAAGCTCCTTAGATCACCGAACGAAGGTGGCAGCATTTCCAAGCAAGAGCTCTCTAAACCCAGAACTTTCAAATTACTTAGGTTTCCGATAGCAGTTGGTAATTCTTTGAAGTCAAATCCCAAAAACAAGCTTTGCAAGGACTGTTGATATGTAAGTTGGGAAGGCAACACTTTAATATTCTCAGGAGCTGAAAGACGGGGTCTTGAAGAGTCTGAAAGAGAGAAGTCTTCAAGTGTGGTGATATTTCCCAGCGTTTCGCTCGAGACTGTCAACTGCTCACAACCAGCCAAACATAGAAATTTAAGTTGTTTTAAATTTCCGAAAGAATTTGGGAGCCTCTGCAAATTCGTGCAGGCGTACAAGCCAATATGCTGGAGCTTGGTTAAATTCCCAAAGGAATTTGGGAGCATCTGCAATTTAGCGCAGCCCATCAAGTCAATATGCTGAAGCTTGGTTAAATTCCCAAAGGAATTTGGGAGCAGCTTCAATTCGTTGCAAAATTTCAAGTCAATATGCTGGAGTTCGGTTAAATTCCCAAAGGAATCCGGGAGCATCTGCAATTTATGGGATCTAATCAAGAATAGATGCTGGAGCTTGGTTAAATTCCCAAAGGAATCTGGGAGCATTTCCAAACAGTTGCAGAAGTGAAACTTAATATGTTGGAGGCTGGTCAAGTTACCAAAAGAATCTGGCAGCGACCTCAAATATTCACAGTAACTTAATTCCAAGTGTTTCAATGACGCTAGCTGACAGAACTCATCTGGCAAAGTTTCCAACGGCAGATTAGTCCAACTATTGGAACCCCGAAGGACAATCTTCTCGAGGCGCTTCAGCTGCCCTATGGACTCTGGAATCTTGAGCAGCCTAGATGTTTCGATATACAACTCCCTCAGCTGCAGAGGTGCCTGCAATGCTCCCTCTATGTCAACTTTGTGCATTGTGGTATATGTATACAGTAAAGCAAGTTTTGCAATCAAGAAAAATAAAAACAACCTTTTGTCAATAGATTACATGACTACCTACCTGAGATTCCCACAGTTCTTCCAAATTGCCTCCCTCTATATATAAAATTCTTAAGTTCTCGGTTGAAATCTCTGAATCTAAGGAGGAGTACGGACAGTTATACCAGCGGAGCAATATTAATTGCGGTGCCTGCTCAACGCTGAATACGCTTTCCACACAAGAACCCTTAGCGTCGGGAAGCTTCGTCCTCAGCTCAGTGACTAGACGATCGCATTCCGCTGAAGTTTTTACTCCTCGCACCTAAATTGTTATTGGAAACTGTTAGAAACAAAATTGACATCCTTGCAAAGTTTAAGAATTCAAAATTTGACATATAACAACACTATTTTGAAAGTCGGTCTAAAACATCAAATACGTACATGTGACTGGTCCGAAAGGCTTTCAGCTACGCGCCAAATACGACGCAAAGGTTCTTGCTCCGCAAGAGATCTGCCCAGGTCTCTAACGTGGTCGTGCATTCTTATACATTCTACAACACTCATGTATCTCTCCTCCACCACCACCTCAACGAGGCACTTGTTCTGTAGATTCTGAAGACCCAGCGATCCGTGCCACCCGGATCCGTCCCATATCCTGATGGCCGTCTCCTTCTCTTTTCCTATGAAGAAACAGGCAGTGTCTAAAAATATCTGTTTCTCCTCTTTATACAGTCTGTCGTAGCTAATTTTTAGTGTGTTTTGTATATCTGCAGGAAGTATTTTGGATAATTTGGACAATTGCGCTCTCCAGATCTTGAGATTCTTTTCGCCATAAAGAAGCGCCCCGATGACTTTAAGAGATAACGGCAATCCATGGCAGGCAGTCACAAACTCTTTGACGACTTGTTCAAATCCTGCATCTGGACGAGGTCGGTGAAAGGCGTGCGAGCAGAAGAGCTGTGTGGAGTGTTGTGGATCGAGGCCTTTTAGCTCGTAGATAAACAAATCATCAATTCCCCACCTTTTAAGTACTCCCTTATCCCGAGACGTAACCAGAATTAAGCTATTGGAACCAAGGACATCTTTGGCGGGTGAAACTAATGCTTCCAGCTGGTTAGTATGATCCACATCATCGATAATGATAAGAGCGTGAGAATGTGAGAGATACCTTTTAAGAAGAGGGATACCTTCATTAGTGTTGTTTATTTCCACATCCCGCTGAGTCAAGTCCTTCAAAAGTATTCTCTGCAAGGACTTTAAAGATCCTGTCGAGGCGTTTTCTCTCACATCAGATAAAAAGCTGGCACGACGGTAATTTTTTCTCTCACCGTTGAAGAATTCCATTGCAAGGGTCGTTTTTCCAACCCCGCCAAGTCCTACAATTCCTACAACCCTCGCCTCCCCATTTTTATGGTGCTGCAATAACACGCATTTTTTTAAATCTTCGACTTTGTCATTCAATCCAGTCGGTTTTGGAACTATTTTCAGCGCTTGTTCGACGACATCCTCAAGCAGCTGCCCCTCGTCACTGAATGATATTCAGAATAAAATTGATAGTAAGAAAAGCCTAGATATAGTACGATATACCTCTCAATCTAACAAATGAAAAACAAGAAGACGAACGAAGAGGAATAGTTAGACATCTCACCCGCCATTATACGCCTCCAGCTCGAAACCGATTATTTCTGCAACATCATGAAGAGCCTTCCTCCATTTTCTAATAGTCTCCGGCTGGTATCGCAGCTTATTTTGACCAGTTTGACCGTCAACTGTTTTCTTCTCTTCTAAAATATGCAGGGCTCGAGCATACACTCCAATTTCACCCCGCGTCCACCCTAACATGCCTAGGCAGGGCTTGATACACTCCAATTTCTCCTCTATAATACGCAGGGCTCGAGCATACACTCCATTGTCTCCCCGCATCCACCGGAGTTCTGATGGCTTGACACCATAGAAGACGGGAATAATGGTTGAACCCCGCTCCTCCTTCGACTCTAGCATGAGCAGCAGCTCATTCAGACACCACGGTGACTCACAATAATTGCGAGAGATAATAGCTATTTGGACAGAGGCGTCTCTAATAGCACCTTTTATCTGAGGAGTTAATTCATCTCCCTTCTGCAATTCTTCCCGGTCCAGGAAGACTCGCAATCCGTTTTCCTTGAGGCGACGGTAAAGATGGTTAACAAAGGTTTTCTTAACATCAGGGCCTCTGTTATTGAGGAACACAGCGTACTTGTCGCAGTTGTTGCCATCCGCCGTGGAGGTGCAGGCCGAGGTGGAGGCGAAGGCAGAGTTGGAGGAAGATGCCATGGGATGCAGAATAATAAAGAAGTAATGCCAGAGATTGGGCTCACAAGTGCAAAGTGGGCTTCCAAGGTATGACCAGGCCTTTGGCACGCTCTTTGTCTCAATAGTTGCCAAACATCTCAACAAAACTGCAATGATGCAATTTATTTACAGCTACTTATTTAATGACCAAAACATACTACCCTGGTCTATTATTGTTTGCTTAATTATTTGATTATTAAATAAATTGAAATAAAAGCCGGCCAGTTTTAGTGGGTAACGAAAGGGAAGCCAGAAGTCTGTGTCAGTTTCTTTGTCGGTACCTTCATTTATTCATTTGTTTAGCCACCGACACGCCGGCAAAGGGTTTCTTGCAATCAGGTCCACGGTGATTAATAAAGATATCGTAGACATAGTAGTTGTTGTTGGCATATGAGGTGGATGCAGCGGTGGAGGAGGATGCCATCCTAAAACAGATTGGAATTACTCGACCTTCTGGTTGATCACAATAACAAATTCAAAGTGGCTACCGGCAGATGATCCCAAGTTACCACTGGTTCACTCAGCCTTTGCCATTCTGTGTTTCTCTCAATACTTGCCGATAAGTTGAAAACAAATCCGCGCGGAAATCCAATAGATTTCTGAGTTTATTATTTTGCTCACCAAAGCAAGTCCCTGCGCTGCATTGAACGAAATTTATTACCCGTTTCTTTTTATTTATTTAATCTGTTATTTGAACGATGGAAGTGACAAGTGCCTGGCAATTTCGTCGATAAGACATGACGCGTTTTTACGGAGGAAGTATCTTTGATGACTCTTTAGTGACAATGGCAGGTGAACCAATTAGTGGAACGCTGGAAGCGACAAGAGAAGTGCTTGGCAATTTCCCTGAGTGGAGGTGTACTGTATTTTAATATTTTAAGTGTATCAATAGCGAGGACATATACCGACTACACACGACATGTGCGTTTGGTTGCTTTCCACAACGCTTTTCTTCTTGGAACCTACACTCATATTATGGATAACAACTGGAATGGTTTGACGTCAAGATTGATGGATAACATCTGGCATGGTTTAACAGTATTTTGATGTTACACTTGTTATCCGGATGAGAGCTTCAAGTCGGATTTTTTCTCCGATCAAGTTTCTATTATGGATAACAACTGGCATGATTTGACGTCAAGATTGGTGGATAACCGCTGGCATGGTTTAACAGTGTTTTGATGTTACACTTGTTATCCGGATGAGAGTTTCAAGTCGGATTTTTTCTCCGATCAAGTTTCTATTATGGATAACAACTGGCATGATTTGACGTCAAGATTGGTGGATAACAGCTGGCATCGTTTAACAGTATTTTGATGTTACACTTGTTATCCGGATGAGAGCTTCAAGTCGGATTTTTTCTCCGATCAAGTTTCTATTATGGATAACAACTGGCATGATTTGACGTCAAGATTGGTGGATAACATCTGGCATGGTTTAACAGTATTTTGATGTTACACTTGTTATCCGGATGAGAGCTTCAAGACCCGTTTTTTCTCCGATCAAATTTCTTTATTTCAAAAGATGATTCCATTGGTTGGTTTGCACGAACCTTTTCTTCTTGTATTCAAGATATTATGGATAACAATGGGCATGGTTTGACGTAAATATTTTATTTAATAAGTATTTGGATAGTAGTTTGATGTTACTATGGAGATGAAAATCACATGACGCGTTTTTCTTTCTTAAAGTCTTTTCAGGGGAGAAGATGATTCTTTTTGGAAGGAAAATCAACTAGTAGAAGCGATAAGAGAAGTTAGTGGAACCATTTGGCCACCGACCACACTTTTGGAATAAACATAACATATTTCAAAAATTGATACTTTGCATAAACTTTTTCTTTTCTTATTCAAGATATTATGGAAAACAATTGACATGGATTGACATAATGATATTATAATAATGTTTTCATTTGTTAATCCATAATGATATTATAATAATGTTTTTATTTGTTAGTGGGATGGGAATTAAATCTTTAGTAACAAATACGATGGGAATTAAATTTTTGGTTTTTAAAAGGTTTAAAAATTTAATTTAAATTAATGTTAAAAAATTTAAATTTTTATATTTACTTGTTATTTAGTAATTGTATTTACCTATATTTATAAAAGGAAACACATTTTAGAAAAAATAATTATATCTACCTTTCATTTATAAAAAAAAAAAATACATTTTAAAAGAAATGTTGTAGTAGGGTATGTCTCTTTTTATCTATAGTAATTTTTAAAATGTTTTACAATTTATATTTAATTTCTTAAAATATAACAATAATTATTATTTATCATTTTTAAAATATCTTATTTTATTTGAGGTTAAATTTATTCATTTTATTATATTTTTAGTTTTTTTATATTTTTAATATAAAAATATATGTAAATAGTTGACATCATGTTTCTCAAATTTTAGGTGTAATGGGTTAATTAACATCTACATATATGATTTCTTATTAGTCCCTGTCGAAGGCATAGAGGGACTATAGTGATCGATAATTCGTTGACTTCATATTAATTTGTCCTTTCACTATAAATTTTCGCATAATCTATATTCTTCGAACTAGAGAACTAAAAACATTATTTTTTATATAATAAAAAAACTTATTTGTCATCATCTCATTGGAGAATAGGTTCGAAGTCTTATTGTCAGCGTTGTTATTCCCGATGTTTTAAATGTTAACATATCGGAAGTTTTGAGCATCGACGTTTTTTTTGAATTTTTATTATTTTTATTTAAATGTTTACATATCCAAAATTTGAGCATAGACACTCTTTTTTAAGTACTTAAACAGGCCTGCCACAATGCATTCTTTTTTAAATGTTTACATAGCGTGATGCTCTTAAACAGTCCCGACAGCCTTAAATGTTTACTTAACAGGCCTAACAGCCTTAAATGTTTACTTAACAAGCCTGTCACAATACATTTTTCTCCAATTTTTGGATACAATCTTGTATGCAGTGAATTTGGGCAATATTGTTGTCCACCGACACTCGCATAGTCAACTATAATGATGGAGTTGCTTCTACATCATATGTTTCATATTTCGTTTGTATTTGAAATGCAATCTAGTCATCATTGAGGATACATATATTCTTCACTGGTTCAATAGTTGATGCTTGCTCGATGGTTCCTTGGTTCGTTGGATGCTGCTTATTGTTGTTTGCTTCAACTTTGCAAAGTTGAGGTCTTGCAGCTGCAGTTGGACCTCTTGGTGCTTGCTCACTGGTTTGTTGTTTGCTGCTTGCTCTTGTTTGCTTCAACTTTGCAAGGTTGAATTCCTACACCCGTAGTTTGACCTGTTCTTGCACTTTGCAAGGTTGAAATCATGCACCCTTGTTTGCTTCAACTTTGCAAGGTTGAGGTCCTGCACCCACAGTTGGACCTGTTGCTGCACTTTGCGGGGTTGAAATCTTGCACCCGCAATTGGACCTGTGATTCTGTCGTTCACCATTCACGAGTAAGTTTCAATACCATAGTTCCATTCATATTCGTTGTTTACTGCTTACTATTTACAGTTTGCAAGTAGGAATGTTCAATACTAGGAGGTGCTGAAAATCAAAATAAATATAAAAAAAATCTAGAAATAATAGCCGAGTGAAAATGCTCTTATAAAACATCCTTAAATGTGACTACTGAGATCAAAGAAATAGGAATGTATTACTATCCCCGAAAAGTCTTGAACAAGAAAGCTTGTTGCCTTTGCAAAATGTTCTTGTAGAAGAAAACTACAGCTAGGTATAGAAGGGCTAAGTATGGTACAAAGCTAAGCAAGCTGCAAGAAAATTCGACAACATTGTCAGTCCTTATCCATCTTTATCAGTGACATATTTCAGTAAGTTAAAAAAAAAAAGTTGCAGGACCTAAAATGCAAATCCTAGGTGGAGGATGAAGATAAAACACAAAATGACCCGAGTCCAAACATTAATTCTTGTTTCTCCTTTGTTGGCAAGTTAAATTCTTAGTGGGCACTGGAGTTTGAACACTGGTTTCTTTGTAGATTATGGGATGGGGATCAGTAGACTTGTGAGAACAATTGACAGGAATTTTTATTGCATAGATCATACCTTACATCTTCACATACTCAGCGTTGGGATGGTGTTGGTTTACCCTCTTGTGCAGACATTGCAAGTCACTCTATCAACTGAGGGATGGTACTAAATCACCATCTTGTGCAGCCATTGCAAGCCATTCTTTAAGTCTTTATCCATCTTTATCAGTGACATATTTCAGTAAGTTATAAAAAAAAAGTTAAAGGACCTAAAATGCAAATCCTGGGTGGAGGATGAAGATAAAACACAAAACGACCCGAGTCCAAACATTTATTCTTGTTTCTCCTTTGTTAGCAAGTTAAATTCTTAGTGGGAACTGGAGTTTGAACACTGATTTCTTTGTAGATTATGGAATGGGGATCAGTCGACTTGTGAGAAACAAGATGTGTAATCGTAGGATTAGGGGGATTATTAATAGGTTCAGGAACATTAAGGGATCCTGGAGGATTAGGCTAAGGGTCCACAGGTTTTAACTAGTACAATACTATTCAAAACCTCTTAAAGCAACTAACAGAAATTTTTATTGCATAGATCATACCTTACATCTTCACATACTCGGCGTTGGGATGGTGCTAGTTTACCCTCTTGTGTAGACATTGCAAGTCACTCTGTCAATTGAGGGATGGTACTAAATCACCCTCTTGTGCAGCCATTGCAAGTCATTATGTTCACTGCATGTGTTTACCAAAGGGTTAAATTGTAGGCGTAAAGGGTAGAAAAATGATTCCAGATCGAAGCCCAGTGACAAAGGTGTAAAGACAGATGGCAATGCGTAAGGTAATGAAGAGCTTAGGAAGGTGACAAATGGCTTGTAGATGTGGGCAGATTTGAGGACCTTATCTCTTCCACAGATAGTTATTATTTGGGTGGATGAGACATGGTTAACCACATGTCAGGGTTCGCAACATGGTGAACACTTAGCACCGACGAGCTTTGGTTATTGTTTATGTTTGATTAAATCAATCTAGCTAGTTGTCTTTTGGAGTCCCAAATGCATGGTGGCCAGTCTGCATTTATTGCACATGTTCGTACTACTCCGGGAGTTGTACAAAGTCTGCATTCGAAAACTCTGGAAGTGTCAAATAGTCGAAGTCTCGAAGTCCTTGATAACGATGGTTAAAGTAATCTCGGGTTAATTAACAGTAGGCACGAGTTAATGACTCCGAGAGACTTTCACGCTTCACATTCAAAAACTCCCGAAGTCCCGAATTGGCGCCATGTCTAAGTATGGTTAGAAGAATTCCAAAATTTGGCAGAATGATAAAACTTTAGCAGGGGCACTAAAGTAGCAAGGTCACCCACATTGCAGTTTGCAAAACTGATCGACGTCTCAGATTCATTTCGGAAATAAGAGGCGCCCGAACGTTAATCCCCTAAAAGGGTTCCAAAATTAAAACCATGGTATAGCTTGGAAGAAGCTGTCTACACATTCATTTATCTCCAGTGGCCTCTAATAATGTGCATGCATGTGAATGCTCAATACAGAACCCACCCCTTCCACAACCATACTGACATGCAAAAAAGGAAATGGGATGTTCTCCTCATCTTTTTGTTTCTGAAACCATACATTTAGTGCATTTTCCAGGATGTCCCCTTTCCAATCACATATGCCCACTTTCATGCCCTGGACATCATACCATAGCTCTTTGGAAAATGGCAGTGCACAAGGATTTGTGAGACGAATTCAGAGTTTTCATTGCGGAGCAAGAATCTACGAGGACCTTGCCATCCCCTTCTTTGCAGATTATGATAGGGAAATATTTTATTCTCTGAGGCAAACCACATATAGATGTTAGTTTTATGCTGGACTTTGGGTCTTCCAAAGCATCTTCCATCACCATTTCCACATCTGGACCTCATCTTGTAGAAATGATTCTTTGTAACCTAAATGGACAGTTCATTGATCTGTCTCGGGATGAGTGCCCCAAT
Organism: Picea engelmannii; assembly: GCA_009831015.1. Lineage (NCBI taxonomy): Eukaryota > Viridiplantae > Streptophyta > Pinopsida > Pinales > Pinaceae > Picea > Picea engelmannii. The sequence continues at coordinate 2,631,798 of ML777009.1, read as the reverse complement.
GGCCAATCTTAGAATATCTTCTTCATCTTGTAAGATAATTGAAAGCTTGAGACGTTGTGCTATGTGATGGTTCCATTCCTGTGGTAGAGGTCCATGAATGCATAATTCTTCCCCTTTTGTTTATTCCACAGACCATCTATGTTAGTGTTCTGAGTGGGAGATATCAACAAGCCGTTTCAAATCTGTTTAGTGTTGATTTGTGAAGAGTCGGGATGAAATTAAATGATGAATACGATTGTAAAGCTATATACAATGACTACCGTAATGCTTATAAGGTGCACAACTAAAATAAGTTCTAAAATTATATGTCTTAAATACTCAGTTTTTGTACTAAGAAAGTGTATACTATTGTTTTATTTGCATTATCTCTTTTATATTGTTGAGCACTAACTATAGCTTTGTTTCTTTGTCATATGCTATAGCAACCATTTGAAATGAAAAAGGTTGAAGGATACATGGCAGACTTGGTATGCACTCCCAAACTTATAGTTATCTTTTTTGTTATTTTCATATTATCTAAACATAGTTAAGATACATCTTGAAAATCACAACTTAAAAGATGGAGCAAGTAATAGATGTTGAGTGCTATCAAATAGATGCAGACTCCATTATACATGACAACATCGACTAGGTATTGCATAATAATGCCCTTTTCAGATTATATGCATTCTCGTATACTGCGGGATATTTCCTCTTCGATGCATTTCAAGTTCTATTGCACTTTCGTTATTCCTCGACCGAGCTGTGCAATGGATTGATAGATCATTTCTTGGCTTGTTTAGAAAATGGAAATATTGAGGCATTAGAGTCGTATCAATACGAATTGGCATCTGATTTTCTTTGCCAATTGCATGGAATACATGATGCCAGTACGTATCTTTCAAAGATGCGGTTGTCTGCATCTGCAACTCTGCCTTCACATGAGAGAGAAATTTGGGGAGATACATTTTGTATACGGTTTCTAGCCAAGTGGCTGAATATATCAATTGGAATTTGGTCATTAACAAGAAAAAAAAAGATATCTACTATTCAACAAAACTGCATCTAGAGATCCATATTGCATCTTGTTCCATGATGCCAATCCTCTAAGTGGTCATTATGAACCACTACTCTATAAAAAATTATCCATATGCAATCTTGGAGGATCTGATATTTACTTGTCCCTCGCCTACAAAGACCTTCAATCCCATTGGAAACGAATTATGCATCATATACACTCTCATGGATTACACATAGCAACAACTAATACATCTACTTTTGGAGATAGTCTGTTCAATGCAATTTGCTATTTGATAGCAACAGAGTTTGATATGCACTCACTGCGCCTTTACACTGTGCAATCCTTTTACAATGCAATTATAGGTGGCAGTCAACAGGCATTTAACTGCTTACATCAACACCTTCTACCATATCTCATAGAAAGTATGCCAACAGTTGGAAGTTGGCAACAATACCTTGTAAACATGGCAATGCCATGTGAGAAAGGAAATATAGAGGGTGGGACATTTTGTTTACAATGGATATCTATCATATTCAGAGGTCTGGTCAACCCTTTCAGACAGTACTGTCCACTTCTACTGTATTGATTCAAACTACGATCAAACAATTGACATCATATCATCGAAAACAAATACGCCACACATCCATTATCAACCTTTGATAAGAAATACTTCTAGTTCAAGATTCAATGTCCATGCTAACCAAACTACATCGAATCTACATAAGCGTTGCATATTGTCTAATCACGATGAAACTCATCCCAATTGTCATCAGGTCATAAAGAGCTTAAACAAAAAGCGTAGACTGACTTATCACAACTTGAAAAGGTCATACGTGAAAGAAATAAATACATTACTTCACTTCCTTCTAGACCTTTGAATTGTACGACCGATCATCATGAGGTGAAAGGGAGCTCGACCAAGAAACACATTCTCACATATCACAACCTAAAAAAAGTTGTGCGTGCACAACACATGTGCATTTACACACTTCCTACTGAACACAAATATCACATGTCCAATGACAAAGACCATCACCCTTTGCATCATCAACATGGTGAGGAGACAATGCTCATAACAAATGTCAATTCCACCTTAAACATGGCTCGTCAACAAGTGAAGCCAGTTTCGAGTGGCAACCATAAGTTAACTTACCACATGTTGAAAAAACATATATGTGAGAGAAACAGGTGCAACTACATATCCCACAATGGTCATGATACTGACCGAGGGGGGAAAATCACATATCGTAAATTAGAGCCAACATTGTGCAATGCTAGCATTAAAAACCAACAAAAACTTGCTATGCATCCTCGTCTAGGAAAGAGAGATGCAAAGCAGACCTATATAAAACAAATTGAAGACACTCCTTCCATTGCATGTGCGATTTGAGAAGAATTGAATTTCGCAAAGAACATAAAGTCTTTCACCCCTTAATTGCAAAAATAATACATCAGCGTGACACTAAATGATAGAACATTTTCCACTAGCAAAATTTGTCTTCCATGCAAATGATCACTTGAAAACGGAAAATTGTCACAATTTGCAACACCTAAACAAATAAGATGTAACACACCACTACCAGATGTAAGTACACTTACAGAACTTGAAGAGAGACGTGTGTCTCTGCGAATTGCATTTGCACAAATCAGACCCTGGGGCTATAAACGACCCCAAATGGGCTTAACAAGATCAATTATTAACGTGCCTGCCCAACTAGATGTTGTCCAAAAAGCGCTCCCACAATTCATGAACGAAACAATGACAATTGTTGTAGCTCTCAAAATACGTTTGCAATACAAGAATGCATACCAGACAGGTAGAGTGTGTGTACACATTTTCATGAAAGCATTAAAAGAATTATGTTCTAGGACCCTGTACAAAGCGGAAAACATTTGTATAAATGAGAACTGGAACCATGTTCTTGAACAAGGAAATGACGAGTCTACATAAACTTTTGACACTACTAGTGAATTTGATACAAGCGATGAATCAAATAATGAAAGACCTGCTGAAACATTGATACATGGCTTCACTGACTCACAACGCATTCATGACTTGCAAGACAAGATTGTCAAAATCACACCTGCTAAAGGGCAACGCCCACTTGGAATATTCAAGGACAAATTTGCTGAGGAAATGAACTTCCCAACACTGTTCTATGGAGATCCACATGTTAGGGACATCACAAAATGATTCAGCTACCAAAAAATAGTTCGATGGGAACTACTACATTCAATGGTGACTTCTTATGTCACATAACAAATTTGTTTTTCAAAACAATGCGCATAATAATTGAGAAAGTGCTTTCTTGCATATGGGTGCGAATAAAAAAAGGCCAGCTACAAGGAAGAAATTTATTGGCCAGAGATGTCAAGTACAAAGAAAACCTAGAAAAAATCCTAAAATCTGATATTGGATACATAGATTTCAAAAACATTCGCATCTCTCCTGACTACTTGCAACAAAACAAGAAAACTATATTTGCAATGATCCGACAATTGGGACCTCCAACTTTTTTCATCACATTTACAAGTGTAGAGCATCACTGGGGTCTGTTGGTGACTACGGTGTTTGCATTATATAGGAACAAGAAAAGGAAAAAAACAAACTGAGACATTGGAAAATGATGACATTGGAAAATGATGACATTGGCTACCTCATAAGAAAAGACCCAATGACATGTACTCGTTACTATAGACATGGAGTAAATGCTTTGAGGCAATTGATATGTCATGATGAAACGTTCTTCGGAAGAATATCATACTATTATTTTGTGACTGAGTTCCAAAATAGAGGGAGTGAACATGACCACGCATTGTTATGGATAGAGGGTGCACCGGTCTATGGAAATGACAACAACTCACAAATCGAGTAGTTTCTGGACAAATACATAACATGCAACGCAAATCATTTGGATCCAGAACTTGCTAAAGTTCATAGACATTAACATACAAGAAGCTGTAAAAAATGAAAGAATTCACATTGCAGATAAAACTTCCCTGTGCCGCCAATGAGAACAACAAGAATTATAGAACCAATTATTTTAGAGGGCAATGTTCTCATTGAGAAATCAAAATCTTTGTTCACATTTATAGAACAATGATACTTCAATGATTTAATGAGCTTCGAAGACTTCTTAGCATAACTAAATATAACAAAAGATGAGTACATCCAAGTGATACAATCTACACTTAAACAACCAACAATTTTCCTTAAACGAAAACTTTCACATATTTGGAACAACTATTTCTCCAAGGACATGCCAATTATGTGGAATGCAAATACAGATACACAATATTTCCTCAACGCATATGTTGCGACATCATATTGTACCTCGTGCATGACAAAAGGTTGACAAATCTATGACAAGTGCATTCAGAAGAATACGCAAAGAACACAAAAAAAGTCAAATTGATGCTATGCAAATGATACGTACACCTGGAAATACATTACTTAATCTTCAACAAATGTTTTCTCAACAAGCAGTCCACATCGCACTTTCCCTACCTCTGAACTATAGTTCAAGGAAATGTGTCTTCATAAACACATCTCCACTTGTGATACAGGAGCATGTGTGGCAGGACAACTCAGCACCTGGAAATCATTTTGGAATCTTAAAATACTGGCAGTTACTGCGAATCTTTTGGAGTTGATTGAAAAATGAAAGAAGATCAAACACTCGGAAGCTGAATGATCATGAGTGATCTGGGAGTTTCACTCCTACTCTTGAATGTAATTGAACTTAGGTAGTAGTTAGGTTTTCGTTTTCGAGTAGATGAGTAGTCGGGGGGGGACCCTAAGGACCCTCAGAGATAAATAGAGGTTTTGTACGCCCAAATGAGGCTGTTGCGAGTTAGTAGGAAATTTCTGAGTTTTTAGTTGTTGTTTGATTATAGTTGTAGCCATTTAATTTTGAATGAATATAACAGAGGAAAATTGAACCAAATGCGTGATGCTGTGATTTTTTTCAATTCCCTGTTATTGTTGCTTTCGTGAATGAATGAATCTCGTTACGAGTATATGAAGTTTTGAAATGTTTGCATAAGTTAAATCATTTTCTCTTCATTGAGTCTGTGCAATGTGTGCACACAGTCCGCAAGGAGTGCGTCAACAGAGTCTGTTTCGACTCATAAGCTTAGAAGAGATAGCGTAGATTTCCCTCTGCAAGGAGTGCAAAGTGACTACTGCAAGTCGTGCACAGTCGTCCGCAAGAACTCAAACCTTGCGTAAGAATCTTCTCCAAGGAGTGCATAGATCCAAAATTCGGCTAAGTGTCGAAGTGATTCTGTAAGAAGTCAAAGGAGCAGAAGGCGAGAAAGCTTAGAAGAGATAACGCTTTTCCAAAAGTATAGACGAGACCTAAGGGACGGACTCGTGGGAAGAACAAAGGCCGAGACCTTTGGATACTTAGAAAATCCTCTAAGTCGAAGGAAATCAGAAGCTCAGGAGGGAGAGTGACAATTTCCGTTGGGTCACCGATTCAGAGGACCAACAACCATTCGATCAAATCAAGGTGTGCGAGCCTTAGCGCTTTGCACACGCAGGAGAGGGAACTTGCCAAAGTTTCGAAGTCCCGAAGTAGTTTGGGGTTGTCCATCGTCAAGGAGGATAGGTGGCGTGAGATCCACAACTTTGTAAGTGTGTGGATGGGGACGAGGTGAAAATCGTTGAAGACAAATCCCAACCATTGATTGTCAGGGGGAGTACGTGTCAGCTGATCTGAGACTCCGAAAAAATCTCACTTCAAGAATTTCCAGTTGAGAATCAAAATTCCTGAAGCCCGGAGAGCCGAAATAAATCTCGATCATCCGATCATCCGAAGTAGACCTCAGTCGTCAAATTGTCCAAAGAAAATTTCAAGCATCAGATCGTCTGAAGTGAGTCTGGGTCATCTAATCTAGAAGAGACGTGGCATAAATCTGTGGACTTAGGGTAAAGTCCCGAAGCAATTCATAGCCACCAGATTAAGGGATATGTGGCATAAATCTGTGGATTCTGATCAAAGACCCGAAATAAACGTCGATCGTCGGATTGTCCGAAGTAGATCTGAACCATCAGATCTAGAGAACAGGTGGTGCGAATCTGTGGATTCTAGGTAAAGACCCGAAGCAAACGTCGATCGTCCGAAGTAATTCCCCACCGTCTGATTCAAGAGGACACATGGAATAATTCCATTTATTTCGAGGGGAGTAAAGTTTGAGACTTGAAAAACCCGAAGTCCAAAGACCCGGAGGGATCACAACCGTTGATCAGAAGGGGACGCGTGTCAGAGGATCTGTCACTACAAAAGAAAGGAAAGTTTGAGATTCGAGAATTCTGAAGTCCAAAATCTCGAAACTACCATAGTTGTCAATCTGAGATAAGTAGATATGAACAGTTGGTTTCCAAGGGGAAGATATCGGTCGTCCATTTAGAAGCACCATCAAGATCATGAGATCAACAATCACCTTGCATTGTGGGGATAGAAAGTGCTTGGACGTTAAAATTTCAAGGGCATGCCACAATCGAAACCATGATATCGGTGAAGGGGTACATGGCAGCTGGAGGTAAATTGAGGGGGAGGAAAGCGGGTTGATCCCAAACCACTCTTGGGTGCACCCACAATCATGCATTTACGCAAGGACATAGCCGAAGGTCACATGCGGGAAGGGACCAACGGGAGAGGATCTTGCGCCTGAAACCTGTGAGTTTAGCAGCGTGAAGAAAGGAGTCACAGGTGCCATAGAACCTGCACTAGAGGATAAAAATGGTCTGTGTTAATTCATAAGCGAGGCCATTAAGGTCTCAGAGAGCCAATTCGGCTTGGAATTGAAGATCCTTGACCGGGAGGTCGAGAAGCCCTTAGGAGAGAAGGGGGTCTGCATCAAGTGGTATCAAAGCAAATTTTTTCTTGCAGACAGCAGGCAAAGGAGAGAAGAAACAAAATAACTTGAAGTTGTACTCTGTGTGTGAGAGACAGTCAACACAATGCCACTGAGGAGACGAGTGAAGACACCTTTAGCCAATCATGTTGTAGAAAGAGAAATGTGAGAACTTCGTGCAATATTAGAGGTAATGGAGGCAACGCAGAGGAGGGCACTTGATGTTGGAGACATCAACTATCCATAGAGTGAATAAGTAGAAGTTGAAGAAGTTGCAGAGGAAAATGTTACCGAAGAATGCTTGCTGAGAGTAGTTGTTAGATTGGGAGCTAGAGCCAAGATAGAGGTCCCAATGTATGAAGGCAATTTGGATGCTGAAGAGTTGATGGATTGGATAAGATCCATGGACAAATATTTCGACTATGAAGATGTCGATGAGGAGAAAAGAGTGAGACATGTTGTCACCAGGCTAAAAGGACATGCAACACTGTGGTGGGATGAACTGCAGGCTGAGAGGAGAAGCAAGGGAAAACAGAAGATAAAGAATTGGGACAGAATGGTAGCCAAGTTGAAGGCTAAATTCATTCCCAAAGATTATTAGATCAATCTGTTCAGGAAGTTGTAGAACCTGAGACAGAAGGGTATGACAGTTAAAGAGTACACAAATGAGTTCTACGAGCTGAACATCAGAACTGGACACAGAGAGAAAGATGAAGAAAAATTTTCCAGGTATATAAATGGCCTGAGGTATTAAATCCAGGATGAGATCAGCATGATGTCAGTGAGGACAGTGGAGGATGCTTATCAATTTTCACTGAAGGCAGAGGAGAAGTTGGCCAGAAAAAAAACCAGCGAGGAAGAGGTAGGAGCCCAACCCCAAACAAAGGCAAGGGAGTTGTCCATGACAAGGCACATAAAACCAAGGATGAGACTGAGAAACCACATAGTCACTCGGAAAGAGGAGGAAGTTCCCGAGGAAGACAGGGTGGTGGAAGAAGTTATTCTAGAGGAAGAGGAAGAAGTAGAGGAGGAGAAGTAAGGTGCTATGCCTGCGGAAAGATAGGGCACATGTCTTGGGAATGTCCCGAGAAAAATAAATAAGGAGGTGAAGATCACATTTCGAAAGCATAGAGAAGGAATGTTGAAGAAGAAGGAGCAGAGGATGGAACATCCCTGAAGTTGAGAAAGGTTCTCTTAAAACCAGAGGGAGAGGTTGAAAAGCCAGTGCAGAGGAACAGTCTATTCAGGACTGCTTTCAAGACTAAATACAAAGTATGCAAGGTGATAATTGACAGTGGGAGCACTAATAACTTATTATCCATAGAGATGGTGGAGAAATTGGAGCTGGAGATAACTGCACATCCGAAGCCATACAAAGTCTCATGGTTGCAGAAAGGACACCAGGTAATGGTCACTAAATAATGCTTGGTTGAATTTAGGATAGGAGGATATAGAGATGAAATTTTGTGTGATGTAATTCCCATGGATGTATGTCATATTTTGTTGGGAAGACCATGGCACTTTGATAGGAATGTCATTCATGATGGGAGGAAGAATACATACACCTTGGAGAAGAATGATAGGACACACATGTTGCTGCCAATAGAAGAGAAGAAAGTGAAAGAGGAAGACATCACAAGCATACTTCTCATGAGAGGGAAGGAAATCCTAAAAGAAGTCAAGAAAGAACAAGAGATGTAGTTTGTTGTGGTGATGAAGCCTAAAGTTATCCTTACAAGTACTTCGATGGATGATTTACCTAAATAAGTTCAGGAATTGTTGGATAATTTTGCTGAAATAGTGGTGGATGAGCTGCCTAACTCATTGCCACCCATCAGAAGTATCAACCATCATATTGATTTGATACCAAGAGCAAGTTTGCCAAATAAAGTAGCATACAGACTGACACCTCGAGAGAATGAGGAGGTAAAGAACCAAGTCCGGGAATTTTTAGACAAGGGTTTGGTCAAAGAGAGCTTGAGTCCATGTGCAGTGGCAACTGTGTTGAGTCCAAAGAAGGATGGAGGATGGAGAATGTGTACAGACTCAAGAGCCATTAACAAGATCACCATCAGGTATAGATTCCCTTTGCCAAGAATGGATGATTTAATGGACTGTCTAAGTGGAGCAAATTTCTTCTTTAAGATAGATTTGAAAAGTGGATATCACCATATAAGGATGAGAGAAGGTGATGAGTGGAAGACAACCTTTAAGACAAATGAAGGTTTGTATGAGTGGCTTGTTATGCCATTTGGCTTAACAAATGCCCCAAGTACTTTTATGAGGTTGATGAATGAGATACTGAAAGATTTCATTGGCAAGTTTGTGGTTGTATATCTGGACGATATACTTGTCTTTAGCAGGACTAAAGAGGAGCATTTGAGACACTTGACACTAGTGATGAGGAGACTACAACATGAGAAGTTGTTGATAAACCTGAAGAAGTCCTCTTTTATGAAGACAAAACTCACTTACTTGGGTTTCATGATCTCTTCAAATGAACTGAAGATGGATCCAGAGAAGGTGAAAGCAATCAAATAATGGCCATCACCAAGGATTATGTTTGAGGTAATAAGATTCCATGGATTAACAAGTTTCTATAGGAAGTTCATTAGAGATTTCAGTGGGATTTGTGCACCAATGATGAATACAGTGAAAAAGAAGCACAAGTCTTTTAAATGGACAAAGGAGGTCGAGAGGAGCTTCAATATACTGAAGGAGAAAATAACAGAACGACCAATTCTGGTCTTACCAAATTTTGGAAAGACATTTCAAGTGAGATGTGATGCAAGTGGAGTTGCAATTGGAGCAGTTTTGAGCCAGGATAATAGACATGTTGCTTATTTCAGTGAGAAGTTGAATGAGACCAAGAGAAAATACTCCAGATATGATAAGGAGTTTTATGCCATAATTCAAGCCTTGAAGAAATGGAGACATTACCTTGTCCCACAGGAATTTGTCTTGTATAGCGATAACCAGACTTTACAATTCATAACTAGACAGAAAAAATTGAATCAGAGGCATGCAAAGTGGATTGAGTTTATGCATAATTTTACTTTTGTCATAAAACATATTGCTGGGAATGCTAACAAAGTTGTGATGCATTAAGCAGGAGATTTTTGATTCTACAGAAGTTTCAGGTGAAGACCTTGGGGTTTGAACACCTGAAGGATATGTATTGTGATGATCCATATTTCAAGGAAGCATACGAAGCATGTGCAAATCCTGTGTTGAGAGACAAGAGCCAGTGGACAGAGTACATGATTTAAGAGAGATTGTTATTCAAGGGAAATCAGTTGTGCATACCAAAATGCTCAATGAGGGATAACCTTTTGAAGGAAAAACATAGTGGAGGATTGCCTGGACATTTCGGCCATGATAAAACATTTGCACAGTTGAGCAGTTCATACTATTGGCCAGGTATGAGAACAGAAGTGATACAATTTGTGAACAGATTTAGAATCTTCCAACATGCAAAAGGTAAAAGACAGAACATTGGATTGTATCAACCATTGCCAATACCAGAGAGGCCTTGGGATGCAATAAGCATGGATTTTGTGTTGGGACTGCTAAGAACGCAAAGAGGATGTGATTCCATATTTGTGGTGGTGGATAGATTTTCAAAGATGGCACACTTTATCCCATGCCAGAAGACTAGTGATGCAACACATGTTGCAAATTTACTTTTCAAGGAAGTTGTGAGACTTCATGGACTACCCAGGAGCATTGTCTCAGACAGAGACACTAATTTTTTTGGTCATTTCTGGAGAACACTGTGAAAGAAGTTGGGGACATATTTGTCCTTTAGCTCATCTTATCACCCTCATACAGATGGACAGACTGAGGTGATAAACAGAAGTTTGGGAAACTTATTGAGGAGTCTGGTCACTGAGAATCATAATCAGTGGGATCAAATTTTGCCACAAGCAGAATTTTCATACAATGACTCACCAAACAGGAGCATTGGAAAGAGCCCATTCCAAATATTGTATTGAATGCAACCTGGGGGAGTATCTGAGTTGAGAGACTTAGAACAGAGTGAGATCGGAAGCATCGAAGCAGAATATTTTGCTATAGATATGCAAAATCTCCATAGCTAGATCAGAGGACAATTGCATAGCTCTAGTCAAGAGTACAAGCGTAGAGTTGATCAACATCGCAGGGAACTTCAATTTGAAGTAGGAGATCAGGTTCTGGCACATCTCAAGAAAGAAAGGTTCCCTAGGGAAACATATAAAAAATTAAAGATGAAGAACATAGGGCCATGTAAGATCTTAAGGAAGTTTGATGCAAATGCCTATGAGATTGAGCTGCCAAATGATGTGGGCATATCACCCATATTCAACGTTTCAGACTTGTATCCTTACAGGAAATATGACATAGAGGGATCAAAATATCAAGGGAAGGTTCAGTGGGATAAACAAATGCCTATAGTAGAAAAACCACAGATAGAGAAGATCGTTGATCAGAGGATTTGCAAGAAGACCAGGAGGAAGACCTACTTTGAATATCTGGTCAAGTGGAAGGGACACCCAATAGAAGATGCCAATTGGGAAAATGAAGTTGATATCCAGAAGCACGAAAAGTTGGTGCAGGAGCTCATGGACAAGAGCCCATGAATTTTTTTCCAAGGGAGTATGATGCAGGAACATCGTCAGCGAGCATGCGTGGTATGACAACTCAACGCCTGGAAATCATTTCGGAATCTTAAAACATTGGCAGTTACTGCGAATCTTTTGGAGCTGATTGAAAAATGGAAGAAGATGAAACACTCGGAAGCTGAATGATCACGAG
>ML777009.1:2595947-2606829 GCA_009831015.1 Picea engelmannii | reverse complement strand
GGTTTCTTGATAATGAAATTGATTGCAGGATACTATAGGTTGCAACGTTCCATAAAGGGCATGGATTTGAAGGAGAAATAAATTTAATGTTGAGTTTATAAAGTTATGCTTAGAGAGACCATTATAATTTGTATATGATTTCATAGTCTTTTTGCTCATAACTAAGCTTAGGATTTCTAAATGGAATGTGTAAGTATTTAATTGAACATTTATTGAAGAGTAATTTTTAAATCAAACTTCATTATTGAAGGGTTAATTTATTATCAAAACTTCATTGTTGAAGGGTACAAAGTTAAACATGATGTTTTTTGATGGGAAATAGAGATATCCAAAACGTAAAAAAAATAAATTTTGACGAGTAAAGATGAATCCAAATTCCAACCTTGCCTTCGGGAGTTTCTGTATGTAGAGTTTGTATAACTCTCAGAGTGGTACGGGCCCAGAGTCATTAACCATGTTTCTTTCTAATTAACCCAAGATTAATGTATCTTATCATTAAGTATCTCGGGAGTTCTTGACTCCTGCTCTTCGGCGTTCAACGATTTTGGCCTATTGTGGATTGAAAACTCCCGAAGTAGTACAGGCCCAAAGCGACATGGCACTTCGGGCATTCGGATCTGCGACACTTCGACTATTTGGGGTCAAAAGGCTGATGTGTCACATAAATAATATGTGCCATGTGTCACTTGAAACAGTACATATGAAGAACCTAAAATATGCTTGAAATGAGTGCCACGTGTCATGGTATAGATGAGAGCCACGTGTCCTTACTGAAGGATGCCACGTGTTGATGACAGTTTGATGCCACGTTTCAGTGACAAATTGATGCCACGTCTCTCCGGTACTTGGGGCTTCAGAGGTTTCTGAATGCGGAGCTTGTATAACTCCTGGAGTTGTACAAGCTCAGAGTGATGTGGCAGCCTCACGTCACATAATTTCACGTGTCTTTACTGATGGATGCCACATGTCCTTCATGGATGAGTACCACGTTCCTCTGGCACTTCGCCCTTCAGGAGTTTCTACATGCAGAGTTTGTATAACTATCAGAGTGGTACGGGCCCAGAGTCATTAACCATGTTTATTTCTAATTAACCCAAGATTAATGTATCTTATCATTAAGTATCTCGAGAGTTCTTGACTCAGGCTCTTCAGCGTTTGATGATTTCGGCCCGTTCTGGATTGAAAAATGCCTGGAGTGGTACAGGCTCGAAGTGATGTGGCACTTCGGGCATTTAGATCTGTGACACTTCGGCTATTTGGGGCTTCACAAGTTCCCGCTTGTTCTTAAAACCCACATGATTTTGAAACTTCGAATGCGCAGGTGTTGTTGATATGAAGCCACATATAGGTGTTAGTTTTATGCTGGACTTTGGGTCTTCCAAAGCATCTTCCATCACCATTTCCACATCTCGACCTCATCTTGTAAAAATGATTCTTTGTAACCTAAATGGACAATTGACTGATATGTCTAAGGATGAAACCCCGAGTGCCCAATCTTAGAGTATCTTGTTCATCTTGTAAGATAATTGAAGTTGTTAGAACACTTTAGAATTTTAAACTTTTAAATTTTAAAATCTTTTGTTTTTACCTCTTAAAAATAAAATTTCATCAAAAAAACTTAGGGAATTTCTTTTCAATTAAATAAATCCATGATCGTTATGTATTAATAAGGCACTTACAATATCATCCATTGCTGAGTTTCTTCAATTTGATCAAATGACTCTCGTGTTCTCCGGATTATAAAACTGCCTAAATTTTTAAAGAAAACCTTCAACGGTCACTTCAGGACTTCGTGCTTCGAGAATTTCAAGGCATCTAAACAACAAAAACCCTGAATATATGAAGCTCCGAAGTCCAGAAGACAGTTCCTCACAATAATCTTTAAAAGGGTCTATCGATGAGTTATAGGACACGTGTCATTAAATTTTTTCTTGGGCTGGCACCTGGCACTTGTTTTAAACATTTGTGTTAGCTTATTCACACATTTTCAGGTGAAACATGTCACCCATCCTTTCTTGACATGTCACTAAAAATGACATCATCACTGCCACGTCACTTTGGGAGATTGCCCTTCGGAAAATAAAACAAAGAATGCTTTCAGGACCGCCGAACTATCAAAGTGTCGAAGCATTTGATATCATAACAAATAAAAATGTTTCAAAAAGCTAATAAAACATTTAACAATTTTAATTAATCATTATTAACTATTAACAGATCACTTCGCAAATTCGGCCTTCGGGAGATTTCTGTTGTGCTACATCCAAAACTCCCAAATGCCAAAGTGTTGAAGTTCGAGATGCACATTTAAGCAAATGAACTCTTGGAGCTCTGGGGTTCCGAAGCCCCGAAATACCTATAACGGTTTGAATGTTTACTCCAGGAATTATTCCTTCAGAGGATTTCTATCATCCATCATTCAAAACCTTCGAATACCGAAGTTCTGAAGTACTTAAGGCTAAAGGATTTTTAAAGCATGATTAATTAAAACATAAAAGTGATTAGTTAGTGATTCGTTTCTCCCACAATTCTGCCTTCCAGAGATTTATGTCATCTTACATTCAAAACTTGTGAACGTCGAACCGCCAAAGTATTAATGACATTTATAACTGGATAAAGTTAAATATTTGGGTAAATATCACAATTGCCAGTTAATAAATTCCATAGATTTTTAATAATCACCTTGTCAGTAGATCAATATGAAGATTGATAGACTTTATGAATAAACACATTTCTAATATCAAGTCATTCTACCATTTGCAATTAGAGTTTTTCATTCAGTAATTGAGAGCTTACAAACTTCTCTTTATCATAGTAAGATTAATTTCATTTCTATGAGAATTACAACGCCATGTAAACCAGGGAAGAAGCAAGATGCATTAACAGATGATTCCAAACCAAACACGGATATTCTCTCGGACACCACTTCACGAATTACAGATGCCATCAAGTCTTGGAAACAAGCCTACGATATCTTGGAACATGAGATTCTTCTATGTCCAAACAATTTAGCGAAATAAGAAGACAATTCGTTCTCAGCCAAGCTCAGAGTGGTAGCTCAGTCTCAACTACACAGGATCACTGCTCGACCAAAGATAATACCCTACAATGACATGATAAGCTGGGCTCTGGAGCACGTTGACATTCAAACCAGAAGCATTATCAGTTACTAGAACACCTCGGTTGGCTCCTTTCATGAGGAGGACATACAAGTAATGTATAAACTATCTTTCGCACCCAAATACACATATAATGCATCATTTATTCTAGATTTTGAAAGGAAAGAATGCACTCAATATGGCAGAACTGGTCATGACATAATCAAGACATGGTGGGGAAATATATCCAGGTTTAAATTCGACGCTCATGGTATGTATTCCAAAACATCTTTAGATTCTCACATTTTATACATTGCCATGATGCTTTGTCGATTATTTGGAAGGGAAAACCCTACACATTTCACAGTTGAATGGGTGTCTATAATCAATGAAGTGGCCGAAGGCTATTCTTTCAACTAGGAAAAAATGTTGTCGGATAACCTAGCTAAGGAGGTTGTCGAGTACAAATCATTGAAATCAAGAGGGAAACATGCTCCTTTTTACATGTCCGCCTACATCATGGATGCCATTTGCTTCATGACTCCATTTCCCCTAATGAACTAGAGCTAGACCCCGGCTAGTTCCAAGCCTATACATTTCTACCACTCCAAACTATGGGAAAAAAATGCTAAATATTTCTTTTATGAGATCTATCACAATGTAGTGGTACCCATTCATGTAGCTATCTATGGTCACCATCCGCCCAGGATTTCAGAGCACATTATGGGGAACTTAGGCATAATTGTAGATTGGTACATTGAAGAGAACTTCTCTTACATCAGAGTGTTCAGCTACTTCATTTCTCCCCATTCCCTTCCAAACTTCTTGCCTGATAGGCTGGTCTGCAGAGAAGTGGCATACCAAATAGTGGCAGGAGGAATCACCAAAGACTTGAAAGTGGCTTAGAAAAAGGTATGGACAAATTTTCCCATACATGTTGGCATGTTTACATTGTTAGATTTTGGTTATTCAAAAGTCGAGGTTGCAGCCTTGGAAGATGTCAAATTAGTTGACTATGAATTCAAAAGACATGATCCTCATAGGATGGTAGAGAATTATTTCGCCCAGTTCAACATGAAAATATATATACACGAAGACTCCCCTTATGACAATGTTTTCCGAGGAGCTATATCCTATGAAGAAGTCTAAAATAGATTTCAAACTTTGCCTCCATACCAACAGGTTGGTTTCCTCAGCTTTCAAAAGCATAGAAGGAACAACTTGCCTAAGATTTTTCAAGGAGAGTCAAAGCCCATTCCATCTTCACATGAAACTAGATCCACAGAACCCCAACCAAGTAGCTCCACTGAGGACAAAAATAAAGAAGTATTGAACAATATAGATGCATTATTTAAATAGATAAAAGCATCAATGTCAGGCCTAAATGATCAACAGTTATTAGCTTCCCTTGAAGCCTTCATGAAACATGGTCATGCTTTTCCCCCTTCATCACCAATTACTACCATTGTTACTCCTAGTGTTACTAGTCCAGAAAAGTCTATTGCACTTATTTCCCCTATTCCCTTAGTAACTCCTTTATCTACCAGTTTTGAGGTTCCTAGTTCTGAAGTCATCCATCTAGATGAACTCACTCCCATCTTGCCTGAAGAGATTCCCCCATCAAGTTTATTTTTCAATAAGAAAAGAAAGAATATCATAAGAAAAGAATCTCACCAAAAGGAAGGAGTGACCACCAAGAGACACAAAATAATATATGATGGACATGAACAAAATGACCCTGAATTTGCCAAAGAGGTTGTGGATTCACTAGGAACCTTTGCCATTGGCAACCAATGGTCAATGGGAAATATTACAAAGAAACTGCAAGAAAAGTCTCTCTTGGTTGAACAGTTGCAGAATGAAATGCAAAGCACAAAACAGATTATCAGAAGCAGAATGAATTGTGACATAGAGCAAATCAGGTTGGCTCATCAACAACAGATGAAGCAACTACAGGAAAAACTAGAGATGAGTGTCCAGAATTTATAGATTAGTAATTCCATGATTAGTCAATGAGACAGTTCAATACAACAGTTGCAGACCAGAATAGCTTCACTGGAAAAGACAAAGACAAATAATACTGCATTCCAAAAACAAGCATCTGAAATTAATGAAAAGTTGGAAGCTATCCAGCAGGATCTATATCAAAAAATGGATACTATTCAGAAATACTATAAGGCAATAAATAATTCTCTGAAAAGTATTTATGAGAAAGAAAATGATGCATGTATGGCCAGATCCAAATTTCAGGAATTCATTGTATGCAGACAGAAAGCCAATATTCCTGGTCTCGCCCCTTTTTCAGAATATGAATAGGTGAAAGGTGAAATGGCCTTGAAAGTTTGGGAGATGAACCTAGAAGAAAACAAGAAGCTTGCTAGGGAGGCAAAGGAGGCTTGTATGAATACCCTGTCTGCTATAGAGACAAAATTGGTTGAATTCAAAGGTAATGATATCTCTAAGACACTTGAATAAATCGACATAGAAAATAATAAAGAAATATCTAGAAAGAATAAGGAAAGTATACAATCTATCATCCAACAGTTGAACCAGATTGATTTGCTCAAGATCAACGAGTTGTTGGTAAAACCTAGTTTGCAACACCAAATTACAGCCCATGTAGTAATGAAGATTCAGGAGAAGCTACCACTAGTACACAAGAAGGCATTTTCCTTCGAATTGAACGAGAACATTGAACTTTCGAGATTTGTCATTGCATTGATGGAAATGTGTACCCAGTTTAATGAACAGATGAAAGAAAGCACATCTAGGAAAAAATAAAGGAGCTTATGAAGCGCTAGCACATCCAAGAGCAAATAAAGGAGATTATGAAGCTCCAACACATCAAGCCATAACTCAGCAAAATCTGCGTTCTGTTTTTCAATTTGGATTGTATTCTATATTTAGAGTAGATATTGTGGAAAGTCTAACTACTTCTAGTTAAGACAATTTTTGTATAAATACATAGATCTTACATCTTTTCCAAGCTTCTTCTGGATGAATGTAAAACAAAGAACTTATTGAATATTAATACAAGAGAAGACAGAGATTCTAAGTCTCATTTAATTTGAGATATCTGTTTTCCATGTGTTTCCATTTCCTCTTCATATTAGCTTCCTTCTGTACTTCTTCAAGATTGAATATTTACAATTTAGTAATACATCTACTGTGATCTTAATACATCAGAAGTCCATTCAGTTACATATTTTTCCTTTGTTCTTACTGTGAGTAAAAACAAGACCTTTGATCTATGTAAATTGTTGCATTCTTAATCATCTGTCAAGGGCACATCTTCATTTTTTCTACTACTGGAAATGCGTGTAATTTATACCTTGCTTTATTTTAACATTTTTGTCAATCATTTATACATCACTTAAAATTAAATTTACAACTCAGCTAATGAGATACTACCTCTGTATTATCTTATCATAAATTTCACTTAAAGTTACATCTTAGAAGCACTATAAAAATGCACACATCACACAAGACTCTGCCATTGAACTGGCCAGTCCATGCCATGACAACGAAAAATAACTGGACAATAATTAAAGCCATTAAAAGCCACCTGGTCAACTCTGCCATTTCGATAGTTTCATATCAGAATTGGAAGCTGAAACTACGATATTGTAGAGCGACCCCTATTATTAAGAACCTGTTACATTAAATGCTGAGGAATATGGAATTTCGTGTCGCATGTGCTGACAGAAATTTGATAAAACCGGCAAAGGAAATCCCAATCAAAGAATATATCAAATTACCTCATGCCAAATCTCTCGAACTGTCGAATCGACGAATTTCAGGTATGGTACGGGGATCAACGATTTCCACTCTCTTTCAAGATCAATGGCTCACTATTACTTCGAGCCTCCATACCTCTGCATTTATTCCCAATTCAACCTAGCATGGACTATGCTGCGATGCATCACTTGTTATATATATGATTTCTTATTATTGTTTGTGAAAGAGTAAGTAGGGTTTCTGTAGAGTTCCCAAGGCGAGCCCCGTTGTAAACCATGTTCTGAAAGAAATTGTAATTATGTTTTATAGGCTGGTGAGCCAAGTTTTTATAAGATGGAGGCTTATGTGTTTGTTAGGCCAGGGAGCCTGAGTGTTGAAGGCCAGGAGCTTGCTGTTGTATATGTAATCACGCAGAACAATTAATAAAATATAAACACTGCCATGTGTAGACCGACCACGATGAATGAGTGAAGGGGGACTAAGCATCCATATAGTGGGCAAGGAATTAGGGGCTGGAAGGTGGGAAAAAGGGGCTAAGCGATTGGCCTAGGGGGCTTAAGCCTGGGAATAATAATAATATTTAATATTATTCCAAAAAGAACATGTGCATTTTATGTTTTTACTTTTATCCTAAGTTCCTGGCAAGGGGAAAGCATGCAAAGGGGATGCATGCTGATGGAACGCATGTAGTTCCAAGGGTGACAAGTGTCCACCCTGGTGCATGAAAATAAAACAACCGAGATGAGCCATGAGAGGCTCTCTCTCTCCTCCATTCCACCCGACTACCTGAGCGGGTAGGGAGCATTGAATAGTACGACGGACCCAACCACTACAAGAATACCCCGTGCGTTCCTGAGAGTGGAGATTCCCGTGTTGTCTTTGATAGTCTGTGCACATCCTCTATCTGATCGATCGAACCTATGCGTGGAGGCTCTGTCTCAAAGCCGTGACCCTGAACCATCCCGCCATTGTTGAACCAATTGGAAAGCCTGTGTTTGGCTCTGTTAATCCGGGTACACCTCTATTCTATGAGCCGAGAAGCCTGTGTTTGTTTCTGAAGAGCCGGTCTCACCCTCCGTTGTGAGTTGTGGAGTCTGTGTCGACCCCCGTGGGAATTACTCATCATGCATTCTTGTGAACCATCACTGTGAGGCCTCGAGCCATTGCTGAGCCTGTTTGAGAGGCTGTGTTTGTATTTCCAGTTGGCTATGGTGACCACACAGAGCTGGACTGCACGTGGCTTGATGGCCAGTGCGAGTTGTGATTGAGCCTGTGTGTGATCTCTCTCTAGGTGAGGGAGGTGGATGTTGTTGGAAGAGGCTTCTTCCAGAGAGTGTCCAGCAACAGATTCAGGTTCTGAGACTTCCTGATCCGGCCTGTTATCGAGACCCAGAGAGGGAGGTTAGCACCGATGGACTGTGCTTGTGAAGGTGTATACTCCCGGGCGGAACAGGCATGTGGGGAATGAGAGTCTGGTAGTAGTGGGCGTAAGATGGCATCCTGGGAAGAATCCTTCCATATTTTATGTGTTGTTTTCCCTGTAACCTCAGCCTAGCCTAGAATTATTTGCCTTGGGATGGAGCTTAGTCCCAGCTCGGGGGTGACCCATTGCTGAGTTGATGAGCAGTGCGGTCTAAGGCTGGGAGGTTCGTGGAAGGCCTACACTTGGTTGGTGGAATCTACCACTGTTAAAAGATAAGTATCTAATTATGCCTTAATCATGTTTTGCAGGATTGTGCTGCATATGTTATCATGATTTCTGCTGTGTATATGAATTAATATGAAACGCTATGGATTGTTAATTATAGCAGTAAATAATATGTTTAATTTGAGCTTAAATGTGTTTAGTTGTTGAATGCGTATGGATCATATAATACCTGTATGAATTATGTATAGAGTGGTGTTATAGTCTTCTTTTAATAGTGATTAAGCCTTAGTAGCAGAAAATGGGTGCTACAGTTTGGTATCAGAGCCAAGGTTTCGACACTGAGCCTAGATGGGCCAGTGGAGTGGTCTTTGGACCAAGAATGCGAGGGGAAATTGGGTCTGGAAGGCCAATTTCGGACCCTGGTTTGCTCCAAAGTGTCAAGGAGTTACTTGACGATTTTTTAAGCTCAGGAGGTATAGCGACGTTATGAAACCGCAACCAGTGTGGTATAAGTCCACAAGGAGAGAGGACTCCACATTAGAAGTGTAGGAGCTTTTCGGGAGGGAAGGTGAACCCTCGTGACCGTTAGATCTGGAAAGTGTGCATGGGGTTTAAAGCCCTTTGGAATTGCACAAGAGTGTGGAAATCGTGATACGCGAAATCCCGAATTAGTCAGGAAAGTCCATCAGAAAGAACGCGTGGACTTATACCAAAAAGAACATGTGCATTTTAGTCAGGACAGTCCATCAGAAAGGAGCGATCAGCCTTTCGCTGACTTGTAACTTGAAAATAATCAACGGGAAGAAATCGACGTTTTGGGAGATGGGAGGTGAGAAGAGGTGAACACCCTTGAAACCCGAAATCTCGAAACAATCTACACCATAGATTGTGGGAGAAGAACTTGATCATTGGATCAAGTAAGTTAGTAGACAGTGAATTCGTGATTTCGGCAAATGGAAGTTCAAGATGTGTGGATGCACGAACTTCCGATGCCTGAAACCCCAAAATGCCGAAAGAATCTGCGCCGTAGATCTGAGAAATATCTGACTATTGGATTTTACTAGGAATAGAAGTGGACACATGAATGTGTACCACGTGCCAGTGGGTTGAGGAGAAAAGCGAGAGTGGTGGAACCGATGATGTCGTTAAAAAGCAACGTGGACCCTCATTAACATGCCATGTGCCACCGTAGTTGTGGGTGACCACTGTACTATGTGGGTCCGGAGGGTAACGTAAATCAGAATTTCGGAAGTCGGGGGTTGGAAAGGAAAGCAAATCTGAAAGCCTCATCGTTCGAAACCCCAAAACCTGAAGTCTTGAAATCCTGAAGTGTCGAAAATGAAATTTTTGAAAACCCAAAAATTGCAGAGCCGAACGAGAGCTCAGAAAACTTATTTGAATCGAAATGTCTTTTGTTCTTGTTCGTATTGGCTTATAAATGTTGTGGATTGTTCCTGAAGGTTTAATGGCCTGACAAACTTCGAATTTAATTGCACAGTGCATGTGCTGAGTTCAACGGAGGTCAGGATTCCAGTTAACCAACGCCGAGTATGGAGTGGGGAAAGGTGCAAATTACCCCCGAAACAGAAGACGAACAGGAAGGAAAGGATGTTAACTTGGGAGTCGAAGGATCGAAATCCAATGGGCATGGAAAAGAGAAGGATAAGGAAGGACACATAATGAAAATCATTGAAGGATTGCAAAGAGAGGCCCAAGCTCGCCGAGCTGATAGCCGAAAGCTCATGAACGTTAGGGATCGGCAGGGTGTATTAAACTTAAAATTTTTGAAGAGCCTAGAAAGAATAGAGAGGAAACTCGAGAAGGGAAGAGACTCAAGTAAGACAGAGAGTCGCATAACCCATGGGAGAATAAGTAGGTCGAGGAGTGGTAGTCGACATCTTAGTCGCTCCCAAGGACATTCTGACAGGGAGACACACAGTAGTTCAAGCCCGTCCCCTACCAGAAAACATCGAAAATCTGGAAAGGAGGAATTGAAAGGGGAGATGAACAAGATTAAGCCTCCAACATTCGATGGAGAACATAAGAAGGAGGAAGATGCTGAGACCTGGTTGCTTGGCATGAAGAAATACTTCTAACTGCAGAATTATTCTGCCCATGCAGAAGGAAGAATTGCAATGTACTAACTGAAAGGAAAAGCATCCATGTGGTGGGATCAGTTTGTGCAGGTGCAACACATCTGAGAGAAAGAGGTCACTTGGAAGGAATTTAAGAGGTATTTCGAGAAGAAATACCTGACTAAAAGATACTATGATAGAAAGATGAAGGAGTTCTTCGAACTCAATCTAGGCAGCATGACTATTGATGAGTATGAACGAAGTTTTCTAGAACTACTGAAGTATGTTCCATTCATCAAAGATGAGGCTGTCAAGATTCAGAGATA
>ML777009.1:2575917-2595822 GCA_009831015.1 Picea engelmannii | reverse complement strand
AATCGCACATGATTGAAGTGGAAGGTACGATCAACAACCGACCACTTGTTATTTTAATTGATTCAGGGGCTAGCCATAGTTATGTAGATCCTAGAGTGGTGGAAAGTTTGCATCTAACGAGAAGCAAACATGAGAAGTCTTGGCTAGTGCAGTTGGCCACAGGAACCAAGAGGAAGGTCACTGAATTGGTTAAGTCTTGTTTAGTGGACATGAAAGGAATGAGCACTAAAGTTGAATTGAACATTCTGCCTTTAGGCTCATACGATTGCTTAATTGGGATGGACTGGTTGGACCGACACCATGCCCTTCTAGATTGCCGTAACAAGAGGTTTACATGCCTGAACGAGGAGGGAAATCAGGTAACAGTCCAAGGAATTCCCAAAGCCGTGGCTGTGAGGGAAATCTCATCCATGCAGCTGAAGAAATGTTACCGGAAAGGCTGTCAATTATTTGCAGCTCGGGTGGAAGAAGCATCCCGAGATGAAGTCTCGAATCTGGAAGACCACGAAGTACTCAAAGAATTCAAGGACATATTTCAGGAGGTAACTAGACTACCTCCGAAGATGGACATCAATTTTTCTATAAATTTGATGGTTGGAGCAACTCTAGTTTCGAAGGCTCCTTACAGAATGAGTACACCAGAGATGAAAGAGTTACAATTGTAGCTCGAAGAGCTACTAAAGAAAGGTTACATTCGCCCCAGTGTGTCACCGTGGGGAGCCCTGGTCCTATTCGTGAAGAAGAAAGATGGGACGTTGAGGTTGTGCATTGATTTTCGGCAGTTGAATAAGGTCACTGTCAAGAACAAGTATCCTCTGCCAAGGATTGATGATCTTTTTGATCAGTTGAAGGATGCAAAAATATTTTCAAAAATAGATCTCAGATCTGGATATCACCAAGTGAGAATAAATGATGAGGACATTAGCAAGACCGCCTTTAGAACAAGGTATAGTCATTATGAATGGTGTCATTTTGATTGACAAATGCACCTGTTGTTTTCATGTGCTTAATGAATGGAGTGTTCAGAGATTATTTGGACAAGTTTGTCATAGTCTTCCTGGACGTTGTCTTGGTGTATTCCAAGACAGAGGAAGAACATGAGCAACACCTAAGAATGGTGCTGCAGGTGTTGAGAGAACACCAGTTGTACGCAAAACTGAGCAAGTGCTCTTTTTATCAAAGGCAGATCCATTACTTGGGACACATTATATCTAAAGAAGGGATCGCTGTGAATCCTGAAAAGGTACAGGCCATTCGAGAATGGCCAGCACCAAGGAATGTGGCAGAAGTTAGATCTTTTATGGGTCTGGCGGACTACTATAGGAGGTTCATAGCCGGATTCTCAAAGATAGCTCATTCTATCACTTCCTTGCAAAGGAAGGAGAAGAAGTTCCAGTGGACTGGAGAATGTGAGAGCAGCTTCCAACGATTGAAGTAGCTGCTAACTAGTGCTCCAATCCTGGAGATTGCATACCCAAATAAGGATTACATAGTGTGCACAGATGCGTGTAAGGAGGGGCTGGGAGGAGTTCTCAGCCAAGAGGGATTTGTAGTTTGTTATGAATCCCGAAAGTTGAAGGAGCATGAGAAGAATTATGCCACTCATGACTTAGAGCTGGCAGCAATTGTCCACGCCTTGAGGAAATAGAGACATTACCTCATGGGCAAGAGATTCGAGTTGAGAATAGACCATAACGGTCTGAAGTATTTATTTGATCAACCAACCTTAAATGCCAGGCAAATAAGATGGTTGGAGTTTATGTGCGAATATGACTTTGATATCAAGCATATCAAAGGGAAAGAAAATAAGGTGGCTGATGCACTCAGTAGAAAAGTGCACGAATTACATGCTACAGCCATTAGCATGTACCGGACTGAGATGAAAGACATAATTTTGGAAGCTGCAAATACTGACTTGCAGTACAAAAGTCTTGTAGCAAACCTACAGCAGCGTGAGAGACCACAAACCAAGGAAAGTCACACCTTGGGAACTGATGGTTTACTTCTGTATAAAAACAGAGTGTATGTACCCAATGTCTGAGAATTGAAGCTGGCAATTCTAAAGGAGATGCATAACGTGGCTTATGCTGGACATCCTGGTTATTAGAAGACTATGGAAGTAGTCAAAGGCCATTATTTTTGGCCGGGTTTGAAGAAAGAAATCGCTGAATACATCGCTAGATGTATGGAGTGCCAAAAGGTTAAGGCTGAGCACAAGCACCCAGTAGGGTTGTTGCAGCCTTTACCTATTCCTGAATGGAAATGGGACGTGGTAACAATGGATTTTATCACCGGACTACCTAGAACAAGCAAGCAACATGATTCAATCATGGTGGTGGTGGACAAGCTTACTAAAGCCACCCATTTTATTCCACTGAAAACCACCCACAGGGCAGCTGATGTTGCTGATATCTTTTTAAAGGAAGTTGCACGCTTGCACGGAATTCCTAAGACAATTGTGTCTAATAGGGACCCGAAATTCACCTCGAATTTCTGGAAAGGAATGTTCAAGGGATTCAGAATGAATCTGAACTTTAGTACATCATATCATCTCGAGTCTGATGGACAGACAGAGAGAGTGAACCGAGTAATAGAAGACATGCTGAGAATGTATGTGATGGATAAACCATCAAGGTGGGAAGACTACCTGCATTTGGTAGAATTTGCCTACAATAATGGGTATCATGCATCATTGAAGATGAGCCCATTCAAAGTGCTTTATGGAAGAAAGTGCAACACTCCAGTGAGCTAGGATAATCCAGCTGACAGAGTAGTAGTTGGGCCTGAGCTACTCAAAGAGATGGAAGACCAAATGATAAGAATTAAACATAATCTAAAAGCTGCCCAGGATCGGCAGAAAAGTTACACTGATAGTAACAGAACCCATAGAGAGTTCAAAGTCGGTGACCATGTTTTCTTGAAAGTGAAAACTAACAGGAGTTCCCTGAAGCTGGGAAGCTGCGCCAAGTTGGTAGCAAGATTTTGTGGGCCATTTGAGATCCTGGAAAGGATTGGGCTGGTTGCATACATGCTTGCATTACCTGCATCTATGACTATACATAATGTGTTTCATGTTTCACTGCTTAAGAAATATGTACCTGATGCTAATTATGTTATCGATTGGAATGTGATTTAGGTGGAACCAGAAGGTGTCCTGCAAGTGTATCCTATGCGCATATTGGATAGGAAAAGCAAACAACTTCGGAATCGAGCCATAGAGATTGTAAAGGTCCAGTGGACCTAGTACGGTCATGAGGATGCAACATGGGAGCATGAAGAGGTTATGCGGGCAGAGTACCTGCATCTTTTTGAAAATTTTGAAAGACTTGCAGAGACAGTGTGAGTTGCACTGAGGACAGTGCAGAAATAAGGGGAGGGGGATTGTAGCATTCCCAAGGCCGAGCCCTGTTGTAAACCATGTTCTGAAAGGAATTGTAATTATGTTTTACAGGCTAGTGAGCCAAGTTTTTATAAGCTGGAGGCTTCTGTGTTTGTTAGGCCAGGGAGCCTGAGTGTTGAAGGCCAGGAGCCTCCTGTTGTATATGTAATCATGTAGAACAATTAATAAAATATAAACACCGCCATGTGCAGACCGACCACGATGAATGAGTGAAGGGGGACTAAGCATCCATAGAGTGGGCAAGGAATTAAGGGCTGGAAGGTGGGAAAAAGGGGATAAGTGGTTGGCCTAGGGGGCTTAAGCCTGGGAATAATAATAATATTTAATATTATTCCCAAAAGAACATGTGCATTTTATGTTTTTACTTTTATCCTAAGTTCCTGGCAAGGGGAAAGCATGCAAAGGGGATGCATGTTGATGGAACGCATGCAGTTCCAAGGGTGACAAGTGTCCACCCTGGTGCATGCAAATAAAACAGCCGAGATGAGCCATGAGAGGCTCTCTCTCTCCTCCATTCCACCCGACTACCTGAGCGGGTAGGGAGCGTTGAACAGTATGACCGACCCAACCATTGCAAGAATACCCCGTGCGTTCCTGAGAGTGGAGATTCCTGTGTTGTCTTTGATAGTCCGTGCACATCCTTTTTCCGATCGATCGAACCTATACGTGGAGGCTCTGTCCCGAAGCTGTGACCCTGAACCATCCCGCCATTGTTGAACCAGTTGGAAAGCCTGTGTTTGGCTCTGTTAATCTGGGTACACCTCTATTCTGTGAGCCGAGAAGCCTGTGTTTGTTTCTGAAGAGCCGATCTCACCCTCCGTTCTGAGTCGTGGAGTCTGTGTCGACCCCTGCGGGAATTACTCATCATGCATTCTTGTGAACCATCACTGTGAGGCCTCGAGCCATTGCTGAGCCTGTTTGAGCCTGTTTGTATTTCGAGTTGGCTATGGTGATCACGCAGAGCTAGATTGCACGTGGCTTGATGGCCAGTGTGAGTTGTGATTGAGCCTTTATGTGATCTCTCTCTAGGTGAGGGAGGTGGATGTTGTTGGAAGAGGTTTCTTCCAGAGAGTGTCCAGCACCAGCTTCAGGCTCTGAGACTTCCTGATCCGGCCTGTTACCGAGACCCAGAGAGGGAGGTTAGCACCGATGGACTGTGCTTGTGAAGGTGTATACTCTCGGGCGGAACATGCATGTGGGGAATGAGAGTCTTGTAGTAGTGGGCGTAAGATGGCATCCTAGGAAGAATCCTTCCAGATTTTATGTGTTGTTTTCCCTGTAACCTCAGCCTAGCCTAGAATTCTTTGCCTTGGGATGGAGCTTAGTCCTAGCTTGGGGGTGACCCATTGCTGAGCTGATGAGTAGTGCAGTCTAAGGCTGGGAGGTTCATGGAAGGCCTACACTTGGTTTGTGGAATCTACCACTGTTAAAAGATAAGTATCTGATTATGCCTTAATCATGTTTTGCAGGACTGTGCTGCATATGTTATCATGATTTCCGCTGTGTATATGAATTAATATGAAATGCTATGGATTGTTAATTATAGCAGTAAATAATATGTTTACTCTGAGCTTAAATGTGTTTAGTTGTTGAATGCATATGGATCATATAATACCTGTATGAATTATGTATAGAGTGGTGTTATAGTCTTCTTTTAATAGTGATTAAGCCTTAGTAGTAGAAAATGGGCGCTACAGTTTCCACAACAATGATTACACTATTGAATAAATCCAACTAGACATTGAAACACTGTTAGTCAACTAAAAACTCTCTCTCATGCTTTGATAAACCTTCTATTGTTGCTCCTTCAAGATGGCTAGGTTGAATCTGGATGAATACTAAATTATTTTGAATACTTTGAAATGAGGATTGTACTTGCATTATGTCTCATAAAAAATATATTTTTTCATTTATTTTATGCAGAAATTCATTTTTAAAAGCAATATTTTTCCGAGTATACTTTATTTGTAAATGATTGATTACTAAACATTTGGATTGGGTTTTTTGGTAAAATGATAAAAAAATAATATAGTATCAAATTAGCATCTATTTAGCAATTTAGCTTGTAGAATATGTGTTAAGTACCTTTTATAGAAGGAAACCAATTCTAAAAGATCAAACACCTTCTCAGATCTTCCCCCTCACACACAAGGATTCAATAAACAAGATGTTAACCTAGGTTATTTGCATAGCAAAGTCCCATCTTCATTAGTAAACCACAATACATATTTAAATTAATAAAATTACATATATTAAACTTTAAAAAAATTAAACTTATTTTAAAAATTGAACTTTATAAAATTTGAAATATCAATATTTTATTTAATATGTTTTAAAAATATATATACTTAATTTACTTTTATTAATTAATAACAAATTAAATGAAAATACATTTAAAATAAAAGTAACATAAAATATATATAATAAATTGAAAATGCACTCTTAACTTCAAATTCTTCCATTTTATCTCCTTAATATCTCATAACAAAAAACTCTATCAAATGAATTCAAGTTAATAATTTGTTTAAAAATAAGTGGGTTGTACATTTGGGGGATTGGATAACTTAACCCATTTATAAAGATTTTATGGCAAATTACATAGGGGTTATTTGAAAAGCACTGACATGACATCTATGCAAACTCATAAAATTATATGGTAAATTTACATAGAGGTTATTTGAAAAGCACTGACATGACATCTATGCAAACTCATAAAATTAAAACGAGTAATATGGTAAATTATAAAGATTATACGGTAAATTTATATAGAAGTTATCAAATGCATTTTTCACGTTCAACCGAGAGCGTGGCCATTATCAAAGAGAATCATATTATAAGAATTTGTTTTAAATGTTGTGAAATTGTAATAATATTAAAATAAAATATTATGAATACATCAGTGAGTAAGTAGAAGTTTATTTAACATGATTTTTTTTTTTTAATATAATTAAATATTATAAATAGTATATGATTAAGTAGGTATTTTTTAATATGGAAAAAAAAATATAATAATCTAATTTTAAAGTCACCATCAAGTCACACATTAAATTGGTGTATGAGAGGATTTCGCTGTTAAAGTTTACGGAGGTATACATACCTTATTGTTTTTGGATTTGAACTTGTAACCTCTTAGGAGGAAACACATGTTCTTAACAATTAAACCCACATATTATAACCATTTTAATAAATTTTATAATTTTTTGAAAATATAAATAAGTAAAAATTCCATTCAATTATTATAATAATTTTTATTACAAAAAATTTAAATTTTTTTATTATAATTTAAATAGATTTGGATGATTATTTTAAAATATTTGTAGAATTATTTCAAAATAAAATATAAGGATTATGAGCAGTTTAGTTCCAAATAACTTAGTCTATATCGTAATGGAATCAAAGATTGAATGATGTTGGAAACAAGGTTCATAAAACAAAACAATAAATTAAAGAGGTAGAGATCAAAAATTTGTTGTTTAGTGTGGATGTTCAATGAACATGAGAATTTAACAGAGAAACTCTTTCATTGTTAGACTTTTGTTTTTCAAAGTCATTGTAGAACTCACATATTTCATCTTTTGCAATCGCGAATGAATTGGGTTGATATAAGTTTGTAGTGTTAGTCAACAATTGAGATGGCTATCGTGACAAAGAATGTTATTGAGAGGAAAAATAAGTCTGTGAGGAAAGCGTTAACAAAGAAACTCTTTCATTGTTAGACTTTTGTTCTTCAAAGTCATTGTAGAACTCAAATATTTCATCTTTTGCAATCGCGAATGAATTGGGTTGATGGAAGTTTGTAGTGTTAGTCAACAATTGAKATGACTATYGTGACAAAGAATGTTATTGRGAGGAWAAACAAGTATGTGAGGARARSGTYAAACAAAGCGCTTTCGAAGGGTCCACCAYAATTATTACTAGAAGAATTCSCAAAATAACTATAGAAAATAATGAATAATCAAAACATTGCATATAACATATCACTTAGTTCCATTACTTGATGTTGCTTMTAGGGAAGCCATGGCTATTCTAGTGAGTGGTGCYCTCCTTKCACTTYCTACTCATCAYTAAGGGCATGGACAAATYCATTGCACTTCCTAMTCATCACTAAGGGCATGGAMAAAACCATGAMAAACACTAACCATTGCCCCAACCATTGTCAAAGACCACCTTTAGCAATGCATCATCAATATTGGCACAACCTTATTGTGTTGGAAATATTCGATAATGATCCTTGATCATTGTAGAAGGAAACTTATGGTGACCATCTGTTAGCACTCTATGAATTTGCTTGGTTGAGAAAACAAATGACAGAGGTAACCTACAAACCAACTTTAAGACTGGAAAGTAGCCTTTCCAATCTAGAGAGGGCTCTCTCTGAGACTTGGTCTCTAATAGATAATGACTTTGAATTGTCGGCTAGATTTATGTGTTTGGGAAATGTTTTTGGTTTCGTTGGCAAGGAAACACAGAACTTTGGGTTATGGATTCAACCTCCTGAAAGCGAGAGAAATCGATGACTTGGTAAATGAAACTTTGAGAGGATAAAGGCTAAGCAAGCAATGGTCTTTCAGTTCAAATGTCGTTGTGTTGGTTAAAGAAAGAGTACATAAAACAACTCAGAGCACCATTAAAGATGAATTCTAACTTACTTAGAAGAAAACACAGAGTTTAAATGGCGAAGTCTAAAGCACCGCGCGATGAATTTTAGACTTATTAAATGTTTAAATTTAAACAAAGGGAAAGGGATGAATATATAGAAAACATGAAGTACATACATAGATAGGATCACAACACATCAAACCACCACCATTAGAAACTTTTCCTCAAAGCCTCAGGACTTTTGCATTATATTTCAATCGGATTCAAAGATTACATTCAAGAGTCCCTTGTCTACACTGCTTTTCCAACCGGGCTTACATTGAAAAGATACAATATCTAGAGAAAACCACGCCCTCTCGGGCAGCTATGCCTCAAACTACTTCTCCTGGAACTTCAGATTCGGTTACTTGCTCTGAGATGACCTTTCAAATGGAGTTTACTAAAAATGGAAACCCGACTGCACCCATTCATAACATAACTAGCATCTTCGTCATCATCATTCAGTTATGAGTAAGATTCGATCGTCAGGTGGTGATACATAAGTGTTTTCTTTTGCGAGGTGCTCGAGTGATTGAGCGCACTGTCGAAAACTATGCCACCTTGCGCAATGGGCTTTGTTTTCTATTGTGCGATCAGTGGTTGTGGTATGCATGTGGCGAGTGGGTGTAGCAGACGTTTGTCTGTGGTCACTCGTGCACTCCAGGTGGAAATGACGGTCGAGGGACCACGCATCTCCTCCAAAACTGTCATGCGTTTCGCTTACACTTGTCCTCCTCAATAGGTAGGTTTACAACATTTGCACGACGAATATTCACCGCGCATGTGCCACGTCAGACTTCTTGTTTCTCGGCAGGAAACAAGACACGTGGGGAGAAAGATTCCATGCCACGATCAAAAAGACAAAATGGGTCTGTCTCAATCATGCCTCTGGCCTTACCTGCAGTGTTAAAACTCTAAGAATTTTCCTAAGGGACCAGTTCCATTTGTTCAGATTCTTCACTTGTCCCCATAAGACCGCATTCCATTTCATCTTTTCTTGAGCGCTGGCGAGAGCCGCGTGAGCATTATCCATGGCCGGTCCACATTCCTTGAAGTTCTCTGCCATTCTTTCCTCTAACACCCTCTATTCCTCCCCCAACTGAATGATTACGTCTTGTGCCTCTCTGAGGTGTCTTTTGAGACAATTTGCATTGCTTGCTCGACTCTGCGACGCTGTCATTTCAACAATCATTTCTGGCAACTGATTTGTTAATTCTCTATTTTCCTGATACAATTCGGCAATAGCGAGTTGCGCTTGATTTAGCTATTGCGACGACTCTTGAACCTCCACGTTTTCAGTGCCTTCCCTTCTCTGTCTTTCACTAATTCCCCTGCTTGAACCTTCAACAGGTTCCAGCCAAACATCACGCATGAGTAACTTCTCAACAACAGATTGGGTGCGTGGTTCTCTAGGAGCTTGGGTCTCCTCGGGTTTCCTGATTAACCTTGGCCTACCTCTTTTTCGGGGTGCTGGCTGGTGAGATGAAAATATTCTATTTCCTTTCCTTTTCTAGTGGCCTCTTCCATTCTTTCCCTTGCGCTGTGGAATGTTGTTCTCTTCGTGGATAAAGGAAAAT
Organism: Picea engelmannii; assembly: GCA_009831015.1. Taxonomy (NCBI): domain Eukaryota; kingdom Viridiplantae; phylum Streptophyta; class Pinopsida; order Pinales; family Pinaceae; genus Picea; species Picea engelmannii. The sequence goes on along the minus strand of ML777009.1, from coordinate 2,586,207 downwards.
CTCCTTTGGGGTCGCTGGGGATGTCGACTAAGATTAGAAATGAATCCTAGTATTTGTCCAGCTGTCTCAATTCTTCGACTACCAACAATTTGATCAATGACAAATAGAATAAATTTTTCCTCGGTTGGCCAGCTCGGCCTTGACGCTATTTTCCATCCTTTCTAGGCTTCGATGCAAGAAGAAAGGTAGGTTCAAAGGTTTTTTCCCTGTGAAGTGCATCAACAGCCTGATGTGGTATGGGTATACTCTGTCAAACCTTCCTTCACAAGGGAAATACCTTCTAATCACCTTTAGGCATGATGTGTTTCTCTTACACTTGTCCTCCTCAATAGGTAGGTTTACTGACTTGGAACACCTGCTCCAATTTTCCCATTTAGGCAGTTTGGCTTGATAAAGTCTCCATAGCACAGAACATCTAAAGGCATGCCTCTAAGCCACTTTTCACCGTGCAGAGGGATCTCCGTCGTAGCTGACAGAGTTTCCTCCATCACTCGGAAGGTGACTCCCTCAATGGTCGCGCAAAATCCATTAAACTTGAGGGTGAACTGTTCAGTTAGCTTCGCACTGTATCCTTTGATCTTATCACAGTAGCGCATACATCTGACCTATTCAAAGGATGCCCTAATCTCCGGATCTTCATTGATTAATGCCAGGTCTCGAGGCTCAGACCTCACGGCCTTGCCACTTCGCGCCTTCTTTCTTATGCTTTGGGATGTTGTCATGATGCAAATGTGTATTTGTTTCGCTTGTGCAGTAATCAACAGTAACACCCTCTCCACGTGGCAAATGAGAATGATATACTTCACAGAGATATGTTGGAAAAGCAGTGACAGAAACTTTGCGCGACAAGCAAAATCAACCCCAGGAGTCCACTGCATGGTTGCAAGGTGAGATGGAAAATTTTGGCGTAGTCGGAGATCGATGCGGTAACAAACAACAACGGTAGGCTCGTCACAATAGGGAAGCGCGACAGAAAATTACAGTGTGGTGGCAAAGTGTGAGGAGACTTTTCGCGGGACAGATAATATAGGCGTGGAAAGAAACTCAGCACGACTGGGAGAAACTCCAAAGAAGAGAGGCTGACCGCGAGATGAACTATCATCCAACAAACTAGCTCACAACGAACTCCAACAGGCTTTAAACAATGATTGAAAACAAAGGAGATGTGACAACTTGAATGAACAGACTCACAATACAAATGATGGAAATCAACGAATGGCTCCAGGACTTGCAGGAAATACCACAGACAATGCACAAATTTGGAAGGTAAAAGAGAAGCATGCAGGGTGACTAGTATTTATACTTGAATGGGTAGGGAATGGAATCATGGCAGAGGACGATAAATCCATGGCAACGAGAAGTTTGGAAGCAGGTTGAATATTTGCGCAACAAACTCGTGCGACAGGTACACTTTGAAGTGTGCAAAGTACAGATGATAAGAGCGACAGAGTATACGTGATATGAGCCCCGTGATTTTTTTACCTTTCTGAATTCATAATTAGGTGATGATGGTCGTTATATCCATCGACGTGACCTTTATCCCAACAACTTGCCTCGATCTCTGGCACGTATATTCCCCTTTTCTTATAGGACTCGATCTTTTGGGAAAGGGACTTTTACAAGTCGCACATAACTAATCATTACGCCCTTTCTTGACTCCAAGGGCCAGGCCTGCTACTTGCTGATTTTGACCCATTCTTTATTTGGTTCCTGACCTCACACACTTTGACACACAAACTACAACTCATCTAGGACCGAATCTAACTGTAAAAATTACGTTGCTAACACCATCTACCACTATCTCCATAAATAGTTTACACTTGGAAAAAACAAAGATAGGGATACACGTTAGCCAACAAAAATTAAGACAACAAACATAGGCAATTGTTATAGATATACTTCTTTGAAAACATCCTACAATGGTTGCTTATCCTCTCAAAAAAACAATTAAAATAATTGATGAAAGTGGCATTATGTACCTAGATTTTACATTTTATTGTTTATTTGAATCTATCATATCTAACCCTATAACCCATCTTTATACCATCCATCATTTAAAAAATAAACATATATGAGAATCTGTTTTAAATGTTGTGAAATTACACTACATTAAAATAAAGCATTATGAATGTATGAGCAATTGGGTGTCTATTCAACATGCACTTTTATAGGTACATTTTCCATTCTTTTGCATTTATATGTTTCATCTCCAACCAAGATGGTCATCTTCTAAAAGACTCAGAATATAAGAATATGTATTAAATCTTGCGATCTTACAAATATTATAAGAGCTATATACATAGGATTACAAATATATAAAATAAGTGAGTGTTTATTTAATGTATAAAAAAACAAATATTTTTAAAATTATAAAGAATATTGTAGGGTCTTGGTTTTGACATGTTTTGGCAGAGTCTATTTTATCTTGCCAATTACTTTTCCATTTGCCACCTTAATACTTTATAATGATATGTTTTTCACCATTTTGTCTCTAAAATGCATTATTGTTTCAAGGTAATCATTTAAGCCCAAGTATTTTATTTTTTCTTATTTAATGAATGAAATATGTTAATTAATTTAAGCTGATGACATTACTGGAACATTTTTGTAATCTGGTGAACAATTTATGTAGTCGCTTCGATGGTTGAGATATTTGTCACTCATTCCAGTCAATTCGAAGACGGGTTCTGGAAGGAATTGAGTACATATGGACATCCACCTTCCTAATTTGCCAATGCTCCAACAGTTAAGGCATTATTGCTAGTTAAAGATCCAATCTATTCCTGTAGCCTGTGAGATTGTAACAATTTCATGCCTTCAATCATGAAATCATAACTAATTTACTAATACGATATTTGTTGGTTCAATTGGTTCGTCTGAAGCAAAAAATGCAATGTATGGACTATATTTAATGGATTACACATGATTGTAAGTTCAGAGGCTATTAGTCTTCATTTTAAATCTTATTGTATAAATATCAGAAGCAATTGTGCTTTGACAGACATGATAGAGGACATGATTTAATAGAATGATATAGTATATGAGCATGCATATTGTACTTTGTTCAATTATCTATGTACTATGTTACCTTTTGAATATAACCACTGGTTGGTGTGCCATTAATTCATGAGTTGTTGAGTTTGCAAGTGTTATTGGGCRTACTTCTGAGAGAAGATAGGGCCTTCTTCGTCTCARAAGTATTCCCCAATYTRTTGYTTATTTATTTGTTTTAGCCATAGTTTCATTATTTGCGTTAATTCGTTAAGCTTAGTTTTTGTAGACAATTGATTGGAATTTTGTAGTAAGCTTATTTAATTCTTGTTGCAATTTCATTTGATGTTATAGCTCAACTATTGTGTGTGAATAGGAAGCTCCATGTTTGATTGTTGATAGTCTAAGTGGGTGATTCTTTGGGTAAGAATTGTCCAAAGTTGCATATCATTGCAACATATGATTGCCACACTTCTATGATTAACAAGTTGCTCATGAATCATCATGATCACATACATTAGTGTTCTTGATTTCGTTGCTTTCACTTCAGTTAATAGTTGTCAATCTAACTGACAGAGTGGATCCAATAGAGTATTTTTCGGTATAAAACCTATATCCAACCAACAATGCAACCTTAGAATGTCCACTATCAAATGAACAAATAGATTTATAGTTTACTGGAATTGCGTGTCTTTGAGATTGTTTTGCATATAGTTTGGTTGGTGCTTCACAAGCATACAAACCCGAATTGACAATTAATGAACCGAATTACTATCATATAATTCGCCCAACAAATATATAAATAAATGGATATTTATTTCATAATTATATATTTAACATTATATGGGGTGGTAGGTGTAGGGAGGGTTATTATTGATTCCTGAGGGAAAACTAAAACGTTCTTTTACCTAGGGTCTAGGTGTCGATTCAAATAATAAATCAAATCCACATGCATTGTGGCAAGGACTCAATATTTCCAAAGACATAGGTGTGTGTTTTATCAAGGTGATCGGAGATTCCGAGATGATTATCAATCATATGGTTAAAAAGAATTTTCTCGAAGATAACCTACTCACCTCAATCCTAGACCGAGGTAGACAAATGGAGGGCTTCTTCTCTAATATACAATACTACCATGTCCTTCGCGATTACAAAAAAGTTGATAGGTGGGCAAAATCTAGAGCAAGCCAAAGGGGAGGGGGCTTATGTTTAATGGTGTATCATCCCACCAAACAATCCCTTAATTAATGACTTGTACATTGACACATTTAACAGTGGTATGTCATCATGTTGTGAGTACCAATGTACCCATGAAAATTCATATGGCATGTAATCCCATTCATTCCTTCCAACATTTGAACTTAATTACAAAGAGGTAGGACCTCTATGCTCGCATGCTCCCAAATCTATTCCTTCATTGTTTTTTCTCTACTATCCATTACTTCCTAGGCTCATTGTGGGATAATGGCATTAAGGTTGGATAGACGTCGGGGGCTTCTTATAATTTTTTTTTATCTAAGTTATCTTTTATTCTGCTCTATGTTTGTTCATTGGTTTTTAAAAGGATGACAAGGACCTATTAGGTGAACCACCTCCCTGGTGGAGCACCAATTTATCTCAGGTTGTTGTTGAGCATGGAAGCTACATAAAAGATCAGTTTGTGGACTTTGGGGTCACCCATTCATTGAATTGGATCATTAATAAGTGTTTTCTATTTAACATCTAGACATAAAGAAGTTTCTATGGATCTGATGATTCAGGCGTATATTGGTGTCCATCCACCTATTCTGCTAATTTAGAATGGTTCCACATCTTGGAAGTTTTTCTATAGTTTTTCGGGTCCCAAACTTTTGGGGTCGTTTTGAGGCCCTAAACGACATTATTTTGGCTCAACAATGCCTATCATGCGGTTGAAGGTAGATACTAGGATAAATGGAATCTGTACTCCTTGACTAGAACTTTCCAACGAGGTACCGAGTGCCCCAAATGTAGATCGCATGAAAAAGTTGTGCCCCTAGGAAGTTAACGTATCAACTAACCACATCGGGGCCCACAAACCTTTTGTTGTTTTATCTTTTGGGGTTAGGGTTTTGGACGTTTAGAGTTTTCTCATTGATGCTTTGTGTTAAAAGGATTTTTTGGCCTGTTTGTAATCAACTTCTTACGAATGAGCGTAGTCGTCACATCTCTATCTTCAGAGATGAGATACCACCATTCCATCGAGCTTGTGTGCTTTACATTTACAGTCTTTTGTATTTCAAATAGTCATTAATAGAATATGAGTTTATCTGTATTAATGTGCTTCTTGCAATATCTCTGTGTATTTCCTTGTTATATATTTTATTTCATGTCGTTCACAATATAATCAAGATCGGTGGTATCATATATGTTTGCTCCTTTTCATTTCTTAGTGCATGTCCTCGACAAGGTCAAGGTATAGAGTGTTGGGTCTCGAGCTAGTTTCTCTTGAGGATAACTGCTCTCGCCAACCCAAGCGACCTCCCATGGAAGAAGAAAAGAGAGAAGACGGATCAAAATATCCTATCAAACTGTTGCTCGAGGAAGCCCTTGTGCAACAAAGGAATGAGATTATGGATAATTTCACCCAGATCCTTTGACAACTACCAACAACGATGACGACACCTTTAACCAGTAGTCACTTTAGAGGCGTGACACTCTTCAAGGTACAAGTTAACTTTGATGTTCCTTTATTTGAAGGCCAGATAGATGCTGACGCTTTGGAAAAATGGTTAAGTCTGCTAGAGGGTTATTTCTCTGTCCAAAATTTTTCCAACAGTGGAAAAATCACCTTCACACTCCTTAAATCTCTTCCCCGTTTCAGATATTGGTGGGAAACTTACTGTGAGCAACATGTCGGAGATGAGGCTGCAATTTTTGGGCCATAATCCACTTGGGTGACTTTTTTTGTTTCCCTCGAGGAGCAATACTACCCTATTGGAAACTATGATGACCAGTACACGAGATGGACAACTTTGTGTCAGGAGAGAGACCGAACGGTGTTGGAGTACACCAACATCTTCCATACCTTGCGCACAAAGTTGGGTATTAAATAATTCAAGTGGAACTTGATCCTAAAGTACCGTAGTGACCTACATAGGTACATCCAAACAAAAATGGAGTTCCTGGCCATCTCTTCACTGGGAGTCGCTTACCGATGTCAAGATCGAGCAGAAGTTAAAGAAAAAGAATAAGTGGGATTTTAGCTCTGCAAACCTATCACAGTAGAAGCATGGTAAAGATGTCCCTAAGTTCCAAAGAAAATGACAGAGCAAGGAAGGTCAGCCCCAAGACAATCAATCCAAGCCACTGACAAAGAAGGGTAACGAGAAGTCGAAGAAGGACACCGGTAAGTGGTGTGAGATCCACAAAATCCCTTGGCACAACATTTGATGAATATCACTCTGAACAGTCATTGTTGGCTTAGAAGAAAGCTGCAGAGTCGAATCTAGACTCAGAATCTGATTTGAAACTAAATAATGGAAAACAAATCATTAACCCAAAACCCCAAGTCATCGTCGCTACCACAAAAGTCCAGCCGGAGGAACCAGAGGATCTTGAAGAAGGGGAGTGCCTCTTCCACTCATAGATGTGAGTGAAGGGGAACCCCCTCCATTTCATTGTTGATAGTGGTAGCTAGAAGAACCTAATATCAACAAAGGTTGTCATTAGGTTGAACCTAAAAACGATGTCACATCCTCATCCATACACCATCGATTGGCTCAACTAGGTATGAGACATCTGTGTCAGCCAACAATGTTGGCTGCACTACGACATCAAACACTTAAAATATGAGGTATTTTGTGATGTTTCCCCCCTTGAATTTTGTGATGTTCTTTCAGGACAACCATATATGTGGAAGCATCATGATGTTTATGAATCTAGGCCCTGTAGTGTCATTATTACTTTGGGAGATCAACTCTACAATGTACCAGAGGCAGTCCCAACTATTGCGGTCTCTTTGATCTTCGTGAAGTAGTGCCGAAAGGTGGTCTCTTAGAGGTCCAGGATATTTATCTTATTTATGGTCCGATCGGAAGGTGAATGAAAGGTCATTGCAACAACCAAAATATCTGCACGAGATCTCTCTATGCAATAGTAACAGGTGGAAAAGATAGTAGAAGAGCACAAAGGCATCTTTGCCTCACCTACTGGGGTGCCTTTGCACTGTTAGGTAAAGCACTCAATTGATTTGAAACCAAGTGCTCCTCTGTCTAACAACCCTGTATACGAGTGTTCTATTATGGAGAATGAAGAAATCAAACACTAGATCCAAGAACTAATTTTAAAGGGCCACATCAGACTAATATCCTCACCTTGTGGAAGCTCGATTGTTCTGGTACAGAAGAAGGATGGGACGTGGCAACTTTGTATTGACTACAAATCCCTAAACAAGATCACAGTAAAAACCCGATAACCAATCCCTCGGATTGATGATCTTCTCGATCAACTCAAGGGAGCCAAATTTTTCAGTAAGATTGATCTGAAGTCATGCTACTACTAGGTGTTGATTGAGAAAACATATGTATGGTAGACAACCCTCAAGTATAAGGAAGGTCTCTTTGAGTGGTTGGTCATGCCTTTCGGCTCGACTGATGCCCCGACCACATTCATGCAGATGATGGATGATATATTGCGGCCATTCAAAAATTCCTTATGGTCGTATATCTGGATGACATCCTCATCTTTAGCAAAACCTGAGAGGAACATTTGAAGCACATTCAACGGGTCTTGGGCACCCTGCGACAACACAAGTTAAATGCCAATTTGGAGAAATGTTCCTTCGGCATGCAGAAAATCCAATATTTAGGATACATCATGGATGAGCAGGGTGTGCATGTGGATTTGGCCAATATCGAAGTCATCTACGATTGGTCGATCCTGAAGAAACTAACCGCGCTCCAAATCTTCTTGGCCCTCACCAACTTCTACTATAGGTTTTGTTGGGGTTCTCTCATATCACTTGGTATCTAAGCCAGGTGATCAAGGGTGGATTGAAGGCCAAGTTTGTTTGGGTCACATCCCAATAGATAACATTTGAGGATTTGAAACTCCACCTCTACTCAACACCAATCCTTATTTTTCCAGATCTGCAAGAACCATTTGAGATTGAGACAAATTCTTCAAGTTATGATATCATCGCAATCTTCACTCAACATGGGAATCCAATGGCCTATAGACACCCCACCTACGAAAAATAAATGTACTCCATTGTGCAGGTGTGTCAACAATGGAAGCATTACATTCTAGAGAAGGAAACGATCATCCACATTGATCACATGCCTCTACAATTCATCCAGACACAAGGAAAGTTGCAGAATGACCTCCATTAGAAGTGGTCCTTGTACTTGCAACAATTCCACTTGAACATTAAGTACAAGAAGGGTAGAAAAAACCATGTTGCAGACTACTTCAGTCGTCCCTCGATTCTAGCACTAACCATAGTTCTTAACTCTTGTTAGTCCTTAACCTTGTTTTTGACTGATTGGGTGTCCTTAGTACATGTCCTACCCTTTTTCCATGATTTTTTATTTAACTTTGTTTTTCCCTTCTCAGCTTGAAAGCTTATTTTAAATATTTTTATGCACTTTTTAAATGATTTTGAAGTTTTTAAAGATTAGGATATGATATGAAATCTTTCTATCACATCACTTGTCTTTTCCTCATTTGAATTTTCAAATTTTGTCAAAGTGGAAAGGGCACTGCAAGAATAGTGCTATTTAGCGCCAGGAATAATCATTATTCTGCATGCGCCACCCTACCCAGATCGTGTTCTAATGTTCAAAATCATTATTAGAGGATATGCACATCTCTATATGATCTATTTCAGGATTGTTATTCTTATGATGACAGCTAAATCCATAGGATCGATCTGTACTCGCCACCTCAACATCAAATCAACACACCTGATTATCATTCCATATGAATGAAATCATTATTTTCTTATTTTAGTACGTCTGTGATTCTATGCATGCTTTGCAGGTAAAGAGATAACTCTTATTTTTCAATAGCCCTAGGAATTTGGAGATCTAACCCTCAATATTCTCATAAATTGTTTGCAACATTGTATCAGTGTTATGGCACCCAAAAAGAGTCGTCAGATAACCAGATTGGAAACTGAAGGGACAGAATTGCTAGAAGCATTTCCTCATATGGCGTAAAAGTTCAAGGATGCTGGTTGGTTCGACTTCTTCTCGACATTCCAGGGTCATGATGAGTAGATCTCTATGATATTTGCTCACAATTTTGATGGTTTTGAATTTGTAGTTGGTAAACTTCTGATGCACGTGACAGAGAATTCCATAGCTAAAGCTTGCAGGTTACCAATATATGGGGAAAGATGGTGAAAGAAACAAAATGTAGTTATGGAGTTTGTAAATCAATTTTTAATTCCAAAAAAGAAAAACCCCAACTGGAGCCAGGGTATCCCACACAGCTGGGTGAGGAAAGAATGGCACACTTCCCTGTTGATTATCCATAGGTACATTACATGTGAAGGAAGATTTTCTCTGGTCCATCTCTATCATATTAGACTATTGATCCATGTAAATGGTGATTACCCTCTTAACCTACCCTATTTCTTATTAAAACGTTTATCCAAGATGTCTAAGAGGATCCAGTCACATCCTTCCACAACAAAAAACGTTGGTAGTCTTTTCCTTAAATGAAGTTCAGAGGTCTTGGGACTGGTTAATCCAGTCATTAAAACCTAATCTATAGGCAACTAAGTCTAAAACTGTCAAGGAGAAGAAACCTGTAAGAGAGAAACATACCTCTCAATCCACTGAGGTTTTGATGAAAGAAAATTTCCCTGCAGCTAGGGTAACTTGTGTTGGCAAGAGAAAATTACAAACCCAGCAAGCTATTGTTGATTTGCCTATGGGTAAAATTAATGAGAAAGGCACTACCAGTTGAGGTAAGAAACTTAAAATGGATGAAGAGGCCGACATCCATCTGGATCCAAATATAAAAAGGGAATCGGATGAACATGAAGATTTCATCACAAGTCCAGTTCAAACTCCATCCAAACAGAAGCAACAACCTATAGCCAAGAAGACTGCGAAGGGTAAGAAATAGAGCAAGAAGAAAACATATATACCTAGATATCCTAGAAGAAATTCTACCAGAGCTGCTAATAAATTTAGACTGAATTCAAAAGCCATGTTTCATCCTTCCATCAAGAAGGAGAACCTCATAATCATAGAAGACAATTCAGAAGACTCCAAGAAAGAGATCAAAAAATAGGTCGTGGCATCTTCTTTACATAAAACAGAGAAAGAA
>ML777009.1:2561490-2572755 GCA_009831015.1 Picea engelmannii | reverse complement strand
CCTCCTTTTCAAAATAATGCAGTAGAGGAAGTTGAAGAAATTGATGACACTGAAGATGATCCTACAGTTCATTTAAATGATACAGAATTACCTCCCACTCATTTGACACAACAATATTATGAAGATGCTCTTATACTAAATCAATTTGAGGAAGAGGATGGTGAAGAAATTATCCAGAAAGAACCTAAAAGAAAAAAAAATATGATCTTAGGTCCAGATCAAATACACCAAAGGTGGATATACCTGTTCCAACTAAAAACACTAATGCTTTAGTCAAATCATGGGTCAGTAAAGAAAGTTCAGGGGTTAAAACTGATTAGCAACCAAAGCAACCTGTCAAGGTTAGCACTACAGAGGTGAAGGAAACTGAGAAGCCCATTTCTTCTTTCAGTTTGGAAAACGAAATTAATAAAATTAAAATTCCCACACCTTTGGTAGAATTGATGAAAACTGATCCTTTTAGAAAATATGTTCTCAAATCATTGCAGCCTCCTTCTCATGTTACTTTTTCAGATACTATAAATCTTGAAGATGAAAACATTGCCGTTACCATTGGACCTCATATTGAAGACAAGTCTAATGCTTCTCCTCCCTTCTACATATCTCTGAAAATTCATGAAAAAATATTACATAACTGTTTAATGGATTCAAGAGATTCACACAATGTCATGCCAAAAGTGGTAATGGATGAATTAGGTTTAGACATCACTAAGCCTTATCTAGACCTATATTCATTTGACTCCAAGAAAGTTAAATGTCTGGGAGTCATTAAAGACATGGTTGTTACTTTATCTCAGTTACCTATGAAAAGTGTGGTGATGGATGTAATTGTCTTTGACATACCTCCTAAATTTGGGATTCTTCTGTCAAGATCATGAGCTAAAAAAGTATGAGGCACACTACAAATGGATCTCAGTTATGCTACCATACCTGTGTTTGGTGGAGAACATCGAGGACTGTACATGGAAGTGAGGTTGGCTTACTTGGTAAGTGATCATGAAAATCCTGGTAATCATCCCATAGATGTTGTAGAAGATGAACTTGGTTCTTCTTATTTTCACATTGGTGACCAGATAGCTGAAATAGAAGTCAGAAAAATCATACCTACAGTTGAAAAAAATGTAGAAAACCTACTCTGAAAAATGTTCTTTGATGGGGCTTGTTCCAAAGAAGGCTCTGGGGCTCGGATTGTTTTTATTTCTCCTACCAAAGAATTTATTCCTCTGTCATACAAACTGGAATTTGATACAACCAACAACATTAGTGAATATGAAGCTCTGCTGCTAGGATTAAAAGCTGCTAAAAATATGGGCATAGATAAAATTTCTGTTTTTGGAGATTCAGAGCTTATCATCCATTAGATCAAAAGCATTTATCAGACCAAACAACAGAGGTTAAATCAATATAGAAATGAAGTGTGGGACTTTGTTTATAATTTTTTTTTGGCCTTCAATATCACTTTTGTACACAGAAATTTGAATCAACGGGAAGATTCTTTAGCACTTGCAGCTAGTAATTTCAGAACTCCCATTTTTCCCAATTTAAGGTTTGCGATTGAGGTAAGACACAGACCTTCAATACCAGATAACATAAAAAACTGTCAATTTTTTTAAAGATGATTAGGAAATTCAAAGGTTTTTGGAGACCATTGATGAGTTTTCTAATATCTCAATAGATCACGAAAATGAAAATGATGATGTAGAAGTTCATGCTGCACATGTCCTTCAAGACAATATTGTTGGTCATAAAATCATTGAGTTGAAAACAAATCATCTGCCAAAGGGACTGGTTCCACTTGAGATATTATTTGACCATAATAATGTTTCAGGAAAATCTGTTATTCAAATAGAGGAGGATGAAGTGGTTGACTGTGATATCAGTCCAGATTCAAATCCCAGGATGGTGAAATTATCCAGAAAATTGTCAGAAAAACAGAGAGACAGGTATGTCAATTTGATGAAACAGTTTTCAAATGTTTTTGCCTAGTGTTATGAAGACCTTAAGGTTTTTGATACAGAGATTATGCAGCACAAGATTCCTTTAAAGCCTGGATCCAAACCTTTTAAGCATAAATCTAGACAATTCAATCCATTGTTGCTACCTATAATTGAAAAACAACTGAAAAGGTTGTTGGATGCTAAAATTATAGTACCACTAAGATACTCAGAGTGGGTAGCTAATTTAGTACCTGCTAGGAAAAAGAATGGAGAGATAAGGCTTTGTGTAGATTTCAAAAATCTGATCATATGTTCTCTAAAGGACAATTATTCATTACCTAAAATGGATCATATTCTACAAAGAGTAGTAGGAAAAGATAATCTCTATGCTTGATGGCTATTCGGGGTATAATCAGATATTAGTGATGGAGGAAGATAAGAAGAAGACAACTTTTACCACTCCCTGGAGCACTTTCATGTATGAAAAGATGCCTTTTGGATTAATGAATGCATGAGCAACATTTTAGAGAGCTATGGATATTACATTTGTTGGTGAGAAAGATAGATTTATGGTTATTTATCTTGATGATATTACTGTGTTCTCAACTTCTAATGATGAACACTTGTAGCACTTGAAGCAGACATTTGAAAAATGCAGGAGATATGGTATATCATTAAACCCTAAAAAATCTCATTTTGCCATGGAAGAAGGAAAACTTTTAGGACATATTGTTTCACTAGAAGGAATCAAGATAGATGCTGAAAGAGTAAAGGCCATTCAACAAATAGACATTCGAAGAAATAAGAAGTCTATCCAATCTTTCATAGGTAAAATCAATTTCTTAAGAAGATTTATACCAAATTTTGTAGAAATCGTCAAGTATATCATTGATATGTTGAAGAAGGATGCAGAAATAAAATGGATACCAGAAGCAAAAAAATATTTTGAAAAGATTAAGCAGGCTCTAATCCAAGCACCTGTCCTCATCAACCCTAATTACTCTAAGGAGTTTTTAATTTTTTCATTTGCCTCTGAAGATACTATAGCTGTTGTTCTCTTACAAAGAAATGACCATGGGTATGAACAACCTATCTCTTTCTTTAGCAAGACTCACAGGGATTTTGAACTAAAATATGGTATTATAGAAAAAGAGGCATATGCTCTGGTGAAGGATTTAAAATATTTCAGGGTATATGTCCTACAATCTGAGATTACTGCATATGTTCCAAGTAGTGCAGTTAAAGAAATTTTGGTCCAACCTGATTGTGAAGGAAAGAGGGGCAAGTGGATAACTAAAATTCTGGAATACAACTTGAATATAAATCCCACTCAGTTAATAAAAGGACACGGCCTTGCCAAATTGATGACAGAGTCAAATTGCAAAGCAATTGGTTTATATCATTTCTCCAGCAAATCACAGAATTCATCATTTCATATTGAGGAAATTGGCTCACAGGTAAGTAACAAATATTTTTCCTCACCATGGTACAAAGATGTTATCTTTTTTCTACTAAATCTGCAGTCTCCTTCTGATTTAGATAAATCCAAGTTCAGATCACTTAAATTAAAATCAGTGAAATATTTCATTATTGATCAAATATTTTTTTGGAAAGATCCTAATGGAATTCTGTTAAGGTGTGTTGATGAAGAGGAAGCAAAACAAATTTTTTGTGATTTACACCAGGGTGTTTGTGGGGGACATCACCATTGGAAAGCCATTGCTTTCAAAATTTTAAGAGCAAGCTACTATTGGCCTGTATTGTTTTTTGACATATTTACTCAGGTGAGGGCATGTGAACCATGTCAAAAGTTTGAAGGAAAATAGAATATTATGTCTCTACCTTTAAAACCCGTCATAGCTCATGGACCTTTTCAACAGTGGGGCCTAGAATTCATTGGAGAAATTCATCCTCCCTCTTATGGACAACATAAATGGATACTCACAGACACATATTACTTTACCAAGTGGATTGAAGAAATCCCAAACCGAAATGCAACCGACAAGGTAATCATGGATTTTCTTGAAGGGCATATTTTTTCTAGATTTGGTTGTCCTAAGAAGCTGGTTACTGACAATGCTCAAGCTTTCAAATCAAATTCAATGATTGATTTTTGCAATAAATATAACATCAAATTGGTCCATTCCACTCCTTACTATCCCCAAGGCAATGAGTTAGCAAAATCATCCAATAAAAGCCTCATAAGGATTATCGAAAAATTACTTATAGAAAACAAAAGGTCATGGGATTCCAAATTAAAATTTTCCCTATGGGCTGATTGGATTAGTAATAAGAAATCTATTGGAAATTCCCCTTTCCAAATGGTGTACGGAACAAAGGTTGTCTTTCCAACTCAATTGGGTTTACCTGTTCTTAAATTTTTGCAAGAGGATTTAGAAGAACCCAATGACATTCAAAGGAGAGTTTTCCAAATGATAGAGGTTCAACATACTAGAAAAAAGATGGATCAGAAAGCTGTTATTCATCAGAGTAGAGTCAAAGCAACTTTTGATAAAAAGTCAAAGAAGGATATTTTCCAGGAGGGAGATCTTGTATTGAGATGGGATGCTAGAAGAGAGGACAAAGCTAAACATGGTAAGTTTGACAACTTATGGTATGGTCCTTTCAAAGTAGTCAGGGTCATGAACAACAATACCTTTCTCTTACATAATTTGGATGATAGTGAGATTTTAGGAGGCCCAATAAATGGGAGACTCCTGAAACATTATTTCCTTTAAAATTAGTCAAAGAGCTCAGTTTGTACATTAGGATTTACTTTTTAAGCTCAAATAAAGACTCCATATACCCAATGAAATTGTTGCTTTACAATTTTGTGGTTTTGAATAAAGGATGACAGAACAGGGAAATAAAGTGAATCAGAAGGATAGGAAGGCATTAGTCAATAGTTCTTAAAGCTTCATCATGAAACTTAATCCCAAGAAGGAGCCAGTGTTAGTCCTTAACCTTGTTTCTGACTGATTGGGTGTCCTTAGTCCCTGTCCTACCCTTTTTCCATGATTTTTTATTAAACTCTGTTTTTCCCTTCTTAGCTTGAAAGCTTATTTTAAATCTTTTTATGCACTTTTTAAATTATTTTGAAGTTTTTGAAGATTAGGATATGATATGAAATATTTCTATCACATCACTTGTCTTTTCCTCATTTGAATTTTCAAATTTTGTCAGAGTGGAAAGGGCGCTGCAAGAATAGCGATATTCTTGCAGCGCCGGGAATAATCATTGTTTTGCATGCACCACCCTACCCAGATCATGTTCTAACATTCAAAATCATTATTAGAGGATCTGAACATCTCTATATGATCTATTTCAGGATTTTTATTCTTATGATGAAAGCTAAATCCGGAGGATCGATCTGTACTTGCCACCTCAACATCAAATCAACATGCCTGATTATCATTCCATATGAATGAAATCATTAGCTGCTTATTTTAGGATGTATGTCATTCTATGCATGCTTTGCAGGTAAAGAGATAACTCTTAGTTTTCAACATCCCTCGAAAGTTGGAGATTAAACCCTCGATATTCTCAGAAATTGTCTGCAACATTGTATCAGTGTTATGGCGCCCAAAAAGAGTGGTCAAATAACCAGATTGGAACTTGAAGGGACAGAATTGCTAGAAGCATTTCCTTAGATGGCGCATAAGTTCAACGATGCAGGTTGGTTCGAATTCTTCTCGACATTCTAGGGTCATGACGAGCAGATCTCTATGATATTTTCTCATAATTTTGATGGTTTTGAATCTGTAGTTGGTAACTTTTGATGCACGTGATAGAGAATTCCATAGCTAAAGCTTGCAGGTTACCAGTATATGGGGAAAGATGGTGGAAGAAATAAAATGTAGTTATGGAGTATGTAAATCAGTTTTTAATTCCAGAAAAGAAAAACCCCAACTGGAGCCAGGGTATCCCACACAGTTGGGTGAGGAAAGAATGGCACACTGCCCTGTTGATTATCCATAGGTACATTACATGTGAAGATAGATTTTATTTGGTCCATCTCTATCATATTAGACTGTTGATCCATGTAAATGGTGATTACCCTCTTAACCTACCCTATTTATTATTAAAAAGTTTATCCAAGATGTCTAAGAGGATCCAGTCACATCCTGCCACATCAAAAAATAGTCTTTTTCATCAAGGGTTGATCAGAACGTTGGTAGTCTTTTCCTTAAATGAAATTTAGAGGCCTTGGGACTGGTTAATCCAGTCATTAAAACCTAATCTACAATCAACTAAGTCTAAAATTGTCAAGGAGAAGAAACCTGTAAAAGAGAAAGAGACCTCTCAAGCCACTGAGGTTTTGATGAAAGAAAATTCCCCTATAGATAGGGTAACTCGTGCTGGCAAGAGAAAATTACAAACCCAACAAGATATTGGTGATTTTCCTATGGGTAAAATTAATGAGAAAGACACTACCAGTCGAGGTAAGAAACTTGAAATGGATGAAGAGGCTAACATCCATCTTGATCCAGATATAAAAAGGGAATTTGATGAACATGAAGATTACATCACAAGTCCAATTCAAAATCCATCCAAACAGAAGCAACAACCTACATGAAATAAGACTACAAAGGGTAAGAAACAGAGTAAGAAGAAAACACCTGTACCTAAATATCCTAGAAGAAATTCTACCAGAGCTGCTAAAAAATTCAAACCGAATTCAAAATCCATGTTTCATCCTTCCATCAAGAAGGAGAACCTCATAATCATAGAAGACAATTCAGAAGAATCCAAGAAAGAGATCAAAAAACAGGTTGTGGCATCTTCTTTACGTAAAACATAGAAAGAATCTGAGGAACAAAAGAAAATACCAGAAAAGGGAAAGTAGATTGCGTAGTACTTCAAAAGACCTGTGACCAGGGAAACTACAAAGTCGAATTAAGTATTTGAATCTACAATTAAATGCATAGATGCAGTTAATGATGAGAGAAATGATCTTTTTCCATAACTAGATCAGCTGCAAGATCTTCCAGAAACCAAAGACTCAGAAAGCACAGATGAAGAAGACCTCAGTACTAGGCTATCTTCAAAATATGTAATTAAACTAAGGAAACCCCAAGCTTCAATAGATTTGAACTTACTTGCCCTAGTAGAGGAATATCCAGAATTCAAGGTGGAAGCAAAGAAAGAAAAAGACAGAGTAAAGGAGTCGCGGAGTATGATTAAGCAATTGAAGAAAGAAAAATATTTTGTTGAGCTATGGAATGCTAAACAACAAGAAAAGATACAAGATTTCAAAAAGAAGAGGAACGAGCAGAAGGCATTACTAAAGGAGGTAAGAGAATCCGATATACTATTATATTGGCATAATGTTGTGCTAACAACTAAGCTCAAACAAAGAGACACCAGGGCTTCTGCAGTCATCATACCATGATAATTCAAGGAAATTCTTCCTCAGTTTTGATTGTTCAATGGTATTACTCAGAAAGTAAAGATGAGTAGTTTGGTTCTTAGTGATGGGTTCAAATGGAACTTTTTGATATCTCAGATGAATCAACTCAACAAGATAGTATTCCTCTTTTTGTGGGATTTGCCAGTTTTATAAAACTATTTCCTAATCTATATTCGGATTGGCTGTTGAGCCTACTAAAATATAGGCATTAGTCTTTAAAGTTGCACTTGACTGTGAGAAGGCAAGCTAGGGCATCATCAGGTTATTGCAATGGTATTTATTAAGGATTTTCTGAATAGGTTTTTAGAAAATGGTTGAAAGTTGGTTCAAGGATTCAAATAAACATATAACTCAATATAAAAGCAAGTAAACATCCCACTGGTTTAGTAAATGGTAGTCACTTTAATAGATCAAAAGGTAAGGTAAATAAATAAAGGAAGGTATGTGAGTATCTAGTTTTTCAACTCACACATGGATTTCGTATTTCAAAATATCATTAAGAAACAAGAACATGTACTTGAAAACAATCTTAATTATGAACAAAAATAGTAAAATTTTCACTGTGTCACCCACAGTCAAGAAATCATATGCATTGCAATAGAATAAATGTATTCAAGTAAGAAAAGAAATAGATAAAGATATGAAAGAAGATCTGACCATCAACATGCCTTTTCCATTTAGTACCAATATGAAATATAGTCTTGTCTTACAGTGGAGATTTTTACAAAAAAGGTCCTTGAATTCCCAACCAATCGACCCACATACCATCTTTCCAGTGTATTTTTAAAGCACACAGAGTACCCCTGTGGATCCTATTTTTTAGTTTATAGTTTTACAATAGGATTATGTCAATGACTATTTTGTAGGAGAATAAAGCTCATACGAGCACTTCTAATGCCTATATTTTAGTAGGCTCAACAACCAATCTGAATATAGATTAGGAAACAATTTTATAAAACTAGCAAATCCCACCAAAAGAGGAATACTATCTTGCTGAGTTGATTTATCTGAGATATCAAAAAGTTCCATTTGAACCCAACACTAAGAACCAAACTGCTCATCTTTACTTTTTGAGTAATAGCATTGAACAATCAAAACTGAGGCAAAATTTCCTTGAATTATCATGGTATGATGACTGCAGAAGCCTTGGTGTCTCTTTGTTTGAGCTTAGTTGTTAGCAGAACAATATGCCAATATAATCTTATATTGGACTCTCTTACCTCCTTTAGTAATGCCTTTTGCTCTTTCCTCTTCTTTTTGAAATCTTGTATCTTTTCTTGTTGTTTAGCATTCCATTGCTCAAAAAAATATTTTTCTTTATTCAATTGCTTAATCATACTCTGCAACTCCTTTACTCTATCTTTTTGTTTCCTTGCTTCCACCTTGAATTATGGATATTCCTCTACTGGGGCATGTAAGTTCAAATCTATTAAATCTTGGGGTTTCCTTAGTTTAATTACATATTTTGAAGATAACCCAATACTGAGGTCTTCTTCATCTGTGCTTTCTGGAAGATCTTGCAGCTGATCTAGTTTTGGAAAAAGATCATTTCTCTCATCATAACTGCATCTATTCCTTTAAATGTAGATTCAGATACTGAAGCTGACTTTGTATTTTCCCTAGTCATAGGTCTTTTGGAGTACTATGCAATCTGCTTTCCCTTTTCTGGTCTTCATGTTCATCAAATTCCCTTTTTATATCTAGATCAAGATGGATGTCAACCTCTTCATCCATTTTAAGTTTTTTACCTCGACTGGTAGTGCCTTTCTCATTAATTTTACCCATAGGCAAATCACCAATAGCTTGCTAGGTTTGTAATTTTCTCTTGCAAGCACGAGTTACCTTGGCTGCAGGGGAATTTTCTTTCATCAAAACCTCAGTGGCTTGAGAGGTTTGTTTCTCTTTTACAGGTTTTGTCCCCCTTGAAATTTTTAGACTTAGTTTCCTGTAGATTAGGTTTTAATGACTGGATTAACTAGTCCCAAGACCTCTGAACTTCATTTAAGGAAAAGACTACCAACGTTCTGATCAACCCCTGATGAAAAAGATTGTTTTTTATTGTGGCAGGATGTGACTGGATCCTCTTAAACATCTTGGATAGAATTTTTAATAAGAAATAGGGTAGGTTAAGAGGGTAATCACCATTTACATGGATCAACAATCTAATATGATAGAGATGGACCAGAGAAAAGCTGTCGTCACATGTAATGTACCTGTGGATAATCAACACGGCAGTGTGCCATTCTTTCCTCACCCAGTCGTGTGGGATAACCTGGCTCTAGTTGGGGTTTTGCTTTTGTGGAATTAAAAACTGATTTACAAACTCCATAACTACATTTTCTTTCTTCCAACATCTTTCCCCATATACTAGTAACCTGCAAGCTTTAGCTATGGAATGCTTTGTCACGTGCATCCGAAGTTTACCAACTACAGATTAAAAACCATAAAAAATCTGAGCAAATATCATAGAGATCTGCTCGTCATGACCCTGAAATGTCGAGAAGAATTCGAACCAACCAACATCCTTGAACTTATGCACCATCTGAGGAAATGATTCTAGCAATTCTGTCACTTCAGGTTCCAATCAAGTTATCTGACCACTCTTTTTGGGCACTGTTATCCCCGATATCTAGGGATAGCTAGGAGATCATGTCTCGAGGCCCACAGGTCCTAGACATGGATACCGAGAGCAGGATTGACCTGAGCATGGACTTGGAGGGCCCATCTTTTTCTTCTCTGCCAGATTTGTCCTGTCAGCAGCAGCAGCTTCCATCACCACTGGCTTGGACTTGCATCGGAGAGGATTCTTGCTCCATGAGGTAATTGGTCCGAGGTATCATGGTATGTGTCATTTTTTTATCATTATGACCTTCTTATATGTGCATTAGGTTCCTTTCATTTCTGATGACTGCTTGGATCTTACACTAATCCACTTGACCATTGTTGGGGTGATTGATGGGGTGACTTAGGAAGTTGGTATTCATGGGTTTTGGTTAGCCACCAAGGGAGATTTGCAGAGCCATCGTCCGCTCCCACCATTTTATCATTTTACATCTTATCTCCCACACATCCATCCCATTTCCCTAGTCCAGTCATTAGGATGACCATTGAGGGTTACACTTTGTCTTGTGGGAAGAAGGGGCTAAAGGCCCAGTGGGTAAAAGCAGCTGGTAAAAGATAAAAGCCATAGGAAATAAAACCTAGAGATGCTTCACCCAGGGGATCCCCGAGAAGGCAATAAAAAGCCTCTCGATAAGAAATTAAAGGGACCCTAATAAAAATAATAAAACAAGACCTAACCAAGAGGATGGGAGGTCTCATCACGAGATGGCCCATTACGATCATAGGTATCCAGCAGTATGACATTTCCATCATCTGGTCACCACGCCAGGGCAGTGACCTTTGGTTGCATGGCCAAGGGAAAGGGGGTCTCATCACGAGCCAGCCTTATCATCTCTGCAAAGATACCAGTGGGTAACACTGTTAGCTCTGGTCACCAAGCCAAGGCAGTGTCCTCTGGTCAGACCTTGAAGTAAAAAAAAAAGAGAGAAAAACAATAAAAGAAAAATAAAGGCAATAAAGGGCTTGGAAAAAATGCATCCATGACGGGTACAACTCACCTCCTACAAAGGCACCCACAAACAACACCTACCCTGGGTCTTACTGTGAATGGACATCCCTAAAAACCATATCACCTCATAAAACATGGTTTGAATAATCTTCTGAGGAAACTTTCCATCTCTTGTGGGTATTAGCCCAATAGGTTGTTCTGTCATTTTCTTCAGCTTTGTATAGTAGATCTGTGTAATGTCTTTGAGCTCTTAGATGATATGCTAGGAATTTCATGCATGTATTTGATAAATTTAATGATGAAATATGATTGACATTGCTATGATCCCTAGGACTGATGAGCCCATG
>ML777009.1:2550208-2560902 GCA_009831015.1 Picea engelmannii | reverse complement strand
AAGGAGAACCTAGCCTAGCCGTTGCTACACTAGTTCCCCTTTTTCTGAGTTAGTTTTGAAACATAAATTGAAGAAAGAAGACGTCCTAGGCCTAATTGATTTTACACCTAGGGTTTGACTCTTAGGGTTTGAAAAGCCTTGGCGCTATTCATCCCTAGATTTATGTTTTGAAGCTAGCCGTTTTTTGCCAAAGAATTTTAAGGAAAGAAGGAGGAGCATGAGGCCTTGCTTAAGCAACACCAGAATGAGCCTCCTCCCCTTAGGGTTTTGAATTTGTGGCCCTGCCATTGCAGCACTAGAAAGCCTAACTCTCTCATCCTTAAATTTAGATCCTTCCAAGCCTTTAGCCTTACTCCTTGACTCCATTTACCCTAAGGAACTAGTCTAGAACTCCAACATTGAGTCAATTGTGTTAAAACAACCTTTCAAACTTCCAATACTTGAAACCCCAACTAACCCTAGTGACTTACTGACCCTAATTTGCTGATGACGTCATGCCTATTTTGAACTCTTGGCTGGTATAGAAGTTGTGGCTAGGTCATCCATTAATAGACATTGATGTGTAGATTATTTTCATTGGCTTAATTAGCAAAATGTCCACCTGATTGTCTAGCAAAATTAACCTAGAAACTAGGCTGACGTCACCTCTAGTAGGCTTGACGCAACAACATTATATATGAGCATATTTAAAGCATTGTGATAATCCAAGGATCGATTTTTGTACATTGAATGCTGTTATCATTTGGTATTTATTGAAGAAGTAATATTATAAGCCATAGCCTTTATTGCAATCATTGACTTCGTCAATAATTACTTTATTTAATGCTCATGTGTATTGATAGTCATTGACAATTGAAGCATTAACCACTATTTGCATGTATTAGTTTTTATTGCTACCTTGTCTCGCAAACAGGTGCTTCTACTGTGGTTCATCTTCTCTCTAACTATCTTCCTTGGCGGTAATCTGTGAAGGGAAAACCTACTTTAGACTCTTGATCCTTAATCCCTTAATCCTTTTCCTTTCAACACCCTAGTTTACCTAGGGACGTCTCCCTTGGGATTAGCCACCCTAAATAGAAAGAGCCCCCCATCGAGGTGACAGTGTGTGGGGAAGCTCCTGTTACGCCAGTTTGACTCTTCCCTTCAAGCTACTTAACCTTCACTACAAACTGAGTGATAACATTTTGGCACCGTTGCTGGGGAACACTGAGTCAATGTTCCTCAATGACAAAACCTTTGGTAAGCCTTGCCTCAAAGACCTTCTTCTTACAAGCTTACCTGGTGACTCCACTACCTTTTTCCCCCTATTCTTTGATAGTTTCAGGAAAACTATCTGGCGACTCCACAAACCAAAAGGAGGTTCAATAACCCTCCTCTAGCTTTCAGAAGGAAGCCTCCAGCTAATTCACCTGTTGTCAAGTCACTTTTTGGAAAGAGACTTCCTTTAAATATGACTACTCGTAGTGGAAAATTGTATTCAAATCCCACTATTGTAACAACCACCACTATAACAAACCCTATCCCTCCAGTTAATCCAAATCCTCATAAATGGTCTCACCCAGAGAGTTATAATTGCTTTGATTTCAGCAACATCCAAGGAGGAGTACATGATTTGCCTACAGATGCAAACTCTTGGCTACCTTTCTTTTCAAGAGAAGAAACTTCCAGAAATTCACATTGGACCCAGTTTTGCGACAGTTTTGACTTTCACCTGGATGGTCAAGATCACCCTGACGTTTTTATAAAACTATTCGCAAGCTCTCTTATAGGAAAAGATAAGGGCTGGATTGATCAAGTTCCTAAAAGGAGCATAAAGAACGTTGAGGAGCTGCAAAAGGCCTTTAAAGTAAGGTGGTGTGACAAGGAACACTCACAAGACCTTTATTCCCAGTACTACAACATTTGCAAAGGACCTTGTGAAAGTACAAGAGACTTCACTGATAGGTTCAACCTTGTCCTCAAAAGGATTCGGTCAAAAGTTGGTTCAGAACAAGCTATCATTGATCAGTACCTTTCATCCCTAGAAGGGACCTTGCAATTCGAAGTTAAGGACCGGTCACCAACAACGTTGGAAGAAGCACAAGATATGGCCTTTTAGATTGAGAGAAATCTTGATTTTGACGACTACATTGAACAAAGAAACATGAATTGTGAACTATGGGATCCAGGCAATGAAACCGTGGTAGAACCTGAGCCTCCAAGTGTCCTCCAATTTGAACTAGCCCCTGCCAAAAGGAAATGGAGCCTTTCTCTTAAGAGTGATATATCTTCCCAAGAACCTCCGTTGAAGAAGGCCCATCCAAAGGACGAAGGTAGGGATGTGTCCAAAAGCTTGGACCCGAATCCCATTCAAGACTTTTCTCTCTTCATCCATCAAGTAGGAGACCCAATTCCTAAGAATCGTGAGTTCAAACCATTTTACGTCTCCCTCCGAGTCAATGATTTTCTCCTCCACAATTGTCTACTACACCCAGAAGCCAAAGCCAATATAATGACAGCAGAGGTTATGCGACATTTGGGCCTAAAATTCTCACGAGCTAACACTAGAGACGATTTTGTAAAGGGAGCCATTAACGACCTTGAGATAGATTTCGACTCTTGCCTTGACGCTCCTTTCCTGATTAATGTGGTTGTTGTGGATGATATTAATAATTTTGGGATTATCATGTGTAATGACCTTATTGAACATCTGAGTGGAAGCATTCACAGAGAACAGTCTAGGGCCATCATTCCTCATCCTGAAGGAGGACATTATACCGTCTACAATGAACCCTTCGTTGGTTCGCTAGTTGAAAACCTCGATGAGATAGATGATCAACTTTTATGCATCAACAGCGGCCTAAGTGATTGGTTCATTCAAGAAGGAAAATTGGATATGGACACAATCGAGGAAACAGAAGGAATCTGGACATTAGAATTTGATGGCTCACACTCAAGTGTTGGATCAGGCGCTGGAATAGTCTTAACATCTCCATCAAGTGAGATTTTCTATCATTCTTATAGATTGGAATTCCGTTCAACTAATAATGTGGCTGAATACGAAGCTTTGATTTTGGGACTCAACCTAGCTATCGACAAGGAAGCCACAATCCTGGAAGTAAAGGGTGATTCTGACCTCATCGTTTCACAAGTTCTAATGAGGTTTGCAACTAAGAACGAGAAGCTAAAGAAGTATCGAGATCTAGCTCAGAATCTTTCAAAATCTTTCAAGAAGATATCAATTGAAGCTGTTCCTAGAGAAGAAAACCATGTGGTAGATGCTCTAGCCGTCTCAACATCCACTTTGCAACCATGCGAGGGACCTCTTCATGATCAGTGCAAAATGGAGGTTATTTTTAGACCTTCTATTCCCGACAATCTAGAGCACTGGCAGGTTTTCGAAGATGATGATCAAATTATCAGATTCATGGAGAATAGCAAAGAATTCACAGATACACAGATCAATTTCCTCATTGATTCTATGGACTTGGAAATCATCAACCTACAAAACAATACTTTGCCAAAAGGTTGTATTCCTTTGGAGAATCTTTTTGATAGACATCACATTTTCAAAGAAAAAAGAACCAACAAGCAAGCTGAGGAAGCCCTGGAGTTTAACATTGGTACTAAGATAGATCCAAGAACAGTCAAGATAGGAAAGGGGACCACCGAGAAAGAGAGGAAGGAAATACTGGAGCTCATCAGGGAATTCAGAGATACCTTTGCTTGGAACTACGATGAATTGAAGGCCTATAGAGGAGATGTTATCCAGCATGCTATACCCTTGATAGAGGGAGCCAAACCTTTTTGACAGAAGTTAAGGCACATCAACCCAAAGTTAGCTGGGCAAATACAAAAGGAACTCCAAAAGATGGTTGACGTTGGTATCATAGCTCCAATCAGGTATTCTTCTTGGATGTCAAACCTAGTGGTTGTTCGGAAGAAAAATGGTGACATCTGCCTATGTGTTGATTTCCATAACCTCAACCAGATGTCGTTAAAGGATAATTATCCTCTCCCAAACATGGAACATCTGCTTCAACGAGTCACAGGGGCAGGAATGATGTCGATGCTGGATGGATTATCGGGATACAACCAAGTTTTACTCAAAAGGGAGGATCAACTCAAGACTGCATTTACTACGCCCTGGGGAACTTTTATGTACTTGAGAATGACGTTTGGTCTTATGAATGCAGGTGCTACCTTTCAAAGAGCAATGGAATTTGCCTTTAGAGACCTCATACAAAAAATCATAGAAATTTATCAAGATGACCTCACAGTGGTGTCTAAGGAAAGGAAAGACCATCTCTCCCACCTTAGAATCATTTTTGAGCGATGTAGAAAGTATGGCATCTCACTAAACCCAAAAAAGTCTGTTTTTGGGATCGACGAAGGAAAACTATTGGGACACGTGGCCTCACCGGGAGGAGTTTCCATTGACCCTGAAAGAGTCCAATCCATAAAAGATGTCCATCCTCCAGTCAACAAAAAGGCCCTACAATCCTTTCTTGGAAAAATCAACTTCATCTGCAGATTCATGCCTAACTTTGCTGAAAGGATAAAACCTTTAAGCGCTCTGCTAAAGAAGGATGTGGCCTTAAGATGGGGAAAAGAGACTGATAGATCTTTTGAAGATATCAAAAACGCCATCTCTCAAGCCCCAGTCTTGATCAGTCCTAATTTTTCACGAGATTTCATAATTCTCTCATTTGCATCCCATGACACCATTGCAGGCGTATTGATGCAGAAGGATGCTGACAACTTTGAACATCCCGTGGCCTTTATGAGAAAAGTCCTGAAAGATTAAAAATTGAACTACACCATCACAGAAAAACAGGCTTACACTTTGGTTAAGTCCCTCCAACACTTCAGAAATTATGTCGGTTATCATAAAATCAAGGCTTATGTCCCGTATCCAGCAGTCAAGGATGTTTTGTCTCAACAAGACTGCATGGGCACCCGAGGAAAGTGGGTCTCAAAAATCCAAGAATATGACTTAGAGATAAAACCCACCAACATAGTAAAGGGACAAGGTTTGGCCCAAATGCTGACTGAAAGCAATCAAGAAGCCATACAGATTGGTGAGAATGAACAGGTGAATGTAATAGTCAGTGAACTAGAACATGATGAGTGGTATTCTGACATAGTCTATTATCTGAAGAATTTGTCTTGCCCTGATCACCTGGTAGATCACAAGAGGAGAGCTTTGAGGTTGAAGGCCATGAAATACTACCTAACAGAAAATGGGCTTGGATGGAAGAATCCCGGTGGCGTTATACTTCGATGCGTGAACAAAGATGAGGCAAAGAAGATCTTGGAGGAATTACACTATGGGTACTGTGGTGGACATTTTGCCGCACGTACCACTGCCCACAAAATTTTGAGGGCTGGTTATTATTGGCCAACCCTTTTCTCAGATGCTTATCAACACATTCGGTCTTGCCAACCTTGCTAATACTTCACTGGCAAGCCAAAGCTCCCAGCCCAGCCTTTGAAACCAGTAGTAGTGGAAGCACCTTTTTAGCAGTGGGGCCTGGATTTTATTGGCGAGTTCAAAGACAACTCAAGTAATGGATATCAATGGATCTTGACGACCACAGACTATTTCACTAGATGGGTTGAATCAATCCCTATGAAGAAAGCCACTGAAGAGGTTGTCATGAACTTCTTGGAAGATCGGATCATAACAAGGTTCGGGATACCTTCCAAGATCACTACGGATAATGCCAAATCTTTCAGTTCCTACGCCTTGGTAGAGTTTTGTTTCAAATATGGCATTACCCTGTCCCATTCCTCGAACTATTACCCACAGGGGAATGGACTAGCATAATCAACCAACAAGAATCTCATGAATATTCTGAAGAAGATTGTTGAAGAAAATAAGAAATCATGGGATAGCAAATTAAAGTATGCAGTATGGGTAGATCGAATAACAACAAAGACGTCCATAGGGAAAACCCCTTTTGAGCTGGTATATGGACTTGAAGCAAAACTCCCTGTGAACCTCCAAATTCCCATCCTTCGATTTGCACAACAATACGACACGGATACAGAAGCAATCTAAGGGAGAATAAACCAACTAATAGAATTAGATGAGACTCGAAGAAATGCCTTGGGTCAAATGATAAGGAACCAAGAGAAAATAAAGAACACTTTTGACCACAAAGCCAAGGACAGAAGTTTCGCTGAAGGAGATCTTGTACTCTTGTGGGATAAAATAAAAGAGAATCCTGGCATGCACAAGAAATTTGACAGCTTATAGGGAGGCCCTTACAAGATCAAAAGTTGTGCGGGTACAAATTCCTTCAACCTGGAGACAATGGAAGGAGAAATTCTGAAGTTACCGATGAACGCTTTGCATATCAAGCATTACTACCCTCCAGACACATGACAGTACAGGTAAGTATGAGTAGGTAGGTGTTATCCCTCAAAATAGCACCATCATTTTGAGTGATAGAATGAGTAAAAAATTTAATTTCTGCGAGTCTTGGTTTTCAAAAATTACTTTTCCAGCTTTCAACAGCGCGCTCCTTTTAATTTTTTGCGGGTTAGCTGTTGAAAGCCGTCACTTTCCACAGCGCACGAGTAATGAAATAATATCCCTGCGCTGGGGAAAGTCCCGATTTTGCTCAAAATGACTTTTCTTGCACACGACAAATGTCGAGACCACAATACACCAAATCAATTCCCAGATGCCAGTGCCCTGCAAGGATTGCGTTTGCCAAGTGTTATTAGGGTTTCTTGCAGGACATTTGAAGAAAGTCACTCGCTCGCCGATCATCAAGCATACAACAGATAAATGTTGATATCTTTTGTGCAGATGTCAAAAGAGGAGGCATAAATGCCCGATTTGCATGAAAGAAGTTGGAAAATTCAAACCTTCATCATCATTTATCCATGTTCTGACTTCTGCGTATGGTTAGGAAAATTTTGGTATATACAACAGTTCGAAATCATCACCAGGCCGTATGCAAGCAAGGGCATGAGGAGGTATGCGTGGTGGATTTCATATTGGTCGCTCGGGCATTGGCATTCGTACCAGACAAGATCGGGGACTACAGCTGGAAGATATCCTACGAAGCAAATAGGGCTGCCGCTAGGGAAGGGTTTCATATTCAGATGGTATGGTCGAAGATTTGCAGGCCGTGGAGGAAAGATCTGTACAGTCTCTAAGATACTCGTTTCCACCTGCTGAAGATATATATAGTGGGCGTTTTGACAGAGATTTGCAGCATGGCCATATGAGATATGATTCATATGCATATGATGTGTCAGCCATGGGATAAAACGTCCATATACATCATTAGATGAAAACCCCAGATACGTTGAATCTGGAAACAGAGGAATTGCTCAAACCCGTCAGAATTATTCTGATGATGAGTATGGAAACATTGATGGACCTTATGGAGCAGCAAGGAAGTCATACATAAAATGAGCAACATCTATGGCTGTTGGGATTAACACAGGAGTTCCTTGGGTAATGTATTAGCAAACATACAAATGCGCTCTCAAGCTAAAAGGTTGGAAGCACAAGTTTCATGAAATCTCAATATAAATTAGACATTTTTACATCCACTCATGCATTCTTTTTTGAACAGAAAATACAATTTCAACTTTGCAAAAGATGTTGTACAGGAAACATTAAAATTGACATTGTTATGGGATGGGCTGAGGTTCAAGTACAATATATATTCGACACTCTTCTGCAAACTATCATATCCCTCACCTTTTGATAAAGGTAAATAAAGATTATACTTGCAGGCTTCAGGGGTTATATGAACAGATTTGATATTGTTTCAAAAATCATTAAGAACTGGCTCTGTCTCATTTCTTGTGTTTGACATCTAACTTCAAGTATGGAAAGAGACAACTGGAAAAATTGAAAATTTATAATTTTCTATGCTAAGCTTGGAAGTTGAAAGACATTGGGGTGTAGGCGAAGTTTCACTTCTCACTTCTTTGGTTTGCATATTCAAAATTATGCTAATAGTGTTCAGTATGTTGCTCATCAAACTTTAAAGGACTGGGATACTTCCTGTGTTGGATCTTACAGATTGACTTTAAAGTCAAGTTGTGGCATAYGTCCARCATTTGGAAATATTTKCTCTATGTATATGAATTGGTTTTGCTCTTGTAGAAATTGGCAGCAGAAGCTTTGCATACCTTAGCTTTCAAAGAATGAAGCAAACAAAAATCAGATTGTGGAATGCAATGCTCTTCYCAGYARWTAATGAAGAYAATATTTMTGACATCACAAAGAAGGGCAGAGTCAATCCATTCAGGGATTCAATTTGAGCAAGGGAAATGTTAACTTGCCACCACCTGAGAAAGATGTTGAGGAGGGAGAATTTCCAGCCAGCGACAGTTATACACCTGAAATGCCCACTTTTACTCCTAGGGTGGATGACACTGAGGCATCTAATGATGTGGAGGCTTTATAGAAGATCAGCCATCAGCTCTTTCAAATGGAGATAAGCCTGTAGTAATGGATGAACAAGAAGATGCAATAATGAATGAGGCTGGTCACAACAATAAAAGATGAGCTGCAGAAAGATGAAGACTATCTAAAAGATGATGATGACGATGACTTTGCTAGAAAGTTGGGTGGCATCTTCTCTTGATTAGTGACTTGTATTAGAAGATCTGTTGAAAGATGTTTAGAAATCTATGCATGTATTGGTAAGCTCATCAAGGAACTGGACCTTGTTTTGATACAGCTTGCAGCAGCTCTGCTTGTTGATATGATGCCAGGGCCACATTATCCAGCAAATTTCTCTTTGCTGCAGCAACCTTTAAAGCAGAGGAACAAGAAAGGTGCAGATCACTTGAAATATCGCCCAGATTCAGAACTCGAGGGTTGTAAAGTGATAAATCTCCTTCAAGTAAACAGATTATGCATTACTTTGTCAAGCCTAAAAGCTATATTTGGAGATACAAGTCAAAAGGATCTCTTTCGCTAAATTTGTCCACTTTTGAAGGCAGAGTATCAGGGATCACATGACACATCATTCGTTTCTTATCTTCATGAGATCAAGTATGGGAGCCTTAAAAGGCTTAGCTTCACTCCATCGACTGTCCAGCACATCAACACACACGAATCATCTCATTTTGAGGTCTTAGCCTTATATTTTGTAATTTCAGTTTCAATTACTATTTTTAGCATAGAAGATCCATGTTTTGAGGATCTGAAAACTGTTTGTAAAGGCTATAAATCCTAGGAACTCAGTTTGATACAGGGGACAGTTTTGGATACAGAAATTCTCTATTTGTACTCAGACTTTTTAATGCTAATACAGATCACAGGTTCCTTTCAATTTTGATGTCAACTTTCCATCTTTCTTTCTGCACTATTATCTGTGTTTTCAAGCTTTGAATGGCTGTTATCCCATTGTTTAGCTCATAGCCTGATAATAGGTTTCTTGATTGTCTCTTAGACCCTACATTGTACTGGTTTAGCTACAATCTGTTCTTCACCCACTTAAAAGTTATCTGCTGATTAATCAATCTTTGAGAGCACTGTCTATTTGTTTATCGTTTTGACGTTTGAATGCTATAAGCTGAATTGAGTTGTCCCATTGATCCACATTTACAAAATACAAAAACATTCATTTCTTAAGTTACCAAGCACCTTTGGTCTGCAACCACAAAGGGTTTCTTGGAGTGATAACAGTAGGCACCTTCGTGTATTATACCATATGCATTTATTGTTTGTTTCCCTTGTATATGCATCTTGATTGTTTTATCTCATATATGCTTGTGTTATATTTTTGCGGGGTGGCAATACCACCCCACCTTTGGTCGCTGATGCGCTCTACAGTTAGCACATGTCCCCGAGTTGGAGCCAGATGTTATCCCCGATATCTAGGAATAACTAGGAGATCATGTCTCGAGGCCCACAGGTCCTAGACATGGATACTGAGAGCAGGATTGACCTGACCATGGCCCTGGAGGGCCCATATTTTTCTTCTCCACCAGATTTGTCCTGTCAGCAGCAACAGCTTCCATCACCACTGGCTTGGACTTACATCGGAGAGGATTCTTGCTCCATGAGGTAATTGGTCCGAGGTATCATGGTATGTGTCATTTTTTATCATTATGACCTTCTTATATGTGCATTAGGTTCCTTTCATTTCTGATGACTGCTTGGATCTTACACTAATGCACTTGACCATTGTTGGGGTGATTGATGGGGTGACTTAGGAAGTTGGTATTCATGGGTTTTGGTTAGCCACCAAGGGGGATTTGCAGAGCCATCGTCCGCTCCCACCATTTTATCATGTTACATCTTATCTCCTGCACATCCATCCCATTCCCCTAGTCCAGTCATTAGGATGACCTTTGAGGGTTACACTTTGTCTTGTGGGAAGAAGGGGCTAAAGGCCCAGGGGGTAAAAGCAGCTGGTAAAAGATAAAAGCCATAGGAAATAAAACCTAGAGATGCTTTGCCTAGGGGATCCCCGAGAAGGCAATAAAAAGCCTCTCGATAAGAAACTAAAGGGACCCTAAGAAAAATAATAAAACAAGACCTAACCAAGAGGATGGGAGGTCTCATCATGAGCCGACCCATTATGATCATAGGTATCCAGCAGTATGACATTGCCATCATCTGGTCACCACGCCAGGGCAGTGACCTTTGGTTGCATGGCCAAGGGAAAGGGGGTCTCATCACGAGCCAGCCTTATCATCTCTACAAAGATACCAGTGGGTAACACTGT
>ML777009.1:2515356-2538379 GCA_009831015.1 Picea engelmannii | reverse complement strand
TATATATATATATATATATATATATATATATATATGTCTTCTTTCTAAATGTTTAATGCTAACAGGTCATTGTGCAGACACCATCTAAGTTGTCATTGATGCGAGCAAGGCTCAAGAAGTTCTGACGTTAATGCAATTTTTGCGAAAGCTTTTCTTATCCCTTTCCAGTGTTAATTTCAAATTCCGTGGAATGTCATTCGCACGCCGCCAGCTTGCTTCCTTCATGAAACCTCCAATATCTTCCCAAACTTAATTTCAAATACCATGGAATATCATTCACATGGCGCCAACTTGTTTCATTCACCAAACCTCCAATCCTTAAATGTTCTTCGCCGTAACTGCCACCTTCGCACTTCTAACTATGCAATAATAAAGCTTTACTTCTAACATCTCACCATACAACACCCATAGATATTGTCATTAATGAGGAGATTTTCCATTCACATGCATTGAAGCAATGTTTCCAGGGGGTTATATTGTCCCCTCCATTTCTTCATTTGAAGCAGCGTCTAGAGCAAATCAACGTTTTCATAAACTACTTGCAACAACTCCACAACAGTTTTGTAGAGATACAATGAACATCTTCCTCATGAGCTTCCCGTGCAGAAGAAGGGAAAAATAATTGTAGGGGAGGCGGTGCAGCCCTAAATTTACAGTGAAAACATGGATCTTGACGCTTATCTGGAAAGCATATTATGCAACCTTGATCAGCCCGGAGATGCAATTCAACATGCCTTCTCAATGGACATGGTTGATACCGAATTTTTTTACGAAGATGAATCCTTCGTGTTCCAGAGTGTTGTTTTTGAAACCGAATCAAAAAAATTAATCATTGAAAGAAGAGATGTAAAAAATAAGAAAAGAAAACATCGTTTAAAACTTGACCTTGCCAATATGCAAGCCTCCAAAATCTCTCAACTTCACATGGCAACCGGAGATGCTCTTCATGATTCCTTTGGAGTCATTGAAGCCGAAAATGCCAGACTAAAGAACCAGATTAAGGAATTAGAGGAAGCTTTGTTTCTTATGCCATTGCTTGGCAGTTCTTTGGAAATAGCCATGCCTGCGACTATGTGCACCCCTGCAACAAATCTAAAAGGGTTCTCCAGCTTCCTCGCATCCCGTAGAGGATATGTGGAGAAAAATATCAACAAAAGAATGGAACTGATTACTAAGGCCTGGGAAACATCACAGAATATGGATTCCCTGGGGAGCAGGGCACATAACTTGCTCCTACTTTTGCAGACGGATTAAAAAAATGAAGAAACTTTTTATGTGATAATGGTCATCCCTTTTGCCTTTAATGTAAACAACATGCTAGAGATGAGAATAAGTCAACATGATCTCCCGTCCAAAAAATGGCTCAGTCAATTAGAAGCATGTTGGAAAGAGAAAGTCAAGAACTTGTATCTCATCGTCCAATCATATGAGCAAGCAATATCAAAGAAAGAAACATTATTCACAAAGCTCACCAAAATAGACTTAGCAGGAAAGACAAATGGCTTCCAGGACCCCAGCTTAATCCTCAACTTGCTGACATTAACGAAGCAAGCTTTTGATAAACAAGTTGATAATTTGAAGGCCTTGTCTTTAGAAATTTTTTACAGGATTCTTGAATATCACGAAGAAGAGGTGGACAACTGGCTAGTCCGGTATTCGGTACCGAATCGAGATATTCATGAATCTCTGTGTAAACTTTCAATCGATCTAAGAGAATTATAATATGAGGTTTTCAACATTCAAATCTGCAATGACATCAACGTCACCCCCTTGAGAAGCGATATTGAAGAGAACTTGAAGTGGATCACCGACGAAATCCAACAGGGAAATTCATAAATCCTCTGTTTATGAATTCAGTTATTCAAGTGGGTCGCCCACAAAAACCAACAGGGAAAGGCATGACCAAGCAAACACCAAAATTTCTTATACCTACCATCCCTGTAAGTGTATATTGCTAGTCCTTTCTTTATCAATCCAACTATTCCAAATTTTATGAGTAGAAATCTATAGCCAAAAATTGATCTTCCCATTTCTACTTTTCAGGTATTACATTCTACCATGTCCAACTTCTTTCCACAGTCCTATTTCTTGTACATATTTTTGTTATGGTCCGCGGGAGCCCCAATCCCAGTCTATATGACAAACACATTTACATTTCCAAGGATATGTAACAAACTATTATTTTTTTCATATATTCCAAATAAAACTATTAATTTGTCTCCTTATATATTTATGTGTTCCTAGATTTTTATCTTCAGCTATGCTGAATGTGAAGTAATTTTGTTTATTTTATCTCAATTCTCTTTTTTTCTTATGCATATTTTCTCCAGCCTAGTCATTTTCAAA
Source organism: Picea engelmannii (assembly GCA_009831015.1). NCBI lineage: Eukaryota > Viridiplantae > Streptophyta > Pinopsida > Pinales > Pinaceae > Picea > Picea engelmannii. The sequence continues at coordinate 2,536,033 of ML777009.1, read as the reverse complement.
ATAAAGTATGACATAAATCACTCACTCAAATTTGAGATATCATATTTCACACACACACACACACACACACACACACATATATATATATATGTTTCTTTAAATTTCCAGGAATATGTAACACGTTTTATTATTTTTTATATAAATGTCATAAAATTGTGTTCACTACTTTTTTGTACTCAAACGTATAGAGAGTATGTCATTTCTTGCATCTTTAGCACCTGTCCTTCATACTTCTGCCACAAAGGCCATTCAAATTAAAATAGTCCGCAAGTCCACTTGTCAATTTGTATATCACGGAACTATGGGTGCTCTTTGTAGGCCATGGAACAACAGAATCCCAATTTTCAGTCTGCTAGCTCGACAACTCACGATCCAAAAACTGCCTAAGTATGGAATGAGGGCTCCGTGCAAATATGGAATGAGGGCTCCGTGCATGCTCTATAAAATCTCATCCCCATACTTTATAAAAGTACATATTTCGTATGTATAAAACTAAATATCTAATTTAAAAAATTATGTATTTGCTATGTATAGTTTATGCTCTCCAGGAACCTATAATTTGATACATTTCAATTTTTTGTATCCACGAGCACCTTCTTTAAAGAAAACTAATTCGGGAATGCTATTTATTTGGTCCTTTTGTCCACTGCCCTATGTAACAGACATTGGTACTATATTTTTTGTGCTTTTGTTCACCACTGTGTGTTGTTCCATAGTCCGCAGGTCCCATTGTCAATTTGTATATCATGAAACTCTCGGTGCTATTTGTAGGACATGGAACAACAAGCCCGATTTTTAGGCCCCCACCCCGAGAACCCATGATCCAAAAACTGGCTAAGTATGGAATGAGGGTTTCATCCATAAAATTGTCTTCACTACTTTCTTTCTACTCAAACGTATAGAGAGTATGTCATTTCTTGCATCTTTACGACATGTCCTTCATACTGTTTGCCACAAAGGCCCTTAAAATTAAAATAGTTCGCAAGCCCGCTTGTCAATTTGTATATCGCGTAACTCTGTCTACGCTTTGTAGGCCATGGAACAATAGAGACCCAATTTCTAGCCTGCCAGCCCCAGAACCTGCGATCTAAAAACTGCCTAAGTATGGAATCAGACCTCCGTGCAAGTATGGAATGAGGGCTTCGTCCTTGCTATATAAAATCTCATCCCCATACTTTATAAGAGTACATATTTCGTATGTATAAAAGTAAATATCTACTTTAAAAAATTACGCATTTTCTATGTATAGTTTATGGTCTCCAGGAACATATAATTTTATAAATTTCAATTTCTTGTGTTAAGAAGCCCCTGTTTTGAAGAAAAGTAATTTGGGATTGCTATTTATTTGGTCATTTTTTCCACCACCCTATGTAACAGACATTGGTAGTATACTTTTTGTCCTTTTCTCCACCAATGTATGTAAAACCTATGTAAAGAAAACCAATTCGCGAATGCTAAATTTTTTGGACACGAGCCCTTTAAAATTCAAATAGTCCGCAAGTCCGATTGTCAATTTGTATATCGCGGAACTGTCGGTGCTATTTCTAGGACACGTAAGAACAAAAGACTGATTTTCAAGTCCCCAGCGCGAGAACCCGCGATCCAAAAACTGGCTAAGTCGAGAACCTACTCTTTTAAAGAAAACTAATTCATGAATGCTATTTTTTTCATACTTTTGTCCACAAGCCTATGTAACAGACGTCAGTTCTATTTTTTTTTCCACCGGCATATGTAAAAAGGAAAACTAATTCGGGAATGCTAAACTTGTTTGACACGAGCCCCTTCAAATTCAAATAGTACGCAAGTCTGATTGTCAATTTGTATATCGGGGAACTCTTGTGCTATTTGTAGGCCACAGAACAACAGAAGCCCAATTTCCAGCTAGCCAGACCAAGAACCTGCGATCCAAAAATTCAAATAGTCTGCAAGATAACTTGTCAAATTGTATATCGCAGAACTCTCGGTGCTATTTGTAGGACACGGAACAACAGATACCCAATTTTCAACCTGCAACCCTGACAACCCGCAATGAAGCTTTCGTGCATGCTCTATATATCTACTTAATCAAAGTACACATTTAATTTTTGTAGGCCACGAAACAATAGAAGCCCAATTTTCAACCCGCCATCTCGAGAACTCGTGATCCAAAAATTCAAATAGCCTGGAAGATTGCTTGTCAATTTGTATATCACGGAACTCTCGGTGCTATTTGTAGAGCACGGAACAATAGAAGCCCAATTTTCAGCCCACCACCCCGACAACCCGGAACGAAGCTTCTGTGCATGCTCTATATATCTACTTAATCAAATTACATATTTGGTATGTTTAATTTATGCTGTCTACAAACCTATAATTTCATGATTTTCAATTTCCTCTGTCCAACAACCCTTCTTTTAAAGAAAACTAGTTCGGGAATGCTAGTTTTTTTGTAACATATGTACACCCTTAAATTTCAAATAGTCCACAACTCCAATTGTCAATTTGTATGTCGCGTAACTCTGGGTGCTATTTGCAGGACATGGAACAACAAAGCCCGATTTTCAGCGCGCCAGCCCGAAAACTTGAGATTCAAAAAACTGCGAAGTATGGAATCTCTTTCTCATACTTTATAAAAGTACATATTTCGTATCTATAAAAGTAAATATCTACTTTCTAAAATTACAAATTTCATATGTATAATTTATGCTCTTAAGGAACCTATAACTTGATAAATTTCAATTTCTTTTGTATCCACCAGCCCTTGCTTTAAAGAAAACTAATTCTCGGATGCTAATTCTTTTGTGTTTCCATGAACTTCAACTTCCTGCCCACGTGTCTGTACTCGGTCACATTTATTCTCATTCTAACCTGGCAGGGACTACACTACCATGCAACACTTGTTAAGTTTGTAGAAAATGGAAAAAATTATATGGAATAAAATTTTTTATAGTTAAAAATGTTTAGATAATATATAATTATTAAAAAGTTATATAATAATAATAATAATAATAATCTATTTTTAAGGTCACCACAAAGCCACACCAAATTGGTGCATGAGACCCCCTTGTTTGTGGGACAAGGGACTCCCTCCACTCAGTGATTTGACTGGTAAAGTCTACGGAGGTATACATACGCTACACCCCTCTAGATTTGAACTTGTGATCTCTTAGGAGGAAACACATGTTCTTAACCATTAGACCTATAAGAAGTTTTAAAGGATTAAAAATCAAAATATTTATGATGTTTTATATATTTATAAAAGTTATATAATGTATAAGAAGTTTTAATGGATAAACGGAAAGAGTAGAAGTTTCCCTCAAATTTACATGAAACTTGAATTTGAGAGCGACGATAATATATTAAAAAAATATTTTAGATTACAATGTATAGAGATATTGATACATTTTAAATATTATTTCAATAAAATCGAAATTGAATAGAGGACAATGTTTTTCCTATTGTAACAACTACAATATTAAAATTACTAATTTAATTCATGCTAATAATTGTATGAATATATTTGACACAATAATGAAACTTTAATATCCATAAATATTCCATTAGAAAATAAGAAACAAAATTGAAAATACATATATACAATTTTAACATCATTTTAAAATTAAACTTTACATATATAAATTTTAAACATCTTTGTAAATTTGAAGCATTATTCTTTTTTTATTGAAAAAAACAAAATAGTACTACTCTTGAAATATGAAAATACAATAAAAGTCAATGACATGGTTGGTTGATATCAACTAGATAGTGGAGCAAATGCTTGTAGTAGATAGGGTATTGATTTATTCCATTTTCATGTTTAGTTTGGCTTGAAGGAAAACATAAATGCATTAAAAGTTTTTCATATCCACAACTATAAAGCAGTATTATTAAGTTTTTTACTTTACTAATTTTTGAAATAATATTCACCTGTAGTTTAGTCTTAGTTTTATAGTGATAATTTGAGTAAATATAATGAAAATATTTGTAAGAAATTATGTATTTGTAATAAATGAATAAATATATTTACATTTTAATTTAATATAATTCTAATTTAAAGTTTTTCTTTTAGGACACTCGTTTCCAAGATCTCATTTCTTTGATGTTGAAGCTCTCAAAAAACTCCCAAGTTCCCAAAAGAGTTCTCAGTCAATTGAAGACGTTCCCAACTAGTTCCCAAGCTCTCGAAACTTCGAGAGCTTGGAAACTAAATCTTGAAAATGCCGAGAAAAATTCCCATGCAACTATGATAAAAATTCAAGATATTTATGATGTTTTATATATTTTTTTAAATTATATATTTAAAATAAATAATATATATTTATAAAAAAATTATATAATATATAGGAAGTTTTGAAGGTCAAGATATTGATTGTGATGAGACTGATGAAGGAAAAAGTAAAATAAAGCGGAGATTGTAGTGATGGACCAAGATTGAAGTCGGGAGTTGGAGGGAAACATCTGACCCCAATTCCATATTTGCAATCCAACTGGATTTTTCTTTTAATAATCAAATACAGTGTTTGAAGTTCCATCGGTCCTTCATATGCCCCACATTTTGTCGGCGCATGACGGGGCAGAGCATCTTGTCCTTAACATGTGCGACCACCACTTCACATTTTTGTCGTCATTACATGTGCCAGTTCATATTTTGTCGTTGTGCACATATGAAAGGCAAAGGTTAGGCTGTCCAGCTGTCCGGGGCCTACCAGCTGTACACACCATATTCACTTCATCCAGACACACGGAGATATGCATCGTCCTGATGCCAGTGAAAACGCGTTGAAACCCGAGTCAGAGAGAGCGCCCGGCCCGGTATATTGTATTGGCGAGTGGGAATATAGATCGCTCCAAGGGTTTAATGTCCATAAATTTCTCTGCACACCATCACCATTTTTCATTGCAATTATTCCACAATTGTTTATTTTATCCCTCGCAACCTGCTTCGGTAGCATCGAACTTCCTTCCCATCACTTCCATTTCCTTTTTCCAATCGGCAATGGCCCAATCCTCCTCTGCCTATGCCTCCACCTCCGCTTCTGCTAATTCGGACTACGATGTGTTTATAAATCATCGTCGTCCGGATTTAAAGAAAACTTTTGCTAGCCATCTCTACCGCCGCCTTTTTTCACATGGATCGAGAGTCTTTCTGGAACCTGAATTGAAACCGGGAGTCTCTATCCCTCATCAGATTGAAGACGCTATTCGATCGGCCTCTGTTCACGTGGCCATTTTCTCTCCGGTATATGCCAATTCAATTTCGTGTCTAGAAGAGCTCGTCCTGATGTTGGAGTCAAAAGCTCCCATAATTCCAGTGTTCTACGGCGTGAAGCCTACTGACCTTCGGTGGACCCGGGGCAACAAGACAAGGTATGCTCAAGCGCTGGAGAAACACGCAAGGAAGACCGAGTATGGCCTTCAAAAGCTGCGGTACGACCCCAACACAGTTGAAAAGTGGAGAAATGCTCTTTCTAGTGCTGCAGGTATAAGCGGTTTTGAGCTGGAAGCGTATAACGGGTGAGAACTCAAACTCCCGGCCATTGTATTTTTTATGTTAGGGTGATTGTATGTATTTTAATGTTATATTTTTCTCATTATCATAGACTTCTGTTTTCTGTTTTCTCATTAGTTTTATTCAGCCTTCTGTTTTCTCATTAGTTTTATTTAGCTTTCTGTTTTCTCATTTTAAACGCTTTACAAAATGATTTCGTAAATATTTTTTTACGAAATGATTTTTGTCAAGCATTTTTTCTGGGGATATTTTTTCTGTACAGTCTCAACATACATCCATTCTTTAGTATCGCGCAGCAGAACTAAAAGTAAGATTCATGTTAAATAAGCATTACTCATTGTCTCATCAATCAGATCTAGACACATAAAATTGAAAATGGGCCAAAACAGTCTCTTTCATTCATAAACTTATTCAGAGATGAATACAACCCAGGTTGCGAGCATGGTTACACAACCTTCTAACAGCACGACCAATATCAATCCATCAACAGTTTAACCAGCTAACCCCAAAGATTCTAACACTTTCTAACATTCTAACCCAAGGACTCTAACCCCAAAGATTCTAACACTTTCTAACATTCTAACCTAAGGACTCTAACCCCTTTTTCATAGTCTCGAGGGCTTTGTATTTGCAGGCAAAGAGACAGCCTGCCAGGGCAGGCGAGCGCGTTCGATCGAGGGGATGCGAGGGATTGACTACCATCCGGGGGGAGGGGAAGCATTGACCAATCCAAATAAAGCGCTCTCTTAGGTGTAGGTGTGTCCATTTGTGATGTTTAATTTGTCGTTCCAAATGCATGTTTCTGATAGAGCTACTCACTTAATCCATGCAATAATGATTTAGCCATTGCATGGATTTAGAGATAAGAGGTGCGGAATTTTTTGTCTATTTGGTTTAGAATAGGTCAGGCGTCTCAGCGAGTTATTGAAGAAAAGGCAAGATGTCTCTTTTATAGGTTGAAAAGAACTGTTGGTTTGAACTGCTTCTTTACTATCTGATGCTTTGATGGATCTAATATGAATAGAAATATGCTTTGATTGCAGAGTCTTCCTTGTCTTTATTCCTCCACTGTAAAACCCATCCATCCATACCAACAACCTATCCACTGGAAAAACGGACAATGAGATCAAAAATGTGTGGCGCACCAGTGACGAATCTGTGGTGAGGTGTTGGCATACACAACATAGCATGGACAGCAGCAAGTAGAGCACTGCAGTTAATACATCGATAGAAACAATAACTTCTACGTGGTTTTTTAATAAATTTTATAATTTTAAATTTATTATTATTTTTCATAAATAGTGGAAAAAAAAAACATACCAGGGCTAATAAAGTCCCATCAGAACCCTAGCCCAATCATAAAATATGGATTATGAAATAGCTATAGTCCCTTGAATAATACGCAGTCAACGATACTTGACTGCAAAGCGAAAGCTATAGTCCCTTGCCTGAGGCAGGGACTAATAAGAGCATTTATTTATTTCCATGTATTTTTCTCATTATCATACACTTCTGTTTTCTGTTTTCTCATTAGTTTTATTTAGCCTTCTGTTTTCTCATTAGTTTTATTTAGCTTTCTGTTTTCTCATTTTAAACGCTTTACAAAATGATTTCGTGAATTTTTTTTACGAAATGATTTTTTTCAAGCATTTTTTTCTGGGGATATTTTTTCAAGCATTTTTTCTGGGGATATTTTTTCTGTACAGTCTCAACATACATCCATTCTTTAGTATCGCGTAGCAGAACTAAAAGTAAGATTCATGCTAAATAAGCATTACTCATTGTCTCATCAATCAGATCTAGACACATAAAATTGAAAATGGGCCAAAACAGTCTCTTTCATTCATAAACTTATTCAGAGATGAATACAACCCAGGCTGCGAGCATGGTTACACAACCTTTAACAGCACGACCAATATCAATCCATCAACAGTTTAACCAGCTAACCCCAAAGATTCTAACACTTTCTAACATTCTAACCCAAGGACTCTAACCCCAAAGATTCTAACACTTTCTAACATTCTAACCCAAGGACTCTAACCCCTTTTTCATAGCCTCGAGGGCTTTGTATTTGCAGGCAAAGAGACAGCCTGCCAGGGCAGGCGAGCGCGTTCGATCGAGGGGATGCGAGGGATTGACTACCATCCGGGGGGAGGGGAAGCATTGACCAATCAAAATAAAGCGCTCTCTTAGGTGTAGGTGTGTCCATTTGTGATGTTTAATTTGTCGTTCCAAATGCATGTTTCTGATAGAGCTACTCACTTAATCCATGCAATAATGCTTTAGCCATTGCATGGATTTAGAGATCAGAGGTGCGAAATTTTTTGTCTATTTGGTTTAGAATAGGTCAGGCGTCTCAGCGAGTTATTGAAGAAAAGGCAAGATGTCTCTTTTATAGGTTTAACAGAACTGTTGGTTTGAACTGCTTCTTTACTATCTGATGCTTTGATGGATCTAATATGAATAGAAATATGCTTTGATTGCACAGTCTTCCTTGTCTTTATTCCTCCATTGTAAAACCCATCCATCCATACCAACAACCTATCCACTGGAAAAACGGACAATGAGATAAAAAATGTGTGGCGCACCAGTGACGAGTCTGTGGTGAGGTGTTGGCATACACAACATAGCATGGACTGCAGCAAGTAGAGCATTGCAGTTAATACATCGATAGAAACAATAACTTCTACGTGGTTTTTTAATAAATTTTATAATTTTAAATTTATTATTATTTTCCATAAATAGTGGAAAAAAAAAGAACATACCAGGGCTAATAAAGTCCCATCAAAACCCCTAGCCCAATCATAAAATATGGATTATGAAATAGCAAAATATAAAGGGTACCACTTGAAGCGAGAGAGAATACCCCATACCACTTGAAGCGAGAGAGAATACTGATAAGAAGGGTACCACTTGAAGCGAGAGAGAATACCCCATACCAGTCAGAAATCTGCCATTTCCCGCCTCTCCCTCCCAACCACTGAATGGTTTTATAAGAGGGGATTAGGATTTCTGCATTTTTTCACCGGTTGGGGAATATGGAATCGTGAGGGTGAAGTGGAACCAACTTCTATATGCATTGAGTGAAACCGGCGAAGAGCGGAACTGTGACACATTCTATGGTTGGGTCGCCCCTCCCTACAAAAAAACAGATTAGTAGGGCCCACTAGTGTATATAATTGGGTGATTTTTGAACCCATATGACCGGCATCCTATCACGATAATATGCAAAGGGACGAAAAGTTCTCTCCAAACTGAACTATTAGGAGAGGTAGCTATTATATGGGAAACCCTCCCGATGTGACATCAATAAGGAATTAAACTCTTTTCAAAGGAATATGTTGGTCTTACTTTCATATTCCTCTTTTACGGATATGGAACTTGGGTCTTGACTAGGTTTGGTCTTGGACTCAACGAACTATAGGTCTAGGCATTGTTGGAACAACTTGAGCTTAGACGAAAGGGATTGTTTGACCGGTTGTGGGAAGTCTCGAACGATTATTAATTTAGTCGAAGAATAAGGAGCAAGCAGAGCACTGGGCCATGTTCGTTCGATTAGTTCTGGTTCTCTCGTATTAAACCTACTTCAGTTCGCAAGCAAAAAGAAAGAGATTTGACCAATTAACCCACCTTAACTTCAATAGCCCCACTTCATTCAATAGTTTCAAGAGATAGGCTAGTAACTTTTCCTTGGCTATATATGATCTCCTGACCCTTCCTGGTGGTAAGATAAAGAGGAGCCCGGACTCCGGAGGACACTTAATGCTTGGCTCCCTGCCTAGTCTATATCTTAAATCCACCCTTCTATTTGATTCCCATCGATCAATCCATTCCTCGATTCATGCATCCATTCCTCTAAACTATAAATTCAAGATAAGAGGCATGCATCCACTAGCTAGCTCTCTAATAAAGTAATAGCGGTACTTCCCATAAAAGGGTAAGAGGGATGCATCCATCCATTTCTGGCTACATAGCTTTCCAATGCTCCTAAGGAAGTGTGCCACATAAACATCAAGTCAAGGCACGACAATCCATGAGAAATCTCTCTTCGCTGTGCGATTAGTGTCTCATCAATCAGATCTAGACACATAAAATTGAAAATGGGCCAAAACAGTCTCTTTCATTCATAAACTTATTCAGAGATGAATAAAACCCAGGTTGCGAGCATGGTTACACAACCTTCTAACAGCACGACCAATATCAATCCATCAACAGTTTAACCAGCTAACCCCAAAGATTCTAACACTTTCTAACATTCTAACCCAAGGACTCTAACCCCAAAGATTCTAACACTTTCTAACATTCTAACCTAAGGACTCTAACCCCTTTTTCATAGTCTCGAGGGCTTTGTATTTGCAGGCAAAGAGACAGCCTGCCAGGGCAGGCGAGCGCGTTCGATCGAGGGGATGCGAGGGATTGACTACCATCCGGGGGGAGGGGAAGCATTGACCAATCCAAATAAAGCGCTCTCTTAGGTGTAGGTGTGTCCATTTGTGATGTTTAATTTGTCGTTCCAAATGCATGTTTCTGATAGAGCTACTCACTTAATCCATGCAATAATGATTTAGCCATTGCATGGATTTAGAGATAAGAGGTGCGGAATTTTTTGTCTATTTGGTTTAGAATAGGTCAGGCGTCTCAGCGAGTTATTGAAGAAAAGGCAAGATGTCTCTTTTATAGGTTGAAAAGAACTGTTGGTTTGAACTGCTTCTTTACTATCTGATGCTTTGATGGATCTAATATGAATAGAAATATGCTTTGATTGCACAGTCTTCCTTGTCTTTATTCCTCCATTGTAAAACCCATCCATCCATACCAACAACCTATCCACTGGAAAAACGGACAATGAGATCAAAAATGTGTGGCGCACCAGTGACGAATCTGTGGTGAGGTGTTGGCATACACAACATAGCATGGACTGCAGCAAGTAGAGCACTGCAGTTAATACATCGATAGAAACAATAACTTCTACGTGGTTTTTTAATAAATTTTATAATTTTAAATTTATTATTATTTTTCATAAATAGTGGAAAAAAAAGAACATTACCAGGGCTAATAAAGTCCCATCAGAACCCCTAGCCCAATCATAAAATATGGATTATGAAATAGCTATAGTCCCTTGAATAATACTTGAATAATACGCAGTCAACGATACTTGACTGCAAAGCGAAAGCTATAGTCCCTTGCCTGAGGCAGGGACTAATAAGAGCATTTATTTCCACTTAGGTGAGGTACAACCTTATATTTGTATGAAGGCTCTATCAATAGTTGTTGCGGGGGGAGGTGTGGGGCTTGGGAATGTGTTCCAAGCCATACTTTGTCTTTTTTCACATTTGGATAAACTACCAATTTACATAGAATACTATCCATATGCAGGGATGCAATTTTGCCTTTTTAATTTTTCTTTTTTCTGACCTGTTTAGCCTGCTGGCCACCGGACATGTCAAGAGAAAACGAACAACTCGAAGCAATGAAGGGAGACCACTGGTAAGAAGGGTACCACTTGAAGCTAGAGAGAATACCCCATACCAGTCAGAAATCTGCCATTTCCCGCCTCTCCCTCCCAACCACTGAATGGTTGTTTAAGAGGGGATTAGGATTTCTGCATTTTTTCACCGGTTGGGGAATATGGAAGCGTGAGGGTGAAGTGGAACCAACTTCTATATGCATTGAGTAAAACCAGCGAAGAGCGGAACTGTGACACATTCTATGGTTGGGTCGCCCCTCCCTACAAAAAAACAGATTAATAGGGCCCACTGGTGTATATAATTGGGTGATTTTTGAACCCATATGACCGGCATCCTATCACGATAATATGCAAAGGGATGAAAAGTTCTCTCCAAACTGAACTATTAGGAGAGGTAGCTATTATATGGGAAACCCTCCCGATGTGACATCAATAAGGAATTAAACTCTTTTCAAAGCAATATGTTGGTCTTACTTCCATATTCCTCTTTTACGGATATGGAACTTGGGTCTTGACTAGGTTTGGTCTTGGACTCAGCGAACTATAGGTCTAGGCATTGTTGGAACAACTTGAGCTTAGACGAAAGGGATTGTTTGACCGGTTGTGGGAAGTCTCGAACGATTATTAATTTAGTCGAAGAATAAGGAGCAAGCAGAGCATTGGGCCATGTTCGTTCGATTAGTTCTAGTTCTCTCGTATTAAACCTACTTCAGTTCGCAACCAAAAAGAAAGAGATTTGACCAATTAACCCACCTTAACTTCAATAGCCCCACTTCATTCAATAGTTTCAAGAGATAGGCTAGTAACTTTTCCTTGGCTATATATGATCTCCTGACCCTTCCTAGCGGTAAGATAAAGAGGAGCCCGACCTCTGGAGGACACTTAATGCTTGGCTCCCTGCCTAGTCTATATCTTAAATCCACCCTTCTATTTGATTCCCATCGATCAATCCATTCCTCGATTCATGCATCCATTCCTCTAAACTATAAATTCAAGATAAGAGGCATGCATCCATCGGCTAGCTCTCTAATAAAGTAGTAGCGGTACTTCCCATAAAAGGGTAAGAGGGATGCATCCATCCATTTATGGCTACATAGCTTTCCAATGCTCCTAAGGAAGTGTGCCACATAAGCATCAAGTAAGGCACGACAATCCATGAGCAATCTCTCTTCAATGTGTATGTCCATCCCAGTAGGTTTAGTGCCCATAGAAAAGATAGGGCATTTTAAGCTAGATGAACCAACTAGTTGAGTGCTTTCCCTTTCCCTCTCCCACCGATTCTAAATGAATCAAGATTGAGTGCACCTGGCTCACTGTGCGATTAGTATGAAACCTAGACCTTACTTCTGGACTTACTCCTATAGAATGAACTGAACCTTGAGCCAGGCCTGGGAAGCATAACATGTTTCAAGCTCCCAAGCCCGACACTCTCTCTCCTACCCTCTCCAACCAACCCTCAACTGCCAACCGCAACCTCTCTTAATCTCTTTCGACAAATGATCGGGAATTTTTATACCATAAGGCTATTGGAATTTTGAGAGAGAATAGGTCCTCATTATTTGTTGGTATTGGTTATTTTTTGGAGGGCACACTTGTGGAGGAGGGTGCACCACTAGTAGGTAATAGAAGGACTTGTGCTATCTCAGATCTGTTTGGCTCATGTTGGAGGAGACACACAAGAGCACATTTGTGTGGAAGGGATTCTTCATTGGACCAAGGAGGAAGGAGGGCACTGTTGAAATAATGTAACTGCAAAGTGTATTCTTATTATTATTTGATATATTATTCATTGAATCAATCCCCATTGTGGATTGATCATGTCGGTTATTGTAATAGGACCAAATCCCCTTTTGCGGATTGGCCAAATGCTAATTATAATAGGCAGAACAAGAAGTCGGCCCCAATAGATATTAAAGAGGCCCAGAAATATAATAAAGGTGGTTATAACCACCCAGTTTGAGAAGTTGGCCCTGCCAGTGAAGAGACACTTCACATGTGCCAGTGTTATATAAATAAAGAGGCTAGTGCCTCGCTTAGACACATAACTTACTTGCTCATTTTGAGAGACAAGTTTCAGACATGTAGTTGGAGAAGAGAGAGAGAGAGAGGCGCATCTTTAGGAAAGGACTTTCTATATTAGCTTGAGTTATCTCTTGGCATTGTATTGGCTATCTATTAAATAAGGAAGTTTTGCTGGGTTTTCTTCCCCTAGAGGGTTTCCTAGGATAAATGTTGTGTCTCTTGTGATTCTGTATTTCTCAGTTATCTTGTCTTATGTTGTTGTTATCTATTGAAATGCAAAGAACTATAATAATGGCATAAACATTAACATGGTATCAGAGCCAAGCTGAAGAGAGCATCTTTCGCAAGAGAAAAACATCACTGTTGTCGTACATGCAAATTAGGGCTTTTTGGTGGTGAGGTATTTCAGCCCTAAAACCATCTAGAAAAGTGTGCCCTCCCTCAAGGATTACTTTGGCATCATTAGTGCACCTTTTCAATGGCTAGATCTCCCGGAAAGTGAAACCCTAGTTTTCACAAAGTACCAGAAAACGAGAGTACCAAAAGTACCAGAAGTACCAGAAAACCAGAAGCACTAGTCCAGAAATCCGCAAATCATGGTTGAGGGGGTAAAAGTTGGATTTTCAGAAATCTGATTGCACCAGCTTACTCGCCTCAGCTCAGCGCATCTATCCCCTGGATCAGAATTTCAAAATTCAAAGTTTGAAAAATTAGGGTTTCCTCATAAAACCCTAAGTTGCAGTTGCAGTCTCAGTACCAATTGCAGCTGCAGTACCAATTGCAGTTGCATCCGTACTACCAGTTGCAGTCACCCTTGAAGTTTTTAAAGTTGGTAATGATTACTGTTGCTGCCAATTGGTGCCATTTACCTGCAAAAGCTATCAGAGGTATGTACTCACATATGTTTAAATGGTTAAACTTTAAAAAGTATTTGCAGGAGAAGGGATCTCTTGCCATAGATCTAGAAGGATCTCAAGATCCAACGCATTCAGAGGATTGATGCAACCCAGGTGTGATTATTCTGATATGCATCTATTTATTATGACAATATTTTGATCAGTGTTGCATGTTGTAGCTATGACCATCATTCTAACCTTTGATCAAAATCTGAGTCAAGGTATTAGATGGATTAAAAGTTGAGATCATAGAGCTTATCCTCTAACCCAACCTTCTGTCAAGATAGCATATTGTCTCAGTACAGAAGACAGGTTGAAGAAAGCACTCATCACTTGAGTGAAGGAGACTTGGAAGAAAAGCAAGCACTCATTCTTGAGGACAAGGCTCCAGGTTTGATTAATCAAGTTGATAGGATTCAAAGGTACACATGACAAGTTGATGACTATAGTTGAGATAGCAGTCTTTGTAAAGTATTATACTTGATAGCATGAGAACATATAAGAGGTAAAAGCTTAATGTAATCACTTGCCTGATACAACTAACACCTCCTCTAGGAGAAACCCCGTGTGTTAGTTCTAGGTTGCCATGGAGGAATGTTCGATCACAACACTATGAGAGTGTTGACCTCATTTTGTATTGTATCTCTTACCTCTAATCTTTGCTTCAGACAAGTTACAAGTGATAGCTCTAAAGGAGCTACTGTGATGATTGATCGTGCTATTACTTTATCTACTATTATCAAAAAGGATATTATTCTTGCTTGATGTTTTGTTGACCTTATTCTAGGTCACAAGGGATAACCCTAAGGAAGCAATAGTGAAGGTTGCAGAAGGCAATGAATTAAATGAGACATGAAGTAGAATATGTACATGACCATATACACTCATGTACCAAAGAAGATGAAGAAGAAGCTATCTCTTGAGATTCAGAGTATATCATATGAACATTAATTGAAAGGAGAAGAAGGCTCCAAAGACGACCAAACATTAGAACGGGAAGCAAACCTCGTTTGAAGCCTGACTCAGTCTTTCATATTTAGACTTGGTATACCCTGTAAGAGTTGATGAAGTCCTGATCTCAGAAAGGATCAAATGAAGAGACAACCTCCAGAACTGGAAGACAGATGCCATGAGAAGACTAGACCGTGACTTCAGAGACTCCTAGGAGATATGAAATCTCCATGATGATTCGCTTGTTTCAGTGACAAAGAAGGAAGCTAGTCAGAAATACTAGGATATGGATTCTTCCGTGAAAAGAGAAGTCAATATTGACTTCCAATATTGATCTATACAAACGTGTTGCAGACGTGCAAAACCGATTGTCTGATAGTGCACTTGGGTTCAATACCCCGGAAGAGATAATCACCGGAAAAAAGCTAGAGGTAAGCCATCTCAAAATATTTGGTTGCCCAGTTTTTATTCATATACCGAAAGAGAAGAGAAACAAGCTGGAACCCTCAGGAAAGAAGGGAATATTTGTGGGATACTGTGAGGTCTCCAAGGCCTTCATAATCTATATACCAGGTCACCACCACATTAAGATCAGCAGGGACGTGACCTTTGATGAAGATGCAGTGCTCAAGAAATCAAGAAGATGCCAACTTGAAGAAGTATATGAAGAGGAACCTGTAATCCCCAGAACTACAGTGAGGGAGGTTCCCAGAGCCGCAAAACCAGTGAGAGAAGTCGTAACTTCCCCTCATGAGAAAATTCTAGAAGACCATGATATAATAGAAGTTCAAGAACCTCCTCAGATGACGATCCTCCATAAAAGAAAGCTAGCTTGGGCTAGAGAGCTTATTCAAGATGGAGAGAAGTATGGTGTTCCCGAAGGAACCACGACACAGGTAAAAAGACCAAATCCATTCTCCACTTATACGGCTTTGATGTGTGATATCCTAGAGGAGGAGCCTACCTGCGTTGAAGAAGCCATTCAGAAGAAAGAATGGGCGAATGCCATGACGGAGGAATACCAATCCATAATAAAGAATGATGTATGGGAAATAGTTCCCAGACCGAAGAGTAAAGACGTAGTATCCTCCAAATGGCTCTTCAAAATAAAACATGCTACTGATGGAAGTATTGAGAAGTATAAAGCAAGATTTTTTGCTCGTGGATTTTCACAAAAAGAAGGCATTGACTATGAAGAGACATTCGCTCCTGTAGCCAGATACACTTCGATCAGAACCATCACAGCCCTTGCAACTAAGATGAAGTGGAAGTTGCACCAGATGGATGCAAAGACAACCTTCTTAAATGGTGTCATCGAAGAGGAAGTGTATATAGAGCAACCTCAAGGATTTGAAGTTGAAGACATGAAGTCTCATGTCTGCAAATTGAAGAAATCCTTATACGGATTGAAGCAAGCTCCCAGAGCTTGGTATGGTCGTATAGACAGTTTCCTGACGAGCTTTGGCTTTACCAAGAGTAAAGTAGATTCTAACCTCTACTTCAAGGTTATGAACGATGAGCCAGTGATATTATTGTTGTATGTGGATGACTTATTCTTAACTGGAGAAGAAAATCTCATCACCGAATGTAAGAAGAGACTCGCTTCAGAATTTGAGATGAAAGACCTCGGCCTAATGCACTATTTCTTAGGTCTTGAGGTATGGCAGAGTCCAGAGAGGATCTTCCTTAACCAAGGGAAGTATGTAGTCGAAATCTTGAAGAGATTCGACATGTTGGAATGCAAGCCCATGAATACACCCATGGAAGCGAAGTTGAAGCTGTTGGTTGATACTTCGTCAAAATTGATTGATGCCACACTGTACAGACAAATTATTGGATTGCTGATGTACTTGACGAACACCAGACCAGACATTTGTTTTACCGTGAACACCTTGAGTCAGTTTCTGGTAGAACCCAGACATGTTCACCTAGTGGATGCAAAACATGTGATGAGGTACCTTAAGGGTACATTAGATTGTGGTCTCAGTTATGACAGAGATCATGATTTCACATTGAGTGGATACACTGATTCAGATTGGGTAGGAAGCATTGCTGATAGGAAAAACACTTCCGTATGCTGTTTCAGTTTGGGATCGACCATGATCTCGTGGCAGAGTAGAAAGCAATCCAACATTGCTCTCAGCACAACAGAAGCATAATACATTGTTGCGTGTTCTGCTAGCTGCGAAGCTATATGGCTTCGAAAGTTGTTGACTGGTCTATTTGACCTAGAGATGGAAGCAACCACAATCCTATGTGACAACTAGAGCCACATAAAGATGACATAGAATCCTGTATTCCATGATAAGTCGAAGCACATAGGGATCCGATATCATTACATCCGTGACATGGTGCAGAGAGGAGCCATAAAGCTCCAATACATTAGCATGGATGAACATGTTATGGATGGGTTGACCAAGCCCCTATCTCGTGTAAAGTTTGAGCACTTTCGAGATAAGCTTGGCATAGTCCGAAAGGACCTTCCTCGAAAGGGGGAGTAGTTGCTGTGATGAGACATCTCTTGCTTCCGACCTGATGGTTGTGACGTAAAGCAAGATGATGTGATATGACTAGTACTGTGCTTTCGGTTGGATAGCTGTGACGTAAAGCCAGTCTAGTATCCTGCTTCCATCTTGATTACTGTGACGTAAAGTAGGACGAGCATCTTGCTTCTGGCTTGACAACTATGACGTAAAGCAAGATGATGTGTTGAGATATGACTGTGCTTCCAGCTTGCCAGCTGTGACGTAAAGCCAATCTAATACCTTGCTTCCAGCGTTATTGATGTGACGTAAAGCAAGATGTACCTTGCTTCCTACCTTATGGCTGTGACGTAAAGTAAGACGATGTGATGTGACTAGTACTATGCTTTCAGCTGTACAGCTGTGACGTAAAGCAAGTCTAGTACCCTGCTTCCGACTTGATGGTTGTGACGTAAAGCAGGATGTGTACCTTGATTCCGACCTTATGGTTGTGACGTAAAGCAAGATGATGAGATGAGACTAGCACTGTGCTTCTGGCTAGATAGCTGTGACATAAAGCCAATCTAGTATCCTTCTTTCGACCTGATGGTTGTGACGTAAAGCAGGACGAGTACCTTACTTCCGACTTGACAGCTGTGACGTAAAGCAAGACGATGAGATGTAACGATTTGATAGATGTGATGTAAAGCCAGTCTAGCATCCTGCTTCCGACCTGATGGTTGTGACCTGAAGCAGGACGAGTATCTTGCTTCCATCTTTATTGCTGTGACGTAAAGCAAGACTATGAGACGAGACTAGAACTATGCTTCCAGCTTGATTGCTGTGACGTAAAGACAGTCTAGTATTATGATGATGAACCAGCCCCATGTTGTAATGATGATGATGTATTATTTTTTATACTAATCCATATTGATGCAGATGATGATTGCATTCCTTTGAGAATGACGATGCCTTCCGATGAAGAAAACTTCCGATGGTTTATAGATATGCCAGTCAATGTTCCAAGATAATATTAATGATGTTGCCCTCCTGATGTCGCTGATGATGCAGACCTCTCTCTCGCCTGATGCTGTTGAAGAATACCCTTCTTATTAAGGGGGTGTTGAAATAATGTAACTGCAAAGTGTATTCTTATTATTATTTGATATATTATTGATTGGATCAATCCCCATTGTGGATTGATCATGTCAGTTATTGTAATAGGACCAAATCCCCTTTTGCGGATTGGCCAAATGATAATTATAATAGGTAGAATAAGAAGTCGGCCCTGTTATCGCACAGTTTGTAGGAAGGGTTTAGGTAGCTTGAGTCAAGGCTTCAAACTGGCGTAACATGAGCTTCCCCACCCACTGTCACCTCGATGGGGAGCTCTTTCTATTTAGGGTGGCTAATCCCAAGGGAGACGTCCCTAGTGATCTGGGGTTTCTGAAAGGACTAAAGGTTTAATGGATCAAGATAAGAGATTCCCTTTCACAGATTACTGCCAAGAATGAGATAGTCAAAGAAGATATTCCACTGATAAGTGCACCTGTTTACGAGACGAGACAAGTACAACTAAAAGAATGTGCTGCAGTGGTTAGTACTTCAAAATGTCAATGACTATCTTTAACATATATATGAGCAATGACTAAATGTAATTATTGACGAAGTCAATGATTACTAATAAAGACAAAGGCTTGTAGAACTTCTTCAATAGTTACAAAATGATAAAGGCATTCAATGTACACAAGCAATCCTTGTTATATCACAATGCAATTCATATCATAAATCTACTCATATAAATATTGTTGCTGCGTCACTATTGCAGAATTAGGGTGACGTCAACCCTATTTCAGCAAGGCAAACAAGTGGACCTTTTGACAATCAAGCAAATAAAAATGTTCCACACTTCAACGTTTATCAACGGAAAGCAAAAGCCACAACGTTTGCACTTTAAACAAGGACCAAAAGAAAGCTTGACGTCATCAATAATGTTGTTGCTGCAACTATGACGTCAGCCCTAAACTTAGGTTAGTTTGAAAGATAAAGAGGTAAACGTTTTGCAATTTTAACCAATGAAAATATTTAAAACCTCTATGGCTATCAAGGGATGACCTAGCCGCAACTTTTGGAGCAAACAAGAGTTCAAAAAGGCCAAGACGTCATCCTAGGGTTAGGGTTAGTAAATTTGCTAGGGTTAGTTAGGGTTTCAAATAAAAGAGGGTTTGAAAAAATTGTTTAACACATAAACTTCAACACTTGTTCTTAGACTAGTGCCTTGGGTTAAATGGAGTCAAATGGAGCAAGACTAAAGGCTTGGAGGGACTTTGGCAAAACGACTAGCTAATAAACACAAATCTATGGCTGAAAAGTGTTGCTTGGGGACAAGGCTTTTCAAACCCTAGAAGCAAACCCTAGGTGTAAAACAAATTAGGCCTAGGACGCCTTCTTTCTTCAATTTATGTTCAAAGCTAACTCAAGAAAAGAGAAAGGCTAGTGTAGCTATGGCTAGGCTAAACTTTCTCCAATCAAATGGCTAATCAAGCTTCTACCATGGGGACATGAAGCCACAACCTACTTGTGTGTTGGCTCCCTAGGGTTTTAGTGATTAAGCAAATAATAGCAATGTAACAATACATGTAAGCAATTCTACCTACAACCATTCAACAAAGAAGTTTTGCATGCAAAATGTACTTACAAATTCATGAAGAGCATAATCAAACCCTAGTTGTAAACCTTCCAATGATAAATAGCACGATAAACATGCCAAAGATGATCCTTCCAAGTGTAGCGCCTCACTCCAAGAGCAAAATATCCAAGACAAAAGATAAAAGAGTCACTCTCACAAGAGAGCAAGTTTTTTTTTCCATTCAAATGAGGGTAAAACGTCCTCAATTTATATCATTCTTATGATCATTAATTAAAATTTGGTCATTAAAAATAGCCGACAAGGCTGATTTTACAATATCTCATTATTTGTCACTTGAAATGCTAAAATGTCAAAAATGGAGCTAAAATGGGAGGTGTCAAGCCCCTCTGGGGAGACGTTGGCCCTTTTTGGGCACAATCAGCATCCACGGAGTAAAACGTTGGCCCCTCTGGGCCTCCTGCAAGCTGCCACACGTGCCACAAGGTCCAAACACGTTGCCACATCATCCATGAAACGTTCAATCTGCCCTGGTGGCGTCCTGCCCATCAAAACCATCATACCACCTGCAGGGGCTGATCCCCCATAGGTCAATCTCTGCCCAAAAACGTCCTGATGAGGGCGTCCTTCTTCTTCTGCATGTAAGGGCTCGTCACAACTCTGTCCTGCCTCTGCCATCCCAACAACCATCTGATGGGCTCTTCAGCCCCATGGAGGTCCGAGCTAATCATCTCCCCATGTGCA